>OY968835.1:13920630-14286131 GCA_963695495.1 Hololepta plana
GGGGGGGCGGTTGGGGGGCGCCCCCCACCTACTACATTTACTCCTCCCACCGCTTCAATAGTTGTTGTCGTCGCCGCAAGCAGAAAAATAAAAGCGTTTTTGTTGCCGCCGCCCCCCCCCCCAAAGGGGGGGCCGCGGCGGCGCGATAGAAAGTGGAGGATTTGCCGTAGTAAGGCGCGACTTGGTGATACTTTAACAGGATCAGACCAGTGGGAGGGGGGGGGGCGGCTTCCCCCCGCCCCCCCATTACCTCGAACAATCGATTCTCTTCACTTTCACCCGACCGGTTTTTTTTTTTGTTTGTACGACTTTTCGCTCGCCCCCCCCTTTTTCCTTGCCCCCCCCCTTTTTTTTCTTGCCCCCCCCCCTTTTTTTTCTTCCCCCCCCCCCCCCCCCCCAACGCGATCTGCCTTTATTTGCCGGCAAAGTTTTTGGCTTGCTACTAGTCTACGTAAAAAAAGAAAAAGAGGAAGGTGAAGAAGATGATGCGGAGGGGGGGGGCGGGGAGCGTTCCACTTTTTGCCCCCCTCCCCCCTTTACACCACACCAGCAGCAGCAGCAATGAGATGGAAATTTTACGCGTTCGGTTTGCGAATGAGGAGGGGGGGGCGCTGAGAAAAGGGGCCGAAATTTTGCCCCCCCCCCCCAAATGTTGATGTCGAGAGACTCTCTCTTCTGATGCTGATTGTTGTTGTTGTTGTTTGTTAGCCGGCGGAACCGATGAGAGAGACTGAGGTATAATAGGGAGGGCGAGAGGGAGAGAGGGGAAATCTACTACCACCACCACCACCACTTCTTCTTCTTGTCGATTCTTCTTCTGCTGCTTCTGATGCTTCGTAAAGCAGCGCGATGCAAAAAGTTACCAAAAAAAAAAAAATTATAAAAACGTGCTCCCCCGGGGGGCGGGCGTGGGGGAGGGCCCGTCGCAATACAACAACAACAGCAAGTACGTAGCGAGTAGTGGCCGCCTGTTGTAGTAGTAGTAGTAGAGATACACACACACAACACACACACACACGCAGAGAGAGAGAGAGATCTTAAGAGACTGTTATGCAATTATTTAGCTTGTTGTTGTTGTCTTTTTCTATTTTTCCGGCTATGTTAGAGAGAGGATTTTTTTGTTGCGATGGATGCCCCCCCCCCCTCTTCGCCCCCCCCCCCCCACCCCCCGCCCCAATAGTAGTAGTAGTAGTGGTGGTAGCAGCAGCAGTAGAAGAAGAAGAAGTGACGCTCTTGTGGTAGATGGTAGTAGAACAATTGTGATTTGTTCCCCCCCCCCCACTCTCTCTCTCTTTGCCGCCGCCGCCCCCCCCCTCTCTCGCTCTGGAGAAAAGTTAGTGCCCCCCCCCACAACGACAACACAGCCCCCCCCCACCCCTCGAAGACTTCTTGTAGTAGCAGCCGCGATGGGACGAAGAAGCTTTTTTTTGGAACCCACCTCCTCTTCTGGCTGATATTGATTCTTCGCCCCCCCCCCCCCAAGTGATCTTCCCCCCACCGCCCCGCCCCCATCCTCACTTGCTTGCCGCCCCTTTACGCCCTCCGGTGGTGCTAACCATCAGGAGAAGAAGAAGAAGAACCTGCGCCGCCGCCGCCGCTTTTAAACTATGACCGAGCGTTTATAAAGCGGCCGCCCCCCG
Organism: Hololepta plana; assembly: GCA_963695495.1. Taxonomy (NCBI): domain Eukaryota; kingdom Metazoa; phylum Arthropoda; class Insecta; order Coleoptera; family Histeridae; genus Hololepta; species Hololepta plana. Next base: position 13,922,271 of record OY968835.1, read on the forward strand.
CCCCCCCTCTTTGCGGTCGCTTGCATGAAATTGCTAAGGGGTGGGGGGGGCGGCGGCGGTGGTGCGCGTCCAATCAAACTTTAATAAAACGCAATCGAAGTGACTGCGTGTGTGCATGCGTTATACCGCTCTCTCCCAACGACGACGATGCCCCCCCCCCGCCCCCCCCCTTTGCCGCCCCCTCCCGCTTTGCCGACCCCCTTTGGTGAAGCCCCCCCCTTTTTTTTCGACCCCTTTTTTGAAGCCGCCCCCCCTTTTGACGACCCCCCTTTTTTCGCCACCCCTTTCTTCCGCCCGCCTTCTTTGAGCCCCCCCCCTTTTTTTTTGCCGCCCCCTTTTTTTGCCCGACCCCCCTTTTTTTGCCGACCCCCCTTTTTTTTGTCGCCCCCCCCGCTTTTTTGCCGACCCCCCCTTTTTTGCCGACCCCCCTTTTTTCTCGCCCCCCCCCTTTTTTTTGCCGACCCCCCCCCCCCTTTTTTTTGCCCGGCCCCCCTTTTTTTGCCGACCCCCCTTTTTTGCCGCCCCCCTTTTTTTTTTGCCCGACCCCCCTTTTTTTGTCGCCCCCCCTTTTTTTGCCCCCCCTTTTTTTTGCCCGACCCCCCCCGCCTGCAATTTGCGCTGCTGCTCACCGCCGCCCGCCCCCCACCCACCCACACACGTATTGTGTTCGCAGCTGCGCGTGATTCGTGCGTTCAAGTCGACGCTGGAGGATCTGGAGGAGCGACGGAGCGTTCACAGTTTGCACAGTTTACGGAGTTCGAGGAGTCACCACGGCGGCGGCGGTGGCGGTGGAGGCGTTTCGTGGCCGCCGCGACCTCTGTCGGACAACATCACGTACATTGACGAGGATGGAGGAGCAACAGCAACAGCCGTGACGACGACGACGACAACAACGCGACAACAACAACAACAACAACAACATGGCGGAGGATCGATGATGATGCGGCGATATCATCTAACTTCTCCTTCTTCTTCGGCCGCCGCCGCCGCCGCCGCCGCCCCGTTAAATCCGCATTATTACGCACCCAACAACGCATTATTAACCGCAGCAACAACAACAACAACAAACAATTCTTCTTCTTCCGGGCTACTGCCGCCGCTGCCGCCGCCGCCGCCCAAATCCGTGCATGAGACTCGCATTTAGTGCTGGTACTTTTTTGTTTTCTTTTTTTTTTGCGTTTCGCCGCCGCCCCCCCCCCCCACCCCCCTTCTCTGCATGATGACGCGCTGATTGATCACCGTATTTTGTTGTTGTTGTTTGTGATCGAGATTAGTAGTAGAGCCACCTGGTGGTGGTGGTGGCGAATGGAAAGGAAGAAAAACAAAAAAAAAAAAGTTTATATTAACACTCTTCCACCCCCAGACCCCCTTTTTTTCTTGCAGTCCCCCCTTTTTTCTTACAGCCCCCCCTTTTTTTCTCACAGCCCCCCTTTTTTCTCACATTCCCCCCCTTTTTCTCACAGCCCCCCTTTTTCTCACGCCCTCCACTTTTTTCTTACAGTCCCCCCTTTTTTCTCACGCCCTCCACTTTTTTCTTACAGTCCCCCCTTTTTCTCACAGCCCCCCTTTTTCTCACGCCCTCCACTTTTTTCTTACAGTCCTCCCCCTTTTTCTCACGCCCCCCACTTTTTTCTCACAGCCCCCCCTTTTTCTTGCAGTCCCCTCTTTTTTCTCACGCCCCCCACTTTTTTCTTACAGCCCCCCTTTTTTCCTGCCTTGCCGCCCCTTTCCAGCCACTCTTCGTTGCTAGCCCCCCCCCCTTTGCCCTTCTCCCCCCTTTATGCCCCCCCCTTCATTTTGCCCCCCCCCCCCTTTAAATTTGTCACACTTTCTTTTCGCTCCTTTTTCTTCTGCCCCCCGCTATTTTTTTCACCCCCCTTTTTTCCTCTATCTCGCCCCCCCCTTTTTTTTTTCTCTGCAACGTCTCTCTCTCTCTTTTTTTTCCTTTTCCTCCCCTCTCTTGTTGATTAGCCCCCCCCCCTTTTTTTTTACTTAGCGCACTCGTAGCTCGATTGTTATTATTATTATTATTACTCGATCGAATAGCAGTTTTTTGTTTTTCATTTGTTTCTTTTTTCTCGTATTTTATTTCTTGTCTAATTTCTTGTACATATAACAACAACAAAAAAGTTGTTTTTTTTTTTTAGTACTTATTTTGTTTTCGACTCGTGAGAATGTGTCTTTAGAGGTTAAAGCCGTTTTTTTTTTTTGTTTTTTAGATCTCTCCCTCTCAGGTTGAGTTGAATACTAGTGGGGGGAGAATTTCGCGGGGGAGATTTTTTTGTTTTGTTTTGGGCAATTTTTTTTTCGTCGGTAGGGGGGGAAAAGAGCTTTGAAACAAAAACAGATTTAAAAAACAAAAAAAGTGGCCGAGTGCGACTCACGATTGTTATTTTCCAAATCGATCCCCCCCCCCCTTCCCCCCCCCCTTCTTAATCACCCTTAATTCTTTTACTAATCCGTTTATATTATTAAATTATTGATCAAAATAGCGTTTGTTTGTTTGTTTTTCTTTCTCTTCTGTCTTCTATTTTTTTGTGCATTTTTTTTTGTAGAATTATTATTACTATTAATGTATATTGTATTTGCTTCTTTTTTAAACGACTTATTTTGCTTGAATATTAATTGAATTTTAAGTGCGTCTTTTTTTGTTTTATTTATTTTTTTTTAATTATTACTTATAGACGAGTGGAATTGTACTTTTTTTTCGTTTATTTGTTTTTTTTTTTTAATGAAGGAAATAATAATGATGATACACGTTTTATTCGCCGATAATAATAATAATATTAATTTATCGTATTTTGTTGTTGTTGTTTTGTTGTTTGATTTTGCTTGCTTCTTTTCCGCCGCCGCCGCTGCCTTTTTTTTTGCGAACACAAGCGACGACTATCGAACGGAATTCTCGGTTAGATGGTTGAATAAAGGTTTTGAGGACCGAAATAAGGGCAAAATACCTCAATAAACTCAATGAAAACCTCAATAAATCAAAAGAAAAACTCAATGAACTCAAAGAAAACTCATTTTTACCTCAGAAAAAAGTCCAAAAAACCTCAATAAACTCAATAAAAACCACAACAAACTCATAAAACCTCAATAAACTCAATGAAAACCTCAATAAATCAAAAGAAAAACTCAATGAACTCAATAAAAACCACAAGAAACTCATAAAATCTCAATAAACTCAAGAAAAACTCAATAAACTCAATAAAAACCTCAATAAAACTCAAGAAAAACTCAATAAAAACCTCAATAAATCAAAAGAAAAACTCAATGAACTCAATAAAAACCACAAGAAACTCATAAAACCTCAATAAACTCAAGAAAAACTCAATAAACTCAATAAAAACCTCAATAAATCAAAAGAAAAACTCAATGAACTCAATAAAAACCACAAGAAACTCATAAAACCTCAATAAGCTCAAGAAAAACTCAATAAACTCAATAAAAACCTCAATAAATCAATAGAAAAACTCAATAAACTCAATAAAAACCACAACAAACTCATAAAACCTCAATAAACTCAATAAAAACCTCAATAAATCAAAAGAAAAACTCAATGAACTCAATAAAAACCACAAGAAACTCATAAAACCTCAATAAACTCAAGAAAAACTCAATAAACTCAATAAAAACCTCAATAAATCAATAGAAAAACTCAATGAACTCAATAAAAACCACAACAAACTCATAAAACCTCAATAAACTCAATAAAAACCTCAATAAATCAAAAGAAAAACTCAATGAACTCAAAGAAAACTCATTTTTACCTCAGAAAAAAGTCCAAAAAACCTCAATAAACTCAATAAAAACCACAATAAACTCAATAAACTCGAGAAAGAACCATTTTAATTTTGACAAAAAGACTTCGTTCGATGGTCGCCAGCTCGCTTTCAATTCGACTTTGCCTCGAAACCAATCGACTACGACCCTTTTTCCCCATCGAAAACACCCCAAAAACCTCCCCCCCCCCCCTTAATTTACATCCCCCGCCAATTATTACCCCAACTTATCTCGATTTCAGAAGCGTATCTCATTTGGGTTCACTTTATTATTACGTCCACTCTCTCTGGGGGGGTCGCAAAGAACACGTATTTTGTTTTGCAAAAGAATAATTTTTTGTCGCAAAAACTGGGCAAAATAGGAAAAGGGAAACGCACAGTTCGCAAGCAACGTGGTGGGGATAATTATGGAATAAAGAAACAATAATACACGGTTCGAGCAACAGCAAAAAAAAAAAAAACAAACAAACAAACATCGTGTGTCTGTCTGATTGTGTTAACACCTTTATTTTCAGCACAACAAACTCAATCGAGAGCAAAAAAAAAACACGAAAAGAATTTCGGCAGCGTCTTGCACGTTTGAAAGTTGGAGAAACTCAACTAAACTTTATTCAAACTTAATTACAGTCAGAGAAAAGTCCACTAAACTTTCGTGAAACTCAAGTAAACGCAATCATACTTGATTGAAACAATTAAACTTAATAGAAACTCGATTAAAGTTGAAGAAACTCAACTAAACTGCATTAAAACTCAATTAAAGTTAGAGAAACTCAAGTAAACTGCATTAAAACTCAATTAAAGTTAAATAAACTCAACTAAATTCAATGGAAACTTAAGAAAACTTGATAGAAACTCAATTAAAGTTAGAGAAACTCAAGTAAAGTTCATTAAAACTCAATTAAAGTTAAATAAACTCAACTAAACTCGATGGAAACTCAAGAAAACTTGATAGAAACTCAATTAAAGTTAGAGAAACTCAAGTAAAGTTCATTAAAACTCAATTAAAGTTAAATAAACTCAACTAAACTCGATGGAAACTCAAGAAAACTTGATAGAAACTCAATTAAAGTTAGAGAAACTCAAGTAAAGTTCATTAAAACTCAATTAAAGTTAAATAAACTCAACTAAACTCGATGGAAACTCAAGAAAACTTGATAGAAACTCAATTAAAGTTAGAGAAACTCAAGTAAAGTTCATTAAAACTCAATTAAAGTTAAATAAACTCAACTAAACTCGACGGAAACTCAAGAAAACTTGATAGAAACTCAATTAAAGTTAGAGAAACTCAAGTAAAGTTCATTAAAACTCAATTAAAGTTAAATAAACTCAACTAAACTCGATGGAAACTCAAGAAAACTTGATAGAAACTCAATTAAAGTTAGAGAAACTCAAGTAAAGTTCATTAAAACTCAATTAAAGTTAAATAAACTCAACTAAACTCGATGGAATCTCAAGAAAACTTAATAGAAACTCAATTAAAGTTAGAGAAACTCAACTAAACTGCATTCAAACTCAACTAAAGTTAAAGAAACTCAACTAAACTCGATGGAAACTCAACTAAACGCGATAGAAACTCAATTAAAGTTAGAGAAACTCAAGTAAAGTTCATTAAAACTCAATTAAAGTTAAATAAACTCAACTAAACTCGATGGAAACTTAAGAAAACTTGATAGAAACTCAATTAAAGTTAGAGAAACTCAAGTAAACTGCATTAAAACTCAATTAAAGTTAAATAAACTCAACTAAACTCGATGGAATCTCAAGAAAACTTAATAGAAACTCAATTAAAGTTAGAGAAACTCAACTAAACTGCATTCAAACTCAATTAAAGTTAAAGAAACTCAACTAAACTCGATGGAAACTCAACTAAACGCGATAGAAACTCAATTAAAGTTAGAGAAACTCAAGTAAACTGCATTAAAACTCAATTAAAGTTAAATAAACTCAACTAAACTCGATGGAAACTCAACTAAACGCGATAGAAACTCAACGAAAGTGGCCAGAAAGTTGTTGCAACGTGGAAACTTGCAAGTAGCAGTGTCGAAGACTGATTTTTCTCCGACGAAACGCAAACGTGCAGGACGTTGTTTTCTTTTTTTTCGACGAAGGATCCCCCCCCCCCCCCCCCCGGTCGACCGTAAAGGAAGGGAGGGGGGGTGGATCCTTCGCCCCCTCTTGTGTAGTGCCTCTCTCAACTATGCACTCTACTACTATTTATTACTTACTATTATTACTATTGTCTATTATTACTACTATTATTATTATTATTATTATTACTCTACTCTTTCTTGATTTTTTCTATGTGTCTCCGTCTCCAATTAAAAAAAAAAAAAAACGTACGTGTGTGCGTGTGTGTGTCGTCGTCGTGCGCGCGCGCGCCCTCTCGCGTCCCGTCCCGAAGGTGATAGGTGGCGAGTTGCAAGAGCGTTTGATTCCGGTCCCGTACAGCAAGAGCTCCACTGACCAAGCTGTAAGCGCCACCAAAAAACCAACCAACCCCCACCCCTTGTTCTTCGTCTTTTGTTTTTTTTTTTTTTTTTTGTTCTACCACTACTGTTCGTCTTCTGTTTCTTCTGTTTGCTGCTCAGTTGTTGTTGTTGTTGTTGTTGTTGATGCGCGCTCTTTTTTTTTTGAGTTTTGAGTTCTTTTTTTTTTTAGTTTTTTTTGAGTTTTGAGTTTTTTTTTGAGTTTTGAGTTTTTTTTTTTTGAGTTTTGAGTTTGTTATTTCGCACTGCTTCCAATTCTTCTTTTAGAGAGAAACGTCGTCGACGAGGAGGAGGAGGAGGAGGAGGAGGGAGGAGGATGAATGTTTTTTTTTTATGCTGTTGTTGTTGTTTTTTCTTTTTCTTTTTTGGGTTGCGTTCGCTGGTGTTTTTTTGTTTGTTTTTAGGTGCAAAAGTTTTTAAAAGTTTTGGCGAAAGTTCGGAGACGTTCGTACGAGACTTGGGCAAAGTTGGAAGAATTCAAGCTAAACGTTTTTGAAATTCGATTAAAGCGAGAGAAACTTACACTGAACTTTATGGAAACTCGCGTAAAGTCAGAGAAACTTCACCAAAGTTGATTGAAACTCAACTAAACTTATCGAAAACTACGCTAAACGTCGTTGAAACTGAATTAAACTCAGAAAAACTTCACTAAAGTTCATTGAAACTCAGCTAAACTTATCAAAACTTCATTAAACTTTATTGAAACTCAACAAAACGTGGAGAAACTCCACTAAACTTGATAGAAAGTCAATTAAAGTTAAGAAAACTCAAGCAAACTTCATAGAAACTCAAGTAAAGTTATCGAAAACTACGCTAAACTTCATAGAAACTCAGCTAAAGTTAGAGAAACTCAAGTAAAGTTCATTAAAACTCAATTAAAGTTAGAGAAACTCCACTAAACTTCATAGAAACTCAACTAAAATCAGAGAAACTTCACTAAACTTCATAGAAACTCAACTAAAATCAGAGAAACTTCACTAAACTTCATAGAAACTCAACTAAAATCAGAGAAACTTCACTAAACTTCATAGAAACTCAACTAAAGTTAGAGAAACTTCACTAAACTTCATTGAAACTCAACTAAAGTTAGAGAAACTTCGCTAAACTTCATTGAAACTCAGCTAAAGTTAGAGAAACTCAAGTAAAGTTCATTAAAACTCAATTAAAGTCAGAGAAACTCCACTAAACTTCATAGAAACTCAACTAAAATCAGAGAAACTTCACTAAACTTCATAGAAACTCAACTAAAATCAGAGAAACTTCACTAAACTTCATAGAAACTCAACTAAAATCAGAGAAACTTCACTAAACTTCATAGAAACTCAACTAAAGTTAGAGAAACTTCGCTAAACTTCATTGAAACTCAGCTAAAGTCAGAGAAACTCCACTAAACTTCATAGAAACTCAACTAAAATCAGAGAAACTTCACTAAACTTCATAGAAACTCAACTAAAATCAGAGAAACTTCACTAAACTTCATAGAAACTCAACTAAAATCAGAGAAACTTCACTAAACTTCATAGAAACTCAACTAAAATCAGAGAAACTTCACTAAACTTCATAGAAACTCAACTAAAGTTAGAGAAACTTCACTAAACTTCATTGAAACTCAACTAAAGTTAGAGAAACTTCGCTAAACTTCATTGAAACTCAGCTAAAGTTAGAGAAACTCAAGTAAAGTTCATTAAAACTCAATTAAAGTCAGAGAAACTCCACTAAACTTCATAGAAACTCAGCTAAAGTCAGAGAAACTCCACTAAACTTCATAGAAACTCAAGTAAAGTTATCGAAAACTACGCTAAACTTCATAGAAACTCAGCTAAAGTTAGAGAAACTCAAGTAAAGTTCATTAAAACTCAATTAAAGTCAGAGAAACTCCACTAAACTTCATAGAAACTCAACTAAAATCAGAGAAACTTCACTAAACTTCATAGAAACTCAACTAAAATCAGAGAAACTTCACTAAACTTCATAGAAACTCAACTAAAATCAGAGAAACTTCACTAAACTTCATAGAAACTCAACTAAAATCAGAGAAACTTCACTAAACTTCATAGAAACTCAACTAAAGTTAGAGAAACTTCACTAAACTTCATAGAAACTCAACTAAAGTCAGAGAAACTTCGCTAAACTTCATTGAAACTCAACTAAAGTTAGAGAAACTTCGCTAAACTTCATTGAAACTCAGCTAAAGTCAGAGAAACTTCGCTAAACTTCATAGAAACTCAACTAAAGTCAGAGAAACTTCGCTAAACTTCATAGAAACTCAACTAAAGTTAGAGAAACTTCGCTAAACTTCATAGAAACTCAACTAAAGTCAGAGAAACTTCGCTAAACTTCATAGAAACTCAACTAAACTCAGAGAAACTCCACTAAACTTCATAGAAACTCAACTAAAGTTAGAGAAACTTCGCTAAACCTCATTGAAACTCAACAAACGTTAGCAAAACGTCACTAAACTTCATAGAAACCGAATAAAAGTTAGGCAAAACTCAATCAAACGTTATAGAAACTCAAGTAAACTTAGGAAAACTCCACTAAACCCCATTGAAACCCAACGAAAGTTGTTGAAAGCTCAATCAAACCTCATAGAAACTCAACAAAAGTGAAGAAAACGCAATCAAACTCGATAGAAACTCGAGTAGAGTTAGGCAAAACTCCATCAAGATTTGAAAAAAATAGAAAACATCGCAAAAAAAAAAACGACCGCGAGAGGAGGACCGGACGACGCGGCCCAGAACTGTTTCTTTTGTTGTTGTTGTTGTTGTTGCTGTTTTTGAGCAATTTTTCCTTTGTTTTTCATTCAGTGTATTATTTTTTTTTTCATTATTATTCGAATGCCTGCGACTCGCTTTTTCTTGTCGTTGTTATTTTAGTTTAGTTTCGATTGCCAAAACTTTGACGAGAGGTAAACAAAAAAAAAAAATGTTTGTTTGAAACAATTGCAACAACTTCTTGTCGCTTACGTTCTGTTGTTTGCTGCCAGTCGAACAGAGAGAGAGAGAGAGAGTTTTTGTTTCGTTGCAAGCGCCCCCCAAAAACAAAAAAAAAAGTGTCAAAATACGAAGAAAAAAAAAAAAAAAGAAAATCAAACTTTTTCGATGTGTTTTGTTTGATACAATTTCCCCTTTTGTTTTTTTGTTTTGTTTTTTCTTTGTTTTTGTTTTCGATATATTAATATTAATGAATAATAATAATAGTTTGCTGTGTTATTATCATTACTAATGCCCACGTGTACACATACAGGTGGGGCAAAATCACGTAAGCAAAATAACCGATATCTCCGTGGTAACCGAGAGAGAGACTGTATGTATTTTTATTGGATCGTTGTTTTTTACGTTTTTCTTTTTTGTTTTTTATGATATATATATATATATACATATATATATATATATAATAATCGTGGTGTGCGTTGATATTATTCGATGGTGCTCAGATCACTTTGATCTTTTTAACTGTGAGACTTGCGCAAGTTAAATGTTTCGTTTTTTTTTTTTACGTTTTTTTTTACGTTTTTTTTTTTACGTTTATTTATTTATTTTTCAATTAACGCCCTCTATTGGACTGATGACTCGCGCGGTTTGCTGTGTTGTTGTTGTCGTTTTTTTTTTCTTTTCTCTTGTTTATTCGACTTTTTAGGCCAGTGGAGGCGGCGAGGGCGATTTTTTTTTGTTTTTTGAAAAGTTTTTTTTTTTTTAATGTTTTTCTTTGTTCGATGGCTGCGCTTTTATCGATCGATCGATGATGATGATGATGGCGACCCTTCACACACACACGAATAGATGTCGCTCTGGCGGTGTTTTTTTTTGCGATTTTTTTGGTTTTTTTGCGATTTTTTTTGAGTTTTTTAAAGTTTTTTTTTTTTGAATTTTTTAAGTTTTTTTTTGAGTAAGGCAAAAGACACACACACACAGCTAAAAATCTCGGTGTTTGTGTAAGTAGGTGTGTTGCATGTTGCATTTAGAGTTCTCTATCGTAGCGTGCGTAGTTTTGCTTTCCTTTTGCTCTCGCTGTTTTTGTTTTTTGTTTTGTTTGTTTTTTTTTTGTTTGTTTTTGAGCTGGTTCTTGTTTTCTGTTTGGTTTTCGAAGTTTTTTTGTTGTTGTTGTTGTTGTTGTTGTGTTTGCGGTCGGTGTTTTTTGGTCGCTGCGCGATTAAAGTCGAAGGAAATAAATGAATGCGATCAAGTTGACGAAAAATTGGATAAAAAGAAAAACGGCACTAAAGTGCATAAAACCTCGTTTAAAGTTAGAGAAATTCCATCAAACTTCAAAGAAACTCAATCAAAGTTAGAGAACCCGAACTCTAACTCGAGTAAACTTTCAAAAATCTCCATTAAACTTGATAGGCACTCAAGTAAAATTAGAAAAAAGTCGACTAAGCTCCATTGAAACTCAACCAAAGTAAGTGAAACTCCACTAAAGTCAGAAAAATTCCCATAAACTTCACTGCAAACTCAACTAAACTTAGAAAAATTTCAGGAAACTTGATAGAAAATCAACTAGAGTTAGAGAAACTCAATTAAACTTCATTAAAACTCCATTAAACTTGATAGAAACTCAACTAAAAGCTAAAGAAACTCCACCAAAGTTAGAGATAGTCCAGAAAACTTGATAGAAACTCAACGAAAGTTGGAAAAACTCAATTAAACTTGATAGAAACTCCACTAAAAGCTAAAGAAACTCCACCAAAGTTAGAGATAGTCCAGAAAACTTGATAGAAACTCAACGAAAGTTGGAAAAACTCAATTAAACTTGATAGAAACTCAACTAAAAGCTAAAGAAACTCCACCAAAGTTAGAGATAGTCCAGAAAACTTGATAGAAACTCAACGAAAGTTGGAAAAACTCAATTAAACTTGATAGAAACTCCGCTAAAAGCTAAAGAAACCCCACCAAAGTTAGAGATAGTCCAGAAAACTTGATAGAAACTCAACCAAAAGTTAGAGAAACTCAATTAAACTTCATTAAAACTCCATTAAACTTGATAGAAACTCAACCAAAAGTTAGAGAAACTCAATTAAACTTGATAGAAACTCAATTAAACTTGATAGAAACTCAACTAAAAGCTAAAGAAACTCAATTAAACTTCATTAAAACTCCATTAAACTTGATAGAAACTCAACAAAAGTTAGAGAAACTCAATTAAACTTCATTAAAACTCCATTAAACTTGATAGAAACTCAACAAAAGTTAGAGAAACTCAATTAAACTTCATTAAAACTCCATTAAACTTGATAGAAACTCAACCAAAAGTTAGAGAAACTCAATTAAACTTGATAGAAACTCAATTAAACTTGATAGAAACTCAACTAAAATCAGAGAAACTCCACCAAAGTTAGAGATAGTCTAGAAAACTTGATAGAAACTCAACGAAAGTTAGAGAAACTCAATTAAACTTCATTAAAACTCCATTAAACTTGATAGAAACTCAACCAAAAGTTAGAGAAACTCAATTAAACTTGATAGAAACTCAACTAAAATCAGAGAAACTCCACCAAAGTTAGAGATAGTCCAGAAAACTTGATAGAAACTCAACGAAAGTTAGAGAAACTCAATTAAACTTCATTAAAACTCCATCAAACTTGATAGAAACTCAACCAAAAGTTAGAGAAACTCAATTAAACTTGATAGAAACTCAACTAAAATCAGAGAAACTCCACCAAAGTTAGAGATAGTCTAGAAAACTTGATAGAAACTCAACGAAAGTTAGAGAAACTCAATTAAACTTCATTAAAACTCCATTAAACTTGATAGAAACTCAACCAAAAGTTAGAGAAACTCAATTAAACTTGATAGAAACTCAACTAAAATCAGAGAAACTCCACCAAAGTTAGAGATAGTCCAGAAAACTTGATAGAAACTCAACGAAAGTTGGAAAAACTCAATTAAACTTGATAGAAACTCAACTAATAGCTAAAGAAACTCCACCAAAGTTAGAGATAGTCCAGAAAACTTGATAAAAACTCAACCAAAAGTTGGAAAAACTCAATTAAACTTGATAGAAACTCCATTAAACTTGATAGGAACTCAACGAAAGTTAGAGAAACTCAATTAAACTTGATAGAAACTCCATTAAACTTGATAAAAACTCAACCAAAAGTTAGAGAAACTCAATTAAACTTGATAGAAACTCCATTAAACTTGATAGAAACTCAACCAAAAGTTAGAGAAACTCAATTAAACTTCATTAAAACTCCACTAAACGTGATCGAAACTCGACGAAACGTTGGAGAAAACGATCGCACGGCGACCAATGCACCAATGCAACGACGACGACGACGACGACGACAACCGTCATCATCGTCTCCGTCGTCGTCGTCGTCGTTCTTCTGTTGTTCACACCACCACTGCCTGCCCCAACAAAAAAAAAAACAAAAAAAAAACAACAACCACCTCCCCACGCCCTTTCCCCAACGACCACCACCCCCACCCCCCACCCCCCAAAAACCTACTCTCTCTAATCTCTAATCTCTCTCTCTCCCCCTAATCTCGCGTTGCAGATCCGCGTGGTGAACGCGTTCCGCCAGGGGCTGGACGCGCGCTACGGCGACCACCATAGCAACACGTCGCTGGCGGAGGTGCTGCGCAAACAAACCTCCCTCTCCAAACGTCTGTCGCAAACGACGACGACGACATCGTCCTCGATCGAATACGCCGACAACGTCGTCAACGTGCCGCCATCATCGACGGACGCGGACCAACAATTGACGATCCCCGAGATCATCGACGTCGAGCGATTGTCGTCGCACAGTCACACGGAAACGGCCGTTTAGCTCAACGCCGAAGAAGGGCGGCGGCGGCCCCCCACCACCACCACCCAGAAGCAAGGAAACAAACCCCGATGAACAACAACTACAACTACAACAACTACAGCAACACCTGAAGCGACGAGATGGAGGGGGGGGGGGGGAGAAAAGGGACGACGACGACGACGACGACGACCCCCCCCCCAAATTTCGCAAAAAACAAGCTGCCAATTATTAGTAACCAACAACAACAACAACTCGCTCGTTGACGACGACGACGACGATCGATCGATATTTATTATTATTATTGTTATTATTACTCTAGTGGATTAATATATATATATAATCGAGTGTGCGTGTGTGTCGCGAGCCGCCCCCCACCAAAAAAGGGGAGGGGGGGTCGGGGCGGGGGGGGGGGCGGCCCCCACGAACAATTAACGAACACGATTTTAGCAATAACAAAAAACAAAAAAAAACAAAAAAAAGTTTGGGGCGACCGCACGACTCTCCCCCCCCCCCCCCGGGGGAGAGAGAGAGAGTGGGGGGATTGCCTAAAATAGCGTTTATATTTAGGTGCCTAGGTGGGCGGCACCGCCGCCCACGATTATTTATTATACATATATACATACAAAAAAAATGGGGGGGGGGGGCGACGTGGGGGGGGGGCGGGCGTCGCCATCCTCACGGTGATCAAGCGGTGCACTCTGACGACCCCCGCACACCTACAAAAAAAGGGCGGATCCGCGGCGACTAAGAGAGGGGGAGCGGGGCGGGGGGAGCAAACTAACCCCCCCCTACCCCCCCTTTTCAGTGCACCGTCGTCTCGGCTCGGTTCGCAAAAAAGGGCGTCAGCGCGAAAAACCGTGCTGCTGGTTGTGGTGGCCCCCCCTCCCCCCCCATTTTTTTCCCACTCACACGTACATTAAACTTACGCCCCCCCCTCCTTTTGTACGCAACAATATATATATGTATATAATTGGCGAGGGGAGGGGGAAAGTAATTATTGTCGTTTCTAAGCCAAAACAAAATTAAGTTCAAGGGGGGGCCGGGGGGGGGGGCGTCGAGTCGATTTTTCCCACTCTGTTAGCGACAAGAGTCGTTGTTATTATTATTATTATTAAAAGGGGAAAAGGAGAGTGAGTGAGTGAGTGGCGCCCCCCCATCGGGGGGCCGATTTCCCCCCCCCCCCTCTCTCATTCGTTAGCGTTAACAGTCATTATTATCGTTTTATTATTTTCAAACAACGGGAAAAACAGGAAAGATGGCCCCCCTTTTTCGGGGGGGGGGGCGAAAAAAAGGGGGGCCACTCACTCTCGTTTTTTTCCCCATTCGTTAGCGTTAACACTCAGTTTTGTTTTCGAAGAGGGGGGAAATCGGAAAGATGGCCCCCCTTTTTCGGGGGGGGCGAAAAAAGGGGGGCCGATTTTTCCCCCCTCTCATTCGTTAGCGTTAACAGTAATTATTATCGTTTTATTATTTTCAAAGAACGGGAAACTAAAGTGGCCCCCCTTTTTTTTTGTTTCGGGGGGGAGGGGGCGAAAAAAAGGGGGGCCACTCACTCTCGTTTTTTTTTCCCCTCTCATTCGTTAGAGCGTTAACACTCAGTTTTGTTTCCGAAGAGGGGGGAAAACAGGAAAGATGGCCCCCCTTTTTCGGGGGGGGCGAAAAAAAGGGGGGCCACTCACTCTCGTTTTTTTTCCTCATTCGTTAGCGTTAACACTCAGTTTTGTTTCCGAAGAGGGGGGAAAAACAGGAAAGATGGCCCCCCTTTTTCGGGGGGGGCGAAAAAAAGGGGGGCCAGTCTCGTTTTTTCTCTCTCTCATTCGTTAGCGTTAACACTCAGTTTTGTTTTCGAAGAGGGGGGAAAACAGGAAAGATGGCCCCCCTTTTTCGGGGGGGGGGGGAAAGGGGGCCGATTTCCCCCCCCCCCCCTCTTTCTCATTCGTTAGCGTTAACAGTCATTATTATCGTTTTATTATTTTCGAAGAAGGGGAAACTAAGTTGGCCCCCCCCCCCTTTTTTTTTTGGGTCTTTGTACTCCGGTTCTTATTGATTATTAAATTTAATTGATTAGTCTAGCAAAGTTACTTAATTGTAATTAGGGCGGGGAGGAGACCAAAAAAAAAACAAAAACGAGTTTTTGTTTACGTTGCGTTTTTGTTCGTTTCAAGGCCACGTATATTATCATTGAAACAAAATTAACAAATCATCACACACATTACATGTTTTAATTATTATGGGATTAAACGGGTGTCTATGGGAGACGAGATAATAAATAAACAAACAAACGAAAAAAAATTAAAAAAAAAAAAAAAAGAAAATCGAGATTTAATTAATTACGTATTATAACTGTAATAATAATAACACGTACGTACGCTTTTTTACATGAAACAAGTGACGAAGAGGTGACGAGAAACAAAAGAGTTGCATTTAACTCCATCATCATCATCAACAACATCAAGAACAGTAAAACAAAAAAAAAAACAAAAACGAATTTCGAGAATTTGAGAATTTGAGAAGAGGAAGAATTTTGGCGCGAAAAATTGGCGAAAAAAAAATTGGCGAAAAAAAAAATTGCGCGAAAAAAATTTGCGCGAAAAAAATTGGCGCGAAAAAATTGGCGCGAAAAATTGTCGCGAAAAAAAAATTGGCTCGAAAAAAAAAATGGCGCGCGAAAAAAAAACGTGGCGAATCAACGCCGCCCCCCCCCCCCGTCGGAAGCGTCGAGACGCGCGCGCACACACACACTCGACGCTTTTTGTGGGCGGCGGCGCCGGATTCGCCACGTTTTTTCCACCGCCACATTTGTTTTTTTTGTTTTTTGCCCCCCCCCACCCCCAATTTTTTCCCGAAATTTTGCGAGGGGGGGGGCGAATTTTTTTTGTGTGCCCCCCCCCCCCCCAAGAAAAAATTGTTACTTTATGCCAAAACGAAACGAGAAAAAAAAAACAAAATGAGACAGAAAACGACAAAAAACAATTGCTTATCGATTGAGAGGGAGGGGGGAGGGAGGGGGGAGGGAGAGAAATATGTGTGTATGAGATTTTTTAAGTTTAACAAATTGTTATTGTAATTTTAAACAAAAAAAAAAAAGTACAATTAAACTCGTTACGATGTTATGCTTGTTATTTTATACGTACAAAACAAACGAGGGGGGGGGGGAGGACAATGGAAAAAAAAACGGGGGGGGGGGGTGTTTTTTTTGCGAAAGAAGCCGCCCCCCCCCCCCCTCGCAGAAATTGAGAGCCTCTCCTCGCCAAAAAAAAACAAACAAAAAACAAAAAAAGAAAGCGCTGGCAGGTCCAGCAGCAGCCAGAAAAAGTTGAATAAAAAATCGTGGTGCGGTGCGGTTTTTTGTTGTTGACCGCACGTCGCCCCACCATTAAACGTTTTTTTTTGCACCCCCCCCCCCGTTCATTTCGCCCCCCCCCCCCCCCGGAAACAAAAAACAAACAAAAAAGTACCTCTTTTTAGCGAGTCAAAGAGGAAGCAAAAGGTGCAAAGAAAATGGCGCAGAGAGAGAGAGAGAGAGATTTCTTCTGTTCTTTTTCTGTTTTTTTTTTTTCTTTTCGGTTGATTACCACTAGTTCCAGCTTTCGTTTGTAAGGTTTATAATAAAGAATTATTATTATTATTATTGTTGTTAAATAAAGAGAGCTTTCGCTATTTTCTAACTTAAATCGTCGCATAACTTGCTTGAAAAAAAAGAAAACTCCGCCGAAACGATCGTTTGCCGAAGAACGCGTCGTTGCAGGTCGCGTAACGTTGGGCGAAAACGGTGCTAGACTGCGTTGGAACTCAGAGCTACAGGTAGGAAAAGTCGATTAAACTTCGTTGAAAATCAACTAAAGTTAGAGGAGCTTGATTAAACTTCATAGAAACTGCAGAAAACTTGATAGAAACTCGACTAAAGTGAGTGAAACTGCACAAAACTTCATAGAAACTCAAATAAAGTTAGAGAAACTTCGCCAAACTTCATAGAAACTCAACTAATATTCATAGAAACTCAACTAAATTTAGAGAAACTCAAGGAAACTTCATTGAAACTCAAATAAAGTTAGAGAAACTTCATTAAACTTCATTAAAACTCCATTAAACTTCATAGAAACTCAATTAAAGTTAGAGAAACTGCACAAAACTTCATTGAAACTCAAATAAAGTTAGAGAAACTTCATTAAACTTCATTAAAACTCCATTAAACTTCATAAAAACTCAACTGAAGTTAGAGAAACTACACAAAACTTCATTGAAACTCAAATAAAGTTAGAGAAACTTCATTAAACTTCATTAAAACTCCATTAAACTTCATTGAAACTCAACTGAAGTTAGAGAAACTGCACAAAACTTCATTGAAACTCAAATAAAGTTAGAGAAACTTCATTAAACTTCATTAAAACTCCATTAAACTTCATAGAAACTCAACTGAAGTTAGAGAAACTGCACAAAACTTCATTGAAACTCAAATAAAGTTAGAGAAACTTCATTAAACTTCATTAAAACTCCATTAAACTTCATAGAAACTCAACTGAAGTTAGAGAAACTGCACAAAACTTCATTGAAACTCAAATAAAGTTAGAGAAACTTCATTAAACTTCATAGAAACTGCACAAAACTTCATAGAAACTCAACTGAAGTTAGAGAAACTGCACAAAACTTCATTGAAACTCAATTAAAGTTAGAGAAACTTCATTAAACTTCATTAAAACTCCATTAAACTTCATAGAAACTCAACTGAAGTTAGAGAAACTGCACAAAACTTCATTGAAACTCAAATAAAGTTAGAGAAACTTCATTAAACTTCATAGAAACTGCACAAAACTTCATAGAAACTCAACTGAAGTTAGAGAAACTGCACAAAACTTCATTGAAACTCAATAAAAGTTAGAGAAACTTCATTAAACTTCATAGAAGCTGCACAAAACTTCATTGAAACTCAAATAAACTTAAAAAAACTCAACTAATCCCCATCAAAACTCCACTAAACTTCATCAAACTCGATAGAAACTCAACCAAAGTTAAAGAAACTCCACCAAAGTTAGAAATAGTCAAGAAAACTTCACTGAAACTCAACTAAACTCCATTAAAACTTCATTGAAATTCAAATAACGTTCGAAAAACTTGATTAAACTTGATAGAAACTCAAGTAAAGTTACGACAACTCAGCTAAACTTCATTAAAACTCCATTAAACTTCGTGGAAACTCGACGAAAGTCGTAAAAACGCCAACTAAACATGGGCAAACTCGACCAAAAACCCTGTTGGCGAGCGGTAAACGGACGCGATTCGTTCGCTGCGTATATGCGTATATATTAACTTACGACTACATTTACAACATAGAGGGCGCCACGGAGCTACAATTTTCTATACGTACACGTTTATTTATACACTAAAAAAAAATCTAGGCTACCAAACGATTTTTCAAACGTTAAGAGTGCGTTTCTAAGCGGTTCTATTGCGGATCCGGCGCGGTCAACGCGTACCCCACCGTCTGCAGCGCCCTCTTCAGGTCCTTGTACACGGCCGGGTCCTCGACGGTCGCGGGAATCTGCGATTTGAACGAATAAAAAGAAAAAGTCGATAAATTTGTACCGAAATGAACGAATTTTTGTTTTTGGCTTTTTCTTTTGTTTTGCTTTTTGTTTTCTCCCTTCACTCTCACCTGCACTTGCTTGTTCCGCGCCAGGTCCGCGATCGATTTGCGGCACGTTTTGCCGGATCGCGTGCGCGGTAACGCGTCGACGACGATCGAGAGACGGAACGAGGCGATCGGGCCGATCAGCTCGCGGACCATCTTCGTCAGGTCGTGCGCGACGGCCGACTCGTTTTTGCGCGCGTCTGCAAGCGAAAAAGTCGATTTTAAGTGGTGAAAGTTGCCTAAAACTCGATTTAAAGTAGTAAAATCGGCTTAAAACTCAATTTAAAGTAGTAAAATCGGCTTAAAACTCGATTTTAAGTTGTAAAAGTTGCCTGAAACTCAATTTAAAGTCGTAAAAGTTACCTAAAACTCAATTTAAAGTAGTAAAATCGGCTTAAAACTCTATTTTAAGTTGTAAAAGTTGCCTAAAACTCAATTTAAAGTTGTAAAAGTTGCCTAAACCTCAATTTCAAGTTGTAAAAGTTGCCTAAAACTCAATTTAAAGTCGTAAAAATTGCCTAAAACTCAATTTAGAGTTGTTAAAGTTGCTTAAAACTCAATTTAAAGTTGTAAAAGTTGCCTAAAACTCAATTTATAATCGTAAAAGTTGCCTAAAACTCAATTTAAAGTTGTAAAAGTTGCCTAAAACTCAATTTAAAGTAGTAAAATCGGCTTAAAACTCGATTTTAAGTGGTGAAAGTTGCCTAAAACTCAATTTAAAGTAGTAAAAGTTGCCCAAAAGTCAATTTAAAGTTGCAAAAGTTGCCTAAAACTAAATTTAAAGTTGCAAAAGTTGCCTAAAACTCAATTTTTAATCGTAAAAATTGCCTAAAACTCAATTTGAAGTAGTAAAAGTTGCCTAAAACTCAATTTCAGGTCGTAAAAATTTTCTGAAACTCAATTTAAAGTTGTAAAAGTTGCCTAAAACTCAATTAAAAGTTGCAAAAGTTGCCTAAAACTCAATTTAAAGTCGTAAAAGTTGTTTAAAACTCAATTTAAAGTTGCAAAAGTTGCCTAAAACTCAATTTAAAGTCGTAAAAATTGCCTAAAACTCAATTTCGAGTTGTTAAAGTTGCTTAATAGTCAATTTCCGGTTGTTAAACTCGCCCGGAAACCCCACCGAAAGTTACCTTTTTTCATCACGTACACGCACAGAGGTATCTCGCCCTTGGTCGGTTCGGGGACGCCGACGACGGCCGCGTCGGCGACGTCGGGATGTGAGAGGACGACGTCCTCGAGGGCGGACGTCGACAGTCGATGGCCGGCCACGTTAATGACGTCGTCGTCGCGTGCCGTCACGTACACGTAGCCGTGCTCGTCCTTGTAGCCGGCGTCCATTGTGTCGTAGTAGCCCTTTTTTAAGAGAGAGAAACTCCGATTAAACTCAACGAAAAGTGCGAAAAACTGCGATAAACATTCTCTAAACTCAACTAAAGCTTTTAAAAAATCAATCAAACTTGCTTGGAACTCAAATAAAGTTAAAGAAACTGCACAAAACTTCATAGAAACTCAACTGAAGTTAGAGAAACTGCACAAAACTTCATTGAAACTCGATTAAAGTTGGAGAAACTCCATTAAACTTCATTGAAACTCAATAAAAGTTAAAGAAACTGCACAAAACTTCATAGAAACTCAACTGAAGTTAGAGAAACTGCACAAAACTTCATAGAAACTCAACTGAAGTTAGAGAAACTGCACAAAACTTCATTGAAACTCGATTAAAGTTGGAGAAACTCCATTAAACTTCATTGAAACTCAATAAAAGTTAAAGAAACTGCACAAAACTTCATAGAAACTCAACTGAAGTTAGAGAAACTGCACAAAACTTCATAGAAACTCAACTGAAGTTAGAGAAACTGCACAAAACTTCATTGAAACTCGATTAAAGTTGGAGAAACTCCATTAAACTTCATTGAAACTCAATAAAAGTTAAAGAAACTGCACAAAACTTCATAGAAACTCAACTGAAGTTAGAGAAACTGCACAAAACTTCATTGAAACTCAACTGAAGTTAGAGAAACTGCACAAAACTTCATTGAAACTCGATTAAAGTTGGAGAAACTCCATTAAACTTCATTGAAACTCAATAAAAGTTAAAGAAACTGCACAAAGCTTCATAGAAACTCAACTGAAGTTAGAGAAACTGCACAAAACTTCATTGAAACTCGATTAAAGTTGGAGAAACTCCATTAAACTTCATTGAAACTCAATAAAAGTTAAAGAAACTGCACAAAACTTCATTGAAACTCGATTAAAGTTGGAGAAACTCCATTAAACTTCATTGAAATTCAATAAAAGTTAAAGAAACTGCACAAAACTTCATAGAAACTCAACTGAAGTTAGAGAAACTGCACAAAACTTCATTGAAACTTAATCAAAGTTAAAGAAACTGCACAAAACTTCATTGAAACTCAATAAAAGTTAAAGAAACTGCACAAAACTTCATTGAAACTCAAATAAAGTTAAAGAAATTCCATTAAACTTCATTCAAACTCAATTAAAGTTCGAAAAACTCCATTAAACTTCGTTTCTAACTCAACTAAAGTTAAGAAAATTCAATCAAACTTCATAGAAACTCAACTGAAGTAAGGAAAACTGCATTAAACTTCATAGAAGTTCAAGTAAAGTTCGAGAAACTCTTCTAAACTTGATTGCAACTCAACTAAATTTGGAAAAGCACCATCGATCGTCTTCGCCTCGATGCAAAATCACTTACGGGGTACCGTTCGAAGTAGACGGCCTGGAACTTTTGCGGGTTCTTGTACAGCGTCGAAGCGGTACCGGGCGGCAGCGGCAACTTGACGACGATGCGGCCCAACTCGTGCGGTCCCACCTCCGTCCCATTATCGGACATGATCCGCACTGAAAGCAAACAAACAAAAGAGAAAATGACGAAAACTCCAATAAACTGCATTCAAACTCAATTAAAGTTAGAGGAACTCAACAAAAGTTCAATAAAACTCAATTAAAGTTAGAGAAACTCAACTAAAGTTCAACAAAACTCAATTAAAGTTAGAGAAACTCAAGGAAACTTCAATAAAACTCAATTAAAGTTAGAGAAACTCAACTAAAGTTCAATAAAACTCAATTAAAGTTAGAGAAACTCAAGGAAACTGCAATAAAACTCAATTAAAGTTAGAGAAACTCAACTAAAGTTCAATAAAACTCAATTAAAGTTAGAGAAACTCAAGGAAACTTCATTAAAACTCAATTAAAGTTAGAGAAACTCAACTAAAGTTCAATAAAACTCAAATAAAATTAGAGAAACTCAAGGAAACTGCAATAAAACTCAATTAAAGTTAGAGAGACTCAACTAAAGTTCAATAAAACTCAATTAAAGTTAGAGAAACTCAAGGAAACTGCAATAAAACTCAATTAAAGTTAGAGAAACTCAACTAAAGTTCAATAAAACTCAATTAAAGTTAGAGAAACTCAAGGAAACTGCAATAAAACTCAATTAAAGTTAGAGAAACTCAACTAAAGTTCAATAAAACTCAAATAAAATTAGAGAAACTCAAGGAAACTTCAATAAAACTCAATTAAAGTTAGAGAAACTCAACTAAAGTTCAATAAAACTCAATTAAAGTTAGAGAAACTCAAGGAAACTGCAATAAAACTCAATTAAAGTTAGAGAAACTCAACTAAAGTTCAATAAAACTCAAATAAAATTAGAGAAACTCAAGGAAACTTCAATAAAACTCAATTAAAGTTAGAGAAACTCAACTAAAGTTCAATAAAACTCAATTAAAGTTAGAGAAACTCAAGGAAACTTCAATAAAACTCAATTAAAGTTAGAGAGACTCAACTAAAGTTCAATAAAACTCAATTAAAGTTAGAGAAACTCAAGGAAACTTCAATAAAACTCAATTAAAGTTAGAGAGACTCAACTAAAGTTCAATAAAACTCAATTAAAGTTAGAGAAACTCAAGGAAACTTCATTGAAAGTCAATTAAACTTAGAGAAACTCCACTAAACTCAGTGGCAATTCGAAAAAAAAAAAAACAAAAAAAAAACCCGCTACCGTCGTATCCGGGGAACGGCATCCCCGCCGTGTACTTGGGCGGGTGCAGACAATGTCCGAGGCCGATGCACGTGGCGGTGATCGCGTGGCCCGTCTCCGTCTGCCACCAGTGATTCAGCACGGCGACGCCGAACACTTTCTCCGCCCACGACTTGGTCTCCTGGTCGCAGTGTTCGCCCGCGACGAAAATCCGCTCCAACGACCCGATGGCGTACTTGCGGCCGTAACGCGCCGCCCCGTCCGCCCGCTTGATCACGCGGAACGACGTCGGCACGGTGAAGATCGCCGTCACCTTGTGCTCCTCGATGATGCTAATGGGAGGAAAAGAAGAAAATTGAAACGATTTCACGTTGCCAAAGTTGCCTAAAACTCAATTTAAAATTGCCTAAAAGCTGCCTAAAAGTCAATTTAAAGTCGTAAAAGTTGCTTAAAACTCAATTTAAAGTCGCAAAAAGTTGCCTAAAACTCACGTTAAAGTCGTAAAAGTTGCCTAAAACTCAATTTCAAGTCGCAAAAAGTTGCCTAAAACTCAATTTAAAATTGCCTAAAAGCTGCCTAAAAGTCAATTTAAAGTCGTAAAAGTTGCTTAAAACTCAATTTAAAGTCGCAAAAGTTGCCTAAAACTCAATTTAAAGTCGTAAAAGTTGCCTAAAACTCACTTTAAAGTCGCAAAAAGTTGCCTAAAACTCACTTTAAAGTCGCAAAAAGTTGCCTAAAACTCAATTTAAAGTCGTAAAAGTTGCCTAAAACTCAATTTAAAGTCGTAAAAGTTGCCTAAAACTCACTTTAAAGTCGCAAAAAGTTGCCTAAAACTCACTTTAAAGTCGCAAAAAGTTGCCTAAAACTAAATTTAAAGTCGTAAAAGTTGCCTAAAACTCACTTTAAAGTCGCAAAAAGTTGCCTAAAACTCAATTTAAAGTCGCAAAAAGTTGCCTAAAACTCAATTTAAAGTCGTAAAAGTTGCCTAAAACTCACTTTAAAGTCGCAAAAAGTTGCCTAAAACTCACTTTAAAGTCGCAAAAAGTTGCCTAAAACTCACTTTAAAGTCGCAAAAAGTTGCCTAAAACTAAATTTAAAGTCGTAAAAGTTGCCTAAAACTCAATTTAAAGTCGCAAGAAGTTGCCTAAAACTAAATTTAAAGTTGTAAAAGTTGCCTAAAACTCAATTTAAAGTCGCAAAAGTTGTCTAAAACTCAATCTAAAGTTGTAAAAGTTGCCTAAAACTCAATCTAAAGTTGTAAAAGTTGCCTAAAACTCAATTTAAAGTCGTAAAAGTTGCCTAAAACTCAATTTAAAGTTGTAAAACTTGCCTAAAACTCAATTTAATGTCGTAAAAGTTGCCTAAAACTCAATTTAAAGTTGTAAAAGTTGCCTAAAACTCAATTTAAAGTCGTAAAAGTTGCCTAAAGCTCAATTTAAAGTGTAAAAGTTGCCTAAAACTCAATTTAAAGTCGTAAAAGTTGCCTAAAGCTCAATTTAAAGTGTAAAAGTTGCCTAAAACTCAATTTAAAGTAGTAAAAGTTGCCTAAAACTCAATTTAAAGTCGTAAAAGTTGCCTAAAACTCACTTTAAAGTCGCAAAAAGTTGCCTAAAACTAAATTTAAAGTTGTAAAAGTTGCCTAAAACTCAATTTAAAGTCGCAAAAGTTGTCTAAAACTCAATCTAAAGTTGTAAAAGTTGCCTAAAACTCAATCTAAAGTTGTAAAAGTTGCCTAAAACTCAATTTAAAGTCGTAAAAGTTGCCTAAAACTCAATTTAAAGTTGTAAAACTTGCCTAAAACTCAATTTAATGTCGTAAAAGTTGCCTAAAGCTCAATTTAAAGTGTAAAAGTTGCCTAAAACTCAATTTAAAGTAGTAAAAGTTGCCTAAAACTAAATTTAAAGTCGCAAAAAGTTGCCTAAAACTCACTTTAAAGTCGCAAAAAGTTGCCTAAAACTAAATTTAAAGTTGTAAAAGTTGCCTAAAACTCAATTTAAAGTCGCAAAAGTTGTCTAAAACTCAATCTAAAGTTGTAAAAGTTGCCTAAAACTCAATCTAAAGTTGTAAAAGTTGCCTAAAACTCAATTTAAAGTCGTAAAAGTTGCCTAAAACTCAATTTAAAGTTGTAAAACTTGCCTAAAACTCAATTTAATGTCGTAAAAGTTGCCTAAAACTCAATTTAAAGTTGTAAAAGTTGCCTAAAACTCAATTTAAAGTCGTAAAAGTTGCCTAAAGCTCAATTTAAAGTGTAAAAGTTGCCTAAAACTCAATTTAAAGTCGTAAAAGTTGCCTAAAGCTCAATTTAAAGTGTAAAAGTTGCCTAAAACTCAATTTAAAGTAGTAAAAGTTGCCTAAAACTCAATTTAAAGTCGTAAAAGTTGCCTAAAACTCAATTTAAAGTCGTAAAAGTTGCCTAAAGCTCAATTTAAAGTTGTAAAAGTTGCCTAAAACTCAATTTAAAGTTGTAAAAGTTGCCTAAAACTCAATTTAAAGTCGTAAAAGTTGCCTAAAACTCAATTTAAAGTCGTAAAAGTTGCCTAAAACTCAATTTAAAGTCGTAAAAGTTGCCTAAAACTCAATTTAAAGTCGTAAAAGTTGCCTAAAACTCAATTTAAAGTCGCAAAAAGTTGCCTAAAACTCAATTTAAAGTCGCAAAAAGTTGCCTAAAACTCAATTTAAAGTCGCCAAAAGTGGCCTAAAACTCAATTTAAAGTCGCAAAAAGTTGCCTAAAACTCAATTTCAAGTCGTAAAAGTTGCCTAAAACTCAATTTAAAATTGTAAAAGTTGCCTAAAACTAAATTTAAAGTTGTAAAAGTTGCCTAAAACTCAATTTAAAGTCGTAAAAGTTGCCTAAAACTCAATTTAAAGTTGTAAAAGTTGCCTAAAACTCAATTTAAAGTCGTAAAAGTTGCCTAAAGCTCAATTTAAAGTTGTAAAAGTTGCCTAAAACTCAGTGTAAAGTCGTAAAAATTGCTTAAAACTCAATTTAAAGTTGCCTAAAAGTTGCCTAATCACCGGAAATACTGTCCCGGATCCGGCGTCCGGTCCGGTTTGCCCTCGTACATGACGCTCGTGATCCCGTAGAGCAAGGGCCCGTAGCAAATGTACGAGTGGCCGACGACCCAACCTAAGTCGCTCGCCGACCACCAGACGTCGTCCTCCTTCATCCCGTAGAGGACGCTCATCGTCCACGTCAGCGTCGCAATATGGCCGCCCACCGGCCTCTGGATGCCCTTTGGTTTATCTGCGGGGCCCCAAAAACAAAAACAAAAAAAAACAGCACCTTAATTCGACTATTTGCCGATAGATGGCGCGGATATCGCTCACCGGTCGTCCCCGACGTGTAGAGAATGTAAAGGGGTTCGTTCGCCTCGACGGGGACGCACGAATGTGGGCGAGCGCTCGCGATCGCCGCGTCCCAACAGACGTCGCCGTCGCGGTCCAGCGGCGCCGATTCGATGTTCCGCCGCTGGTAGATGATGCAGCGCATCGGTTTGTGCGCCGCACTGTCGATCGCCTCGTTCAGGATCGCCTTGTATCTGCGATTGTCGGTTGGAGGCAGCTCGATTAAACAACTCGATAGAAGCTCGATTAACGTTGGAGAGAAAGTCGAGAAAAAGTTGGAGATATACTCGACGAACCGTCGAGAAACTCCGCTAAACTTGATGGAAACTCGTGTGAACCCGATTGAAACTCAATTAAACTTCGAGAAACTCCACAAAACTTGATAGAAACTCAATTAAACTTCGAAAAACTCCACAAAACTTGAGAGAAACTCAATTAAACTTCGAAAAACTCAACAAAACTTGAGAGAAACTCAATTAAACTTCTAAAAACTCCACAAAACTTGAGAGAAACTCAATTAAACTTCGAAAAACTCCACAAAACTTGATAGAAACTCAACTAAACTTCGAAAAACTCCACAAAACTTGAGAGAAACTCAATTAAACTTCGAAAAACTCCACAAAACTTGATAGAAACTCAATTAAACTTCGATAAACTCCACCAAACTTGAGAGAAACTCAACTAAACTTCGAAAAACTCCACAAAACTTGAGAGAAACTCAATTAAACTTCGAAAAACTCCACAAAACTTGAGAGAAACTCAACTAAACTTCGAAAAACTCCACAAAACTTGAGAGAAACTCAACTAAACTTCGAAAAACTCCACAAAACTTGAGAGAAACTCAATTAAACTTCGAAAAACTCCACAAAACTTGAGAGAAACTCAATTAAACTTCGAAAAACTCCACAAAACTTGAGAGAAACTCAATTAAACTTCGAAAAACTCCACAAAACTTGAGAGAAACTCAATTAAACTTCGAAAAACTCCACAAAACTTGAGAGAAACTCAACTAAACTTCGAAAAACTCCACAAAACTTGAGAGAAACTCAATTAAACTTCGGAAAACTCCACAAAACTTGAGAGAAACTCAATTAAACTTCGAAAAACTCCACAAAACTTGAGAGAAACTCAATTAAACTTCGAAAAACTCCACAAAACTAGAGAGAAACTCAATTAAACTTGGAAAAACTCCACAAAACTTGAGAGAAACTCAATTAAACTTCGAAAAACTCCACAAAACTTGAGAGAAACTCAATTAAACTTCGAAAAACTCCACAAAACTTGAGAGAAACTCAATTAAACTTCGAAAAACTCCACAAAACTTGAGAGAAACTCAATTAAACTTCGAAAAACTCCACAAAACTTGATAGAAACTCAATTAAACTTCGAAAAACTCCACAAAACTTGAGAGAAACTCAATTAAACTTCGAAAAACTCCACAAAACTTGAGAGAAACTCAATTAAACTTCGAAAAGCTCCACAAAACTTGATAGAAACTCAATTAAACTTCGAAAAACTCCACAACACTTGATAGAAACTCAATTAAACTTCATTAAAACTCCATTAAACTTGAGAGAAACTCAATTAAACTTCGAAAAACTCCACAAAACTTGAGAGAAACTCAATTAAACTTCGAAAAACTCCACAAAACTTGAGAGAAACTCAATTAAACTTCATTAAAACTCCATTAAACTTGATAGAAACTCAATTAAACTTCGGAAAACTCCACAAAACTAGAGAGAAACTCAATTAAACTTCGAAAAACTCCACAAAACTTGAGAGAAACTCAATTAAACTTCGAAAAACTCCACAAAACTTGAGAGAAACTCAATTAAACTTCGAAAAACTCCACTAAACCTGATAGAAACTCAATTAAACCTCATAGAGGCTCAATTAAGCTTCGAAAAAGTTCACAAAACTCGATATAAACTCAAGTAAGGTACGAGAAACTCGACGAAACTCGATAAAAACCCGAGCGAAACTTCGCAACCAAAAGATAATAAACCACTAAACCGCATCGAAGAAACCTCACCTGATCACCTTGTTCGGCTCGACGCCGCAACTGGCGGCGATGACGACCTTCGGCTCGGCGTGCTCGATCCTCGTCCGTAGTTCTTTGGCGGCGAAACCGCCGAACACGACCGAATGGACGGCGCCCAAGCGGCACGTGGCGAGCATCGCGACGACCGCTTCCGGCACGAGCGGCATGAAGATTAACACGCGGTCGCCCCGCGCGACGCCCACCGACGCCAGGTAACCGGCCAATCGGGCGACCTTGTCCAGTAGCGCCGCGTACGTGACGGTGCGGACGCATCGCGTCAGAGGGCTGTCGTGGATCAGCGCCACCTTGTCGCCCCTGCCCGCCTCCACGTGGCGATCCACCGCGTTGTAGCAAGCGTTCAGCTCGCCGCCGACGTACCTGTTTTTTTCAAGGTTTTAAGTCGTAAAAGTTGCCTAAAACTCAATTTAAACTAGTAAAAGTTGCCTAAAACTCAATTTAAAGTCGTAAAATTTGCCTAAAACTCAATTTAAACTAGTAAAAGTTGCCTAAAACTCAATTTAAAGTTGTAAAAGTTGCCTAAAACTCAATTTAAAGTCGTAAAAGTTGCCTAAAACTCAATTTAAAGTCGCAAAAGTTGCCTAAAACTCAATTTAAAGTCGCAAAAGTTGCCTAAAACTCAATTTAAAGTCGTAAAAGTTGCCTAAAACTCAATTTAAAGTAGTAAAAGTTGCCTAAAACTCAATTTAAAGTTGTAAAAGTTGCCTAAAACTCAATTTAAAGTCGTAAAAGTTGCCCAAAACTCAATTTAAAGTTGTAAAAGTTGCCTAAAACTCAATTTAAAGTAGTAAAAGTTGCCTAAAACTCAATTTAAAGTAGTAAAAGTTGCCTAAAACTCAATTTAAAGTTGTAAAAGTTGCCTAAAACTCAATTTAAAGTTGTAAAAGTTGCCTAAAACTCAATTTAAAGTTGTAAAAGTTGCCTAAAACTCAATTTAAAGTCGTAAAAGTTGCCTAAAACTCAATTTAAAGTCGCAAAAGTTGCCTAAAACTCAATTTAAAGTCGCAAAAGTTGCCTAAAACTCAATTTAAAGTCGTAAAAGTTGCCTAAAACTCAATTTAAAGTTGTAAAAGTTGCCTAAAACTCAATTTAAAGTTGTAAAAGTTGCCTAAAACTCAATTTAAAGTCGTAAAAGTTGCCTAAAACTCAATTTAAAGTAGTAAAAGTTGCCTAAAACTCAATTTAAAGTTGTAAAAGTTGCCTAAAACTCAATTTAAAGTCGTAAAAGTTGCCTAAAACTCAATTTAAAGTCGTAAAAGTTGCCTAAAACTCAATTTAAAGTAGTAAAAGTTGCCTAAAACTCAATTTAAAGTTGTAAAAGTTGCCTAAAACTCAATTTAAAGTTGTAAAAGTTGCCTAAAACTCAATTTAAAGTAGTAAAAGTTGCTAAAACTCAATTTAAAGTAGTAAAAGTTGCCTAAAACTCAATTTAAAGTAGTAAAAGTTGCCTAAAACTCAATTTAAAGTTGTAAAAGTTGCCTAAAACTCAATTTAAAGTTGTAAAAGTTGCCTAAAACTCAATTTAAAGTCGTAAAAGTTGCCTAAAACTCAATTTAAAGTCGCCAAAAGTGGCCTAAAACTCGATTTAAAGTCGCAAAAGTTGCCTAAAACTCAATTTAAAGTCGTAAAAGTTGCCTAAAACTCAATTTAAAGTTGTAAAAGTTGCCTAAAACTCAATTTAAAGTTGTAAAAGTTGCCTAAAACTCAATTTAAAGTCGCAAAAGTTGCCTAAAACTCAATTTAAAGTAGTAAAAGTTGCCTAAAACTCAATTTAAAGTCGCAAAAGTTGCCTAAAACTCAATTTAAAGTCGTAAAAGTGGCCTAAAACTCAATTTAAAGTAGTAAAAGTTGCCTAAAACTCAATTTAAAGTTGTAAAAGTTGCCTATAACTCAATTTAAAGTCGTAAAAGTTGCCTAAAACTCAATTTAAAGTTGTAAAAGTTGCCTAAAACTCAATTTAAAGTCGCAAAAAGTTGCCTAAAACTCAATTTCAAGTCGTAAAAGTTGCCTAAAACTCAATTTAAAGTCGGAAAAGTTGCCTAAAACTCAATTTAAAGTCGTAAAAGTTGCCTAAAACTCAATTTAAAGTAGTAAAAGTTGCCTAAAACTCAATTTAAAGTTGTAAAAGTTGCCTAAAACTCAATTTAAAGTCGCAAAAGTTGCCTAAAACTCAATTTAAAGTCGTAAAAGTTGCCTAAAACTCAATTTAAAGTAGTAAAAGTTGCCTAAAACTCAATTTAAAGTTGTAAAAGTTGCCTAAAACTCAATCTAAAGTTGTAAAAGTTGCCTAAAACTCAATTTAAAGTTGTAAAAGTTGCCTAAAACTCAATTTAAAGTTGTAAAAGTTGCCTAAAACTCAATTTAAAGTCGTAAAAGTTGCCTAAAACTCAATTTAAAGTCGCAAAAGTTGCCTAAAACTCAATTTAAAGTCGCAA
The DNA here is from genome assembly GCA_963695495.1 of Hololepta plana. Classification (NCBI taxonomy): domain Eukaryota; kingdom Metazoa; phylum Arthropoda; class Insecta; order Coleoptera; family Histeridae; genus Hololepta; species Hololepta plana. The sequence goes on from OY968835.1 coordinate 13,952,756, forward strand.
AAGTTGCCTAAAACTCAATTTAAAGTCGTAAAAGTTGCCTAAAACTCAATTTAAAGTTGCAAAAGTTGCCTAAAACTCAATTTAAAGTCGTAAAAGTTGCCTAAAACTCAATTTAAAGTCGCAAAAGTTGCCTAAAACTCAATTTCAAGTCGTAAAAGTTGCCTAAAACTCAATTTAAAGTCGGAAAAGTTGCCTAAAACTCAATCTAAAGTTGTAAAAGTTGCCTAAAACCCAATTTCAAGTCGTAAAAGTTGCCTAAAACTCAATTTAAAGTCGCAAAAGTTGCCTAAAACTCAATTTAAAATTGTAAAAGTTGCCTAAAACTAAATTTAAAGTTGCAAAAGTTGCCTAAAACTCAATTTAAAGTCGCAAAAAGTGGCCTAAAACTCAATTTAAAGTCGCCAAAAGTGGCCTAAAACTCAATTTAAAGTCGCCAAAAGTGGCCTAAACTCGATTTAAAGTCGCCAAAAGTTGCCTAAAACTCAATTCCTTCGTTACCATTTGGTGAAGGGGGGCCGACTGTTGTCGAGCACTTTATCCCACGGCCGCGTCCACGCCACGTGTCGCCCCACCTCCGACCAGAACTCGTCCGGTTGCTCGATCGATCGTCGAAACGCGTCCTCGTACTTGCTCGACTTGTAACTCGTCCGTTTCTCGTCGCAGCCCCCTGCGAAAAACACCAAACTTTACTCGACCGGCCATCCCCACCAAAAAAAAAAAAAAGAAAAAAACGAAACAAAAAACAAACGAAATCGCACAACTTTGAGGTTTTCGCTTGTTTTTCGCTTGTTTTTCGTACTTGGGCCGAGTTTCTCGCCGATAATCTCATTGTTGTTCTCCGCCCCGATCAGGTTCCTGTACATTGTCTTGGGCAGCGAAGACACATCAACTTTGAGCACTTTTTCCGTTGGAGTTTTTTGGGCGCGAGAGGGAGCTTTTTGTTTTCTTTTGTTTTTTTTTTTTGGGCACAAACGACCGACGATCACTCGATGAACTGATTCGGGCACGAGTTTGGTTTTTGTTTTTATTATTAGCCCCCCTTCCTGCACCCTCCCCCACGAAAAAAAAAAAAAAAAAAAAAAAGAAAAGCGTCGCTTACAAATCGCTTATTATTTCAACTAATTACAATACAATCAAAAGTTTATGCGTTTGCATGTTTATGGATTTCGTACGTATTTAGGTGCGAATGGAGGTAATCTACGTAGGCGAATCGTGCGTTTTTCTTCTTTTTTTTTTTCCCCCCCGTTGAGTTTTTCAATTTTATTATTCACGGAAATGCTGCGAGAAACTCGCTTTTGTTTGCGAGATTCGAGATCCTCTTGTCTTTGTTTTGTTTTCGCTCTATTGTTGCGCGCCAAGGTGAAAAAAAGAGAATCGAGAGACCCGTTTTGCACGTGGATCGGGGAGGCTGGTTTTCGTCGTTTATATGGCGGTCTTTTTTTTTTCCCCCGGAGTTTAGCGGCGTTTTTCTGGGTTTGGTACCGCGTTTTATGGCCGGTTCAGTTGAGTTTCTCGCAAGTTTAATGCAGTTTCTCTGACTTTGGTTGCGATTCTGTCAAGTTTAGTTGAGTTTCAATGAAGTTTGGTGGAGTTTCTTTGACTTTAATTGAGTTTCAATGAAGTTTAATGGAGTTTCTTTGACTTTAATTGAGTTTCAATGAAGTTTAGTTGAGTTTCTTTGACTTTAATTGAGTTTCTATGAAGTTTAGTTGATTTTAAATGAAGTTTCCTTGAGTTTCTTTGACTTTAATTGAGTTTCTATGCAGTTTCCTTGAGTTTCCTTGACTTTAATTGAGTTTCTATGCAGTTTAGTTGAGTTTAAATGAAGTTTCCTTGAGTTTCTCTGACTTTAATTGAGTTTCTATGCAGTTTAATGCAGTTTCTCTAACTTTGGTTGCGATTCTATCAAGTTTAGTTGAGTTTCAATGAAGTTTAGTTGAGTTTCTTTGACTTTAATTGAGTTTCAATGAAGTTTCCTTGAGTTTCTTTGACTTTAATTGAGTTTCTATGCAGTTTCCTTGAGTTTCTTTGATTTTAATTGAGTTTCTATGCAGTTTAGTTGAGTTTCAATGAAGTTTCCTTGAGTTTCTTTGACTTTAATTGAGTTTCAATGAAGTTTCCTTGAGTTTCTTTGACTTTAATTGAGTTTCTATGCAGTTTCCTTGAGTTTCTTTGACTTTAATTGAGTTTGTATGCAGTTTAGTTGAGTTTCAATTAAGTTTCCTTGAGTTTCTTTGACTTTAATTGAGTTTCAATGAAGTTTCCTTGAGTTTCTTTGACTTTAATTGAGTTTCTATGCAGTTTAGTTGAGTTTCTATGCAGTTTCCTTGAGCTTCTTTGACTTTAATTGAGTTTCTATGCAGTTTCCTTGAGTTTCTTTGACTTTAATTGAGTTTCTATGCAGTTTCCTTGAGTTTCTTTGACTTTAATTGAGTTTCTATGCAGTTTCCTTGAGTTTTTTTGACTTTAATTGAGTTTCTATGCAGTTTCCTTGAGTTTCTTTGACTTTGATTGAGTTTCTATGCAGTTTCCTTGAGTTTCTTTGACTTTAATTGAGTTTCTATGCAGTTTCCTTGAGTTTCTCTGACTTTAATTGAGTTTCAATGAAATTTAACGCAATTTCTCAAACTGTGGTTGAGCGTTTCGACATTTAGATGAGTTTCTATGAATGTTAGTGTAGTTTTTCCAACTCGAACTGCGTCTCCATCCTACAAGAAACAAATGAAAGAAAGAAGAAGAAAAGAAAGCGCATTTAAACGCGAACGCAACATTAATTCATCTTCCTTCCATCTACCCCCCCCCCCCCCCACAAAATTACCCCATTTACACAATATACGATTTCATTCGATACGTACAAATTCGCCCCGTCGAATATGAACCGGAATCGGTTCCTGTGATCGGAATTAATGAAGAACGCCGCCGCCGCCTGCCTCGATTAGCGAATAATTGTTGTTTATCGCCTTCGAATTCGCATTAAGTATTCGAGAGAAGAAACTGCGTGAAGAATTAAGGGACGAAGGCTTGGGGATTGGGGGGGGGGGTCCGTTTATTTAATTGCAATTTTTCCCTTTCAAAGCGACTTGAATCGTTCGGTTTCTTGCAGAATTAAATTCACTGTAAATCGATGTAAAATAATGGAAAAAGTGAATTTTTTGGGGATTTTTTTTGTTTTGGAGAATTTTTCTAAATTATTTCGATTTCCTTCGAGGTTTAGTTGAGTTTCTCCGACTTTGCACGAGTTTCAAGCGAGTTTAATGGAAATTTCCTCGGTTTAGTTGCGTTTCAATGCAGTTTAGCGGAGTTTTCCACACTTTAGTTGAGTTTCAAGCGAGTTTAATGGAAATTTCCTCGGTTTAGTTGCGTTTCAATGCAGTTTAACGGAGTTTTCCACACTTTAGTTGAGTTTCAAGCGAGTTTAATGGAAATTTCCTCGGTTTAGTTGCGTTTCAATGCAGTTTAACGGAGTTTTCCACACTTTAGTTGAGTTTCAAGCGAGTTTAATGGAAATTTCCTCGGTTTAGTTGCGTTTCAATGCAGTTTAGCGGAGTTTTCCACACTTTAGTTGAGTTTCAAGCGAGTTTAATGGAAATTTCCTCGGTTTAGTTGCGTTTCAATGCAGTTTAACGGAGTTTTCCACACTTTAGTTGAGTTTCAAGCGAGTTTAATGGAAATTTCCTCGGTTTAGTTGCGTTTCAATGCAGTTTAGCGGAGTTTTCCACACTTTAGTTGAGTTTCAAGCGAGTTTAATGGAAATTTCCTCGGTTTAGTTGCGTTTCAATGCAGTTTAGCGGAGTTTTCCACATTTTAGTTGAGTTTCAAGCGAGTTTAATGGAAATTTCCTCGGTTTAGTTGCGTTTCAATGCAGTTTAGCGGAGTTTTCCACACTTTAGTTGAGTTTCAAGCGAGTTTAATGGAAAATTCCTCGGTTTAGTTGCGTTTCAGTGCAGTTTAGCGGAGTTTTCCACACTTTAGTTGAGTTTCAAGCGAGTTTAATGGAAATTTCCTCGGTTTAGTTGCGTTTCAATGCAGTTTAGCGGAGTTTTCCACACTTTAGTTGAGTTTCAAGCGAGTTTAATGGAAATTTCCTCGGTTTAGTTGAGTTTCAATGCAGTTTAGCGGAGTTTTCCACATTTTAGTTGAGTTTCAAGCAAGTTTAATGGAAATTTCCTCGGTTTAGTTGCGTTTCAATGCAGTTTAGCGGAGTTTTCCATACTTTAGTTGAGTTTCAAGCGAGTTTAATGGAAATTTCCTCGGTTTAGTTGCGTTTCAATGCAGTTTAGCGGAGTTTTCCACACTTTAGTTGAGTTTCAAGCGAGTTTAATGGAAATTTCCTCGGTTTAGTTGCGTTTCAGTGCAGTTTAGCGGAGTTTTCCACACTTTAGTTGAGTTTCAAGCGAGTTTAATGGAAATTTCCTCGGTTTAGTTGCGTTTTAATACAGTTTAGCGGAGTTTTCCACACTTTAGTTGAGTTTCAAGCGAGTTTAATGGAAAATTCCTCGGTTTAGTTGCGTTTCAGTGCAGTTTAGCGCAGTTTTCCACAATTTAGTTGAGTTTCAAGCGAGTTTAATGGAAATTTCCTCGGTTTAGTTGAGTTTCAATGCAGTTTAGCGGAGTTTTCCACACTTTAGTTGAGTTTCAAGCGAGTTTAATGGAAATTTCCTCGGTTTAGTTGAGTTTCAATGCAGTTTAGCGGAGTTTTCCACACTTTAGTTGAGTTTCAAGCGAGTTTAATGGAAATTTCCTCGGTTTAGTTGCGTTTCAATGCAGTTTAGCGGAGTTTTCCACACTTTAGTTGAGTTTCAAGCGAGTTTAATGGAAATTTCCTCGGTTTAGTTGCGTTTCAATGCAGTTTAGCGGAGTTTTCCACACTTTAGTTGAGTTTCAAGCGAGCTTAATGGAAATTTCCTCGGTTTAGTTGAGTTTCAATGCAGTTTAGCGGAGTTTTCCACACTTTAGTTGAGTTTCAAGCGAGCTTAATGGAAATTTCCTCGGTTTAGTTGAGTTTCAGTGCAGTTTAGCGGAGTTTTCCACACTTTAGTTGAGTTTCAAGCGAGTTTAATGGAAATTTCCTCGGTTTAGTTGCGTTTCAGTGCAGTTTAGCGGAATTTTCCACACTTTAGTTGAGTTTCAAGCGAGCTTAATGGAAATTTCCTCGGTTTAGTTGAGTTTCAGTGCAGTTTAGCGGAGTTTTCCACACTTTAGTTGAGTTTCAAGCGAGCTTAATGGAAATTTCCTCGGTTTAGTTGCGTTTCAATGCAGTTTAGCGGAGTTTTCCACACTTTAGTTGAGTTTCAAGCGAGTTTAATGGAAATTTACTCGGTTTAGTTGCGTTTCAATGCAGTTTAGTGGAGTTTTCCACACTTTAGTTGAGTTTCAAGCGAGTTTAATGGAAATTTCCTCGGTTTAGTTGAGTTTCAATGAAGTTTTCTCTACTTTACTCGAGTTTCTACAAAATTTAGTCGAGTGGAAGAAGGTTTTAGGTCGCGCAAAAGGTCACAAACAATCAGACGCTCGATTTGCATACGCGGACAAAGGCCGGAAGAGTGAAAAAAATGGCATCGCTTTCTATGGATATCGAAATGATAATAATAATAATGCTGATGTATGCGCGTCTATATGATGATAATTCTAATTGCGCTCGCCAATTTTTTTTTGTCTACGCCACTGGGGGGCGGCCGAAAAATTCGTAAAAAAAAAAAAGTTGATATTTTCTAGTGGCAAATCGATCGGGCTCCGATGGACGTATTTTTTTTTTTTTATTTTTCCTCCTCCCCCCCCCCCCTCCTTTGCATATTTTTTTGATCGACTACATCTGAATTCAATGCGAAAACTTTTGTTTTTAATCAATTGACGTACGTCGCTGATTATGTTGATGGCCCCATATGTTCGCTGCTTGTCTTTTGCGTTTTGTTGTTGTTGTCGTCGTCGCTTGCTTGACACATATTTTATGTGGTTGTTATCGTAATGTGAGTCGTCACGTGATAAATTTCGCTGCTTCACTCGCGGTTAATGCGAGATCGTCATTTTTCTTAATTTCGCCACTCGTTTTTTTTTTTTTTTTTTCAATTGCTGTTCGCAAATGGGGACCAATTCTCCGCGAGCAATTCGATCGAAACTGCAAAGAAACTCGACTCAAAACTTCGTTCAAACGCGACTACAGCTAATCAAACTCCGTCGTTAATCGTGATGGAAACTCAATGGAAACTTGACATAGGCTCAAGTTACGTTATAGAAACTGCACTCGAAAAATTGATAGAGACTCGACTAAAGTTAGAGGAACTCAAATAGATTTCGTTCAGGGTCAGAAATACTCGAGTAAACTACATTCAAAGTCAACTAAACTGAGGAAAACTTCATTAAACTGCATTGAAACTCAACTAAACTGAGGAAAACTCCATTAAACTGCATTGAAACTCAACTAAACTGAGGAAAACTGCAATAAATTCCATTGAAACTCCATTAAACTTCGTTGAAACTCAAGTAAACTGAGGAAAACTACACTAAACTTTACTAGAAACTTGACTAAAGTTTGGAAAACTCCACTAAACTTGCTAGAAACTCAACTAAAGTGTGGAAAACTCCACTAAACTTGCTAGAAACTCAACTAAAGTGTGGAAAACTCCACTAAACTTCATTTAAACTCAACTAAAGTGTGGAAAACTCCACTAAACTTCATTTAAACTCAACTAAAGTGTGGAAAACTCCACTAAACTTCATTTAAACTCAACTAAAGTCAGAGAAACTTCGCTAAACTTCACAGAAACTCAACTAAAGTGTGGAAAACTCCACTAAACTTGCTAGAAACTCAACTAAAGTGTGGAAAACTCCACTAAACTTCATTTAAACTCAACTAAAGTGTGGAAAACTCCACTAAACTTCATTTAAACTCAACTAAAGTGTGGAAAACTCCACTAAACTTCATTTAAACTCAACTAAAGTCAGAGAAACTTCGCTAAACTTCACAGAAACTCAACTAAAGTGTGGAAAACTCCACTAAACTTGCTAGAAACTCAACTAAAGTGTGGAAAACTCCACTAAACTTCATTTAAACTCAACTAAAGTGTGGAAAACTCCACTAAACTTCATTTAAACTCAACCAAAGTGTGGAAAACTCCACTAAACTTCATTTAAACTCAACTAAACCGAGGAAATTTCCATTAAACTTCATTTAAACTCAACTAAAGTGTGGAAAACTCCACTAAACTTCATTTAAACTCAACTAAAGTGTGGAAAACTCCGCTAAACTTCATTTAAACTCAATTAAAGTGTGGAAAACTCCACTAAACTTCATTTAAACTCAACTAAAGTGTGGAAAACTCCGCTAAACTTGCTGGAAACTCGGCTAAACTTGGAAAAACTCCACTAAAACCCGTAGAAACTCGCCCACACGTGAACGGAAGCAACGGAAACTCGCGTTTCATCCCCTGCAAACCTCGTCCCCCCCCCCATTCCCCGTTCGAAACAAACGCAAACCCTAACCTAATCCACATCCATTTACACACACACGCGCCAGCTAAGAATAATAAAAGGCCATCTACTTCTTCTTCTTTTGATTTCCACTCGACCCAAAGCCACCCCGATTCAATTACTCTCATCAACCATCATCAACCATCAAGAAACCAAAAAAGGAAAGAAAGAAAAAAAGGAAGAAGAAAGGAAACAAAGACGAAACGCTTTGAAGTCGCCCGACGCACAATAATTAACTCTCTCTCTCTCTCTCTCTCTACATCCACACACACACACGTGAGGCTGCCGAGAGAAAATGTCATAAAACAAAAGAAGAAAGAAAGAAAAAAAACTCTTTGTTTTGCTTTCGGTGCGATTCATTATTTCGCGCGTTAATTTTGCATTCATTTAAGGTTAAAATAATAGTTGCGAAAATTGCGCAATTTCCGTTTCGCGAGTCCCATTAAGAAGTGTTAATTCGCGATTATTATTATTTCGCGAATTAATCGCCTCTTTATTTGCATAAAAATCCAATTAAAAGCGTCGCACACATTTTTTTTTTTTCGGCGAAAGACGTCGTCGCGAAAATATATATTCCATTATCATCGATTTCCAACTGCCAACTCTGCGAAATGACGAAAATAATATCGCGTTACATATGGAAACGAATCTTTTTGTTTTTTTTTTTTTTTTGTTCTCTCTCTCTCTCTCTGTGCTCGAGTTTCACAATTAAAGTTCGCGCAAGAACAAAAAGAAATGAGCAAAAGGTGCGGATGAAATTGCCAAAATTTCCGCGCGCGAAAAAACGTGTGAAAAGCGGAGGGAAAAACTCATCTAAAGTCAGAGAAACTGCATAAAAACTCAAGTAAAGTCAGAGAAACTGCATAAAAGCTCATCTAAAGTCAGAGAAACTGCAGAAAAACTCAAGTAAAGTCAGAGAAACTGCAGAAAAGCTCATCTGAAGTCAGAGAAACTGCAGAAAAGCTCATCTAAAGTCAGAGAAACTGCAGAAAAACTCAAGTAAAGTCAGAGAAACTGCATAAAAGCTCATCTGAAGTCAGAGAAACTGCAGAAAAGCTCATCTAAAGTCAGAGAAACTGCATAAAAACTCAAGTAAAGTCAGAGAAACTGCATAAAAGCTCATCTAAAGTCAGAGAAACTGCATAAAAGCTCATCTAAAGTCAGAGAAACTGCAGAAAAGCTCATCTAAAGTCAGAGAAACTGCAGAAAAGCTCATCTAAAGTCAGAGAAACTGCATAAAAACTCATCTAAAGTCAGAGAAACTGCATAAAAACTCATCTAAAGTCAGAGAAACTGCATAAAAACTCATCTAAAGTCAGAGAAACTGCACAAAAGCTCATCTAAAGTCAGAGAAACTGCAGAAAAACTCAAGTAAAGTCAGAGAAACTGCAGAAAACCTCAAGTAAAGTCAGACAAACTGCATAAAAGCTCATCTAAAGTCAGAGAAACTGCAGAAAAGCTCATCTAAAGTCAGAGAAACTGCATAAAAGCTCATCTAAAGTCAGAGAAACTGCATAAAAGCTCATCTAAAGTCAGAGAAACTGCAGAAAAGCTCATCTAAAGTCAGAGAAACTGCATAAAAACTCAAGTAAAGTCAGAGAAACTGCATAAAAACTCAAGTAAAGTCAGAGAAACTGCAGAAAAGCTAATCTAAAGTCAGAGAAACTGCATAAAAACTCAAGTAAAGTCAGAGAAACTGCAGAAAAGCTCATCTAAAGTCAGAGAAACTGCATAAAAGCTCAAGTAAAGTCAGAGAAACTGCATAAAAGCTCAAGTAAAGTCAGAGAAACTGCATAAAAGCTCAAGTAAAGTCCTAGAAACTGCAGAAAAACTCTAGTAAAGTCAGAGAAACTGCAGAAAAACTCAAGTAAGGTCAGAGAAACTGCATAAAAGCTCATCTAAAGTCAGAGAAACTGCAGAAAAACTCAAGTAAAGTCAGAGAAACTGCATAAAAACTCAAGTAAAGTCAGAGAAACTGCAGAAAAGCTCAAGTAAAGTCAGAGAAACTCGACTAAAACTCGCTAGAAACTCAACGTTAATCCACATAATCGCAAACCGCCATTCGAAACAAACAAATTTCCCACTCCCCTCGTGTCCCCAAATGCAATTTGCACAATTGCATTGTCAACGGCAGCACGCAAAACGATTATCTCTCTGTGTGTGTGTGTGTGTGTGTGTATAGAGGACAATTGGCCCCCCGCCAACACATTGTTGTCAAAATTGCCATTATTTTATTCGCGCAACAATCGCAGAAGATGTGCTCAATAGCACTCGGTTATTTATCAGTTGTTTATTGATAATTAATTAATTAATAGTAGTTTTTATTGCCCCCCCCCCCCCCCGTTTACGAATCACCTTAATAATCTACGTCTTTATTAATGGGAAAATTTCCTCTTGGTCGCGTCCGCTTCGCGTCAGGAAACGCTTATAAAAAGCAATAAATATGTTAAAGCGATCGTTCGATCGCATTTACATCGATTCGATGAATTATTTTGCGAGAATAATGCGTTTTGCGAGCGAAAATATTAGCAAAAACATCGCGCAAACAAGGTGACAATTCGTGGAAACTCGACAAAAAGTTAGAGAAATTCAATTAAACTCGAGAGAAACTCAATTAAAGTTAGAAAAACTCCATTAAACTTCATTAAAACTCCATTAAACTTGATAGAAACTCAATTAAAGTTAGAAAAACTCCATTAAACTTCATTAAAACTTCATTAAACTTGATAGAAACTCAATTAAAGTTAGAAAAACTCCATTAAACTTCATTAAAACTTCATTAAACTTGATAGAAACTCAATTAAAGTTAGAAAAACTCCATTAAACTTCATTAAAACTCCATTAAACTTGATAGAAACTCAATTAAAGTTAGAAAAACTCCATTAAACTTCATTAAAACTACATTAAACTTGATAGAAACTCAATTAAAGTTAGAAAAACTCCATTAAACTTCATTAAAACTCCATTAAACTTGATAGAAACTCAATTAAAGTTAGAAAAACTCCATTAAACTTCATTAAAACTCCATTAAACTTGATAGAAACTCAATTAAAGTTAGAAAAACTCCATTAAACTTCATTAAAACTACATTAAACTTGATAGAAACTCAATTAAACTTAGAAAAACTCCATTAAACTTCATTAAAACTCCATTAAACTTGATAGAAACTCAATTAAAGTTAGAAAAACTCCATTAAACTTCATTAAAACTCCATTAAACTTGATAGAAACTCAATTAAACTTAGAAAAACTCCATTAAACTTCATTAAAACTCCATTAAACTTGATAGAAACTCAATTAAACTTAGAAAAACTCCATTAAACTTCATTAAAACTCCATTAAACTTGACATAAACTCAATTAAAGTTAGAAAAACTCCATTAAACTGCAAAAAAACTCAAGTAAACTCAACCAAAGTTAGAGAAACTCGAATAAACTTCATGGAAATTGAATTAAACTTACAGAAACTCCACGAAACTCTTTTCGACGCGAAAAAGCGGAAGAAAAAAGAGCGCGCGCGCGCAAATTCGCGAGCGCGAGCGCGCGATTTCGACGTATAAATAGGAGCGTCGCGACGCCGGACAGACCATCTGCAGACTGCAAACGACGCCAAAAGACGCCCACAAAAAGTCCGATCACTCGCGAGTGTTTTTCGCCCGATTTCTTCCGTTCGTTCAGCGACGAGTGAGTAAATTATTTTTTTTGCGATTTTTTTTTGCGCTTTTTTTTTGCGATTTTCCGCCGTTTTCTTCCTCGAAACGTGGTAATTTATGGTAAGAAGGCTCCGGCGGAACGTTCAATGGGCCGCTGCGACGAGAACGCGGTTTTGCACTCGCGAAAGCGGCGCGATTTGCATGCGAATTAGGTGGCTTAAGCGAGAAAATAGGGGGAAAGGCGAAAAAAATCGTGGATGGTTTTTCGATTAGAAATCGTCCTTTTTTTTTTCTCCCCGAGTTTAGCCAGTTTATATTGAGTTTTGAGCAACTTTAGCGAGGAAAATCCGATTTTTAAGCAATTTTTGCAAGGTGCAATTGAATTTTAAGCAACTTTAGCGACTAAAATCTAGTTTTTAAGCAATTTTAGCAACTCAAAATTGAATTTTAAGAAACTTTAGCGACTAAAATCTGGTTTTTAAGCTATTTTAGTGACTTAAAATTGAATTTTAAGCAACTTTGGTGACTAAAATCTAGTTTTTAAGCTATTTTAGTGACTCAAAATTGAATTTTAAGCAACTTCAGCGACTAAAATCTGGTTTTTAAGGAATTTTGGCAACTCAAAATTGAGTTTTAAGCAACTTTAGCGACTAAAATCTAGTTTTTAAGCAATTTTAGCAACTCAAAATTGAATTTAAAGAAACTTTAGCGACTAAAATCTGGTTTTTAAGGAATTTTGGCAACTCAAAATTGAGTTTTAAGCAACTTTAGCGACTAAAATCTAGTTTTTAAGCAATTTTAGCAACTCAAAATTGAATTTTAAGAAACTTTAGCGACTAAAATCTAGTTTTTAAGCTATTTTAGTGACTTAAAATTGAATTTTAAGCAACTTTGGTGACTAAAATCTAGTTTTTAAGCAATTTTAGTGACTCAAAATTGAATTTTAAGCAACTTCAGCGACTAAAATCTGGATTTTAAGTAATTTTGGCAAGTTAAAATCGACTTTTAAGCAACTTTTAGCGACTTGAAATCGACTTTTAAGCGATTTCGAGCGGTAAAAATCCAGTTTTTAAGCAATTTCAGCGGCTTTTTCGATTAGAAATCGACTTTTATGCAATTTTTGCAACGTACAATTGAATTTTATGCAACTTGAGCGATTAAAATCTGGTTTTTAAGTAATTTTGGCAACTTAAAATTGAATTTTATGCAACTTTAGCGATTAAAATCTGGTTTTTAAGCAACTTTAGCAACTTAAAATTGAGTTTTAAGCAACTTTAGCGACTAAAATCTAGTCTTTAAGCAATTTCGGAACTCAAAATCGAATTTTCAGCAATTTTAGCGAGTTATAATTGACTTTTAAGCAGTTTTAGCAAGTTAAAATCGACTTTTAAGCAACGTCAGCGACTTGAAATTTGAGTTTTAAGCGATTCCAAGCGGTAAAATCCAGTTTTTGAGCAAAATTCCAGCTGCTTTTCCGCTGCGAAATCGCATTTTCACCCGATTTCCAACCTTTTTCTCCGCGCAATTCCCAAATTAAACCTCGTGCACTCTTGTTGTTTGCCTTCGATATTTCCAATCGCGCAATAGGCGGCTAGGGACAGGAAACGATTAAATATTAGCGAACGGCGAACGCGAGACGAGTAATTAAAGTTGCAATTTCCTCGTTGGCGAGCAATTTTCTCTCTCGCTCTCTCTCGGTTCTTTTGTGTTTTTTTTCCCCTTCAAATAAAATGGATTAATCATATTATTTTTTTTTCCAGCCGATTTCTTTCCTTCACCATGAATCCGTGCACTTTTGCCATCGTGGCGTTCGGCATTTTGGCCGTCGTCCTGATGACGCCGACGTCGTCCGCCTCGATCGTCCTCTCGTGCACGAATCCGCCGCCGAAGATGCGGGAACTGTGCAATTACGCGCTGGAACAGGCGCGACTTGGGGCGACGGAAAATGGTAACAAAAAAAAATAATAATAAAAAATATGCAGTTTTAAGCAATTTAGTGCGGTTAAAATCGACTTTTAAGCAAATTTAGCAAGTTTAAATCGACTTTTAAGCAATTTTATGCAGCTAAAATCGACTTTTAAGCAACTTTAGCAAGTTATAATTGATATTTAACCAATTTTATGCAGCTAAAATCGACTTTTAAGCAAATTTAGCAAGTTTAAATTGACTTTTAAGCAACTTTAGCAAGTTAAAATTGACTTTTAAGCAACTTTAGCAAGTTTGAATTGACTTTTAAGCAAATTTAGCAAGTTTAAATTGACTTTTAAGCAATTTAATGCGGTTAAAATCGATTTTAAACAACTTTAGCAAGTTTAAATTGACTTTTAAGCAAATTTAGCAAGTTTAAATTGACTTTTAAGCAATTTTATGCAGCTAAAATCGACTTTTAAGCAAATTTAGCAAGTTTAAATTGACTTTTAAGCAAATTTAGCAAGTTATAATTGATATTTAAGCAATTTTATGCAGCTAAAATCGACTTTTAAGCAGATTTAGCAAGTTTAAATTGACTTTTAAGCAACTTTAGCAAGTTTAAATTGACTTTTAAGCAATTTAATGCGGTTAAAATCGACTTTTAAGCAACTTTAGCAAGTTTAAATTGACTTTTAAGCAAATTTAGCAAGTTTAAATTGACTTTTAAGCAAATTTAGCAAGTTAAAATTGACTTTTAAGCAATTTAATGCGGTTAAAATCGACTTTTAAGCAACTTTAGCAAGTTTAAATTGACTTTTAAGCAAATTTAGCAAGTTTAAATTGACTTTTAAGCAATTTTATGCAGCTAAAATCGACTTTTAAGCAAATTTAGCAAGTTAAAATTGACTTCTAAGCAATTTAATGCAGCTAAAATCGACTTTTAACCAAATTTAGCAAGTTTAAATTGACTTTTAAGCAATTTAATGCGGTTAAAATCGACTTTTAAGCAACTTTAGCAAGTTCAAATTGATTTTTAAGCAATTTAATGCGGTTAAAATCGACTTTTAAGCAACTTTAGCAAGTTTAAATTGATTTTTAAGCAATTTAATGCCTTCAAAATCGACTTTTAAGCAACTTTAGCAAGTTTAAATTGATTTTTAAGCAATTCTAACGAGCAAAATCCCGTTTTTAACCGATTTTAGCAAGGTAAAATCGTAAAAATTCCTCGGTTCACAGACGACTTTAGCACGTACGACCACGGCGCGAAGCGGCAGGACGTGGACCACGTGTTCCTGCGGTTCGGTCGGCAGCCATTGTTCTAAGAGGGGAGAAAAAAGTCGACGACGACGACGACGACGAGGAGGAAGAAACAATTTTTTCAGCTTCTTCGTGTCATTTAATCGTAACCAACTTCCCCCCCCCCTTCCACCTCCATCCCCCCCGCCTCCCACCCACGATTTTAATTTTCTTTTTGGTTTTTTTCCCATCGATTGTAAACGAAAATTGATTTCGACCGTGTAAGAAAACTTGACTTGTTCCAATTAATCGATCGTTACCTGTATACGGTGTACTACTATTACCTGCGAAAATATATGCACTTGTATTAATTATTTGCGTGTGTCTGTTGTTTTTTTTTTTTTTGTTTTTTCGTCCGACCCCCAATTAAATTCCACCATAAACAAACGAAAAGCGACGTAAATTACGTGGAAATTGGTTTTTTGTTTCTTGTGCAAATAAAAAGCACTCTTAGGTTTCCTCCTCCTCCTCGCAGATAACTTATTTAAAACCAATTAATTGCACCCAAAACGGGGCAACAAGGTAAAGAAGGGAAGTGGAAAAAATAAAAAAAATTCACGTTTCTTTCTAATCAGTCACTCGCCAAACAAAAAGCAATCGGAGGGGGCAGCGAAAACTTTGAAGTGAAAGTTACGCAATTAACAACCTTCCTATTGCATCACGTCCGCGTAATGATACGAGATGATGAGGACGACGACGACGACGTTCGTCAGACACTCAAAGCAATGACTCAATAAAACTCGACAAAAACGCGACAAAAGCCCAGTAAAACTAAACAAAAACCCAATAAAACTCAGTAAAATCCAATAAAACTCAACCAAAACTCAGTAAAAGTCAACAAAAACCCAATAAAACTCAATAAAATTCAACAAAAACCCAACAAAACTCAATAAAATCCAATAAAACTCAACACAAACTCAGTAAAAGTCAACAAAAACCCAATAAAACTCAACAAAAGCCCAATAAAACTCAACAAAATCCAATAAAACTCAACAAAGACCCAATAAAACTCAACACAAACCCAATAAAACTCAGTAAAAGTCAACAAAAACCCAATAAAACTCAACAAAGACCCAATAAAACTCATTAAAATCCACTAAAACTCAACAAAGACCCAATAAAACTCAACACAAACCCAATAAAACTCAATAAAATCCAATAAAACTCAACAAAATCCAATAAAACTCAACAAAGACCCAATAAAACTCAACACAAACCCAATAAAACTCAGTAAAAGTCAACAAAAACCCAATAAAACTCAACAAAGACCCAATAAAACTCATTAAAATCCACTAAAACTCAACAAAGACCCAATAAAAGTCAACACAAACCCAATAAAACTCAGTAAAAGTCAACAAAAACCCAATAAAACTCAACACAAACCCAATAAAACTCAATAAAATCCAATAAAACTCAACAAAATCCAATAAAACTCAACAAAGACCCAATAAAAATCAACACAAACACAATCAAACTCAATAAAACCCAATGAAACTCAAGGAAAACCCAATAAAACTCAATAAAACCCAATAAAACTCAATAAAACCCAATAAAACTCAAGGAAAACCCAATAAAACTCAATAAAACCCAATAAAACTCAACAAAATCCAATAAAACTCAACAAAGACCCAATAAAAATCAACACAAACACAATAAAACTCAATAAAACCCAATGAAACTCAATAAAACCCAATCAAACTCAAGGAAAATCCAATAAAACTCAATAAAACCCAATAAAACTCAGTATAAGTCAACAAAAACCTCGTGAAATATCTCACGAAACTTGAGAGAAACTCATTTAAATTTCGTGCACTGTGACGTAGCAGGCAACTCTCTCTCCCTAACCACCTACCTACGAACGCTGGCGCCACACGGAGTCGGGAAGCGGTACTATTATTATAATAAAAAATGCTCTGCTCCTCAATTTTTTAGAACTCTCGATTCCTCCTCCTCATCAATTGCTAACCAATTTGTAACGCAATTTCCACTCGATAGTTTCACAATTTGCACTCGATAGCGACCAAAAAAGAAAAGGAAACGAAACGAGAAAGAAAAACTCCTTTTACAATCAACATTTATTATTATTATTATTTCGAATCCATTCCTCCTCCTCCTCTTAGCCTACACAAAAACTAGTTATTTACAAAAAGAAGAGACCCTCCTCTCAAAGGTAAGAAAAATATTCCTCCTCTTAAGCTTTTTTTTTTTTTCGCCTCCTCCCCCCCCCCTCCTCTAGAAAACGATGATTATTTTATGCACTTGTAGTATGTACAAAGTTGTAGAGTGTGGGGGGGGGGGGGGAAGGCCGCCCCCCCCCCTCCTCCTCCTCCTCCCACTTGACTAATCCGGCCGATAGATGGGTATCTTGGGCAGGAACTCGATCAGCACGACGTACTCCATCATCGACGACGAGTCGCACTGTTGCTTGGTGAGACGCCAATGGAGGCCCAATTTGTGATAGAGATAGCTGTTCTCCCACTCGAGCAGTTTGTGCAGCGAGTGTTGGGTCTGCGAAACACACAGAGAGAGAGAGTGTTAAAAAGTGTCCACGATGGCCTTAAAAAGTAGCCCCAAAAAAGAGAGGCCCCCGAAAGGGAGGCCCTAAAACAGACCCAAAATAGCCCCAAACAGGAGCTGGAAAAAGAAAAAAGAGACCCAAAAGAGCCCTAAACTGGACCCAAAAGGGCCCCAATGGGGAGCTCAAAAGGAGACCCAAAGGAGCCCTAAACCAGACCCAAACGTCCACCAAACAGGAGCCTGAAAAGATACCCAAAAGAGTCCTAAACTAGTCCCAGAATAGCCCCAAACAGGAGCCTAAAAAGATACCCAAAAGAGTCCTAAACTAGACCCAAAATAGCCTCAAACAGGAGCTCGAAAGGAGACCAAAAAGTGCATTAAACTAGACCCAAAAAAGCCCCGAAAGAGAGCTCCAATAGGGACCCAAAATAGCCCTAAACTAGTCCCAGAATAGCCCCAAACAGGAGCCTAAAAAGATACCCAAAAGAGTCCTAAACTAGACCCAAAAAGCCCCAAAAGAGAGCTCCAATAGGGACCCAAAATAGCCCTAAACTAGTCCCAGAATAGCCCCAAACAGGAGCCTAAAAAGATACCCAAAAGAGTCCTAAGCTAGACCCAAAAAGCCCCAAAAGAGAGCTCCAATAGGGACCCAAAATAGCCCTAAACTAGTCCCAGAATAGCCCCAAACAGGAGCCTAAAAAGATACCCAAAAGAGTCCTAAACTAGACCCAAAATAGCCCCAAACAGGAGCCTAAAAAGATACCCAAAAGAGTCCTAAACTAGACCCAAAAAGCCCCAAAAGAGAGCTCCAATAGGGACCCAAAATAGCCCTAAACTAGTCCCAAAATAGCCCCAAACCGGAGCCTAAAAAGATACCCAAAAGAGTCCTAAGCTAGACCTAAAAAGCCCCAAAAGAGAGCTCCAATAGGGACCCAAAATAGCCCTAAACTAGTCCCAAAATAGCCCCAAACCGGAGCCTAAAAAGATACCCAAAAGAGTCCTAAGCTAGACCTAAAAAGCCCCAAAAGAGAGCTCCAATAGGGACCCAAAATAGCCCTAAACCAGACCCAAACGTGCACCAAACAGGAGCCTTAAAAGATACCCAAAAGAGTCCTAAACTAGACCCAAAATAGCCTCAAACAGGAGCTGGAAAGGAGACCAAAAAGTGCTTTAAACTAGACCCAAAGAGCCCCAAAAAGAGCTGAAAAGAGTCTTAAACCAGACCCAAAAGAACCCTAAATTAGACCCAAAAGTGCCCCAAAAGGGAGATCAAAAAGGGTCCCAAAAGAGCCCTAAACTAGACCTAAAAGTGCCCCAAAAAGGAGCTCAAAAGAGCCTTAAACTAGACCCAAAAGAACCCTGCATTAGACCTAAAAGTGCCCCAAAAGGCAGCTCAAAAAGGGACCCAAAATAACCCTGAACGAGACCCAAGAGTGCCCCAAAAGGGAACTCAAAAGCGCCCTAAACTAGACCCAAAGGTACCCCAAAAAGGGGCTCAAAACGGGACCCAAAAGAGCCTCAAAAAGGAGCTCAGAAAAGACTCCAAAAAAGCCCTAAAATACACCCAAAATGAGCAATAAAAAGGAGCCCAAAAAGGGACCAAAATGAGCCCTAAACTAGACCCCAAAAAAGCCCCAAAAGGGAGCTCAAAACGGGACCCAAAAGAGCCCTAAACTAGACCCAAAAGAGCCCCAAAAAGGAGCTCAGAAAAGACTCCAAAAAAGCCCTAAAACACACCCAAAATGAGCAATAAAAAGGAGCCCAAAAAGGGACCAAAATGAGCCCTAAACTAGACCCAAAGGAGCCCTAAACAGCATCAAAAAGAGCCCCAAAGAGAAGCCTTAAAACAACCCCAAGAGCCCTAAAAGAGAGAGAGCCGCCCCCCCACCCCCTCCAAAAAAACCCCGACCCCCGCTCCTACCCTCTTGCTCAGGCAAATCACCGGCCACAGGGAGCAGCCGAGGGTGCAGCAGCAGCACAAACAGCCGCAAAACAGCCACTTGACGTTCACCGGCAACGTCTTCTTCAGCACCCCGTTGATCCGCGCCACCGTCTCCCCGAACTCCTCCGGGGCGACGCGCGACACCAAACCGCCCGGAAACTCCGTGCTAAAGCGATTGCTGAGCCCGAAACTGCAACGAGAACAACAGAGTTTTAAAAGTTACCGCTTCGAGCGGTACCGCTTCGAGCGTAACCGCTTTGAGCGGTTACCGCTTCGAGCGATACCGCTTTGAGCGTTACCGCTTAGAGTGGTTACCGCTTAGAGCGTTACCGCTTCGAGCGGTTACCGCTTCGAGCGTTACCGCTTCTTAGTGCGCGTAACTTACACCGTCATGTTGCCGGCGCCGCGGATCACCACCGGATCCGGCACCAGGACGATTTCGCTCGCCCGTCGATCCTCCAACTCCGTGTCTTCTTCTTCGTCATCCTCCTCCTCCCCCCCCGTCACGGCCATCCCCTCCTCCTCGTCCTCGTAGTAAATGGCGTCGAAGCCCTCCATCGGGCGCCACTCGAGCAAACCGGAAACTCGGAAACCGCGCGGAAATGTCGCGAAAACGTCGCGAGAAAACCGCGAGAAAACCGCTCGGAAATGGCCTGAAAAATCGCTCGCAAAAAACCCGCACGTTTCGCGACGTGAACGATCGCCACTGCGGACGGACGGCTTTGTTTATGCGGCGCGGCGCCCTCTACGCACGGCGCGCGGGAGGTTGCGCGCCGCGACGCCAGGCGGCGCCACGCGGTTTTTAAGCGGGTTTTAAGCTAGTTTTAAGCGGTTTTTAAGCGGTTTTTAAGCGATTTTAAGCGATTTTCGTGCGGAAAAGTGCGTTTTACGTCGCGGAAAATGGGCGTAACGAGACGGGACGTGTGTCCACGTGTGGGGAATTGGATTTGGAATTGGCCCCACGACGGTAGGTGGCGCTGCGCGCGCGAAAATTCACGATTTTTCCGCGATTTTATGCGATTTTACGCGCGATTTTCTCGATTTTCGGCGGAAAATCGCGTTTTACGTCGCGGAAAATGGGCGCACGGATACGGGACGTGTGTCCACGTGTGGGGAATTCGATTTGGAATCGGCCCCACGACGGTAGGTGGCGCTGCGCGCGCGAAAATTCACGATTTTTCCGCGATTTTATGCGATTTTTCTCGATTTTCGGCGGAAAATCGCGTTTTACGTCGCGGAAAATGGGCGCACGGATACGGGACGTGTGTCAACTTGCGGGGAATTCGATTGGCTACGAGGTGTCGCTGCGCTAGGTGGCGCCACACGCGCGCTTCCGCGATTTTTCCGCGATTTTATGCGATTTTTCGCGCGATTTTCTCGATTTTCGGCGGAAAAACGCGTTTTCCGTCGCGGAAAATGGGCGTAACGAGACGGGACGTGTGTCCACGTGTGGGGAATTCGCATGGCGACGAGATGCGTGCGCTCTGGCGGCCAGCGGCGTACCAAGAAACGGGTAGAAAACCAATTTTCCGCGAGATGGCGAGCGGTTCACTGTCAAATTGCGACCGTTTCTCTCTCTCTCTCTCTCTGACGTCGTCACTTGTCAACGGCGGCTCGATGTTTTTAGGCGTTGTTACTGCTGTTGCTACGTTCAATTTCGACGTTTCCAAGTGAATTTGCAGACTTCGACGAACGGTGAGTGTGTTTGGAAAATCGGTTTTTGCGAGTGGGCAAACAAAGTTTTCGCCCCGAAATTTTGCGATTGTTGTTGTTGTTGTTGCTTGGTGAAGTTTCGCCTTTTGTTCGTTTATTATTATTATTATTATCATCATTGAGATTCCGGCGAATTGTTTCGTTGTTTTGTTATTGTTGCGATTACGTAAAGCGAAAACGTGATTCAGCGATGGGGCGTAGCAAAATGCGACGATTGGGAAATGTTTTGCGAAACGTGCGAAATTCGCGGAGCACGTAAAAAATTTCGCCGTGTTTGCGCCAAATTCTATAAATAATTCGTTGGTAATCGAGGTGCAGGCGATTAAAGTGGAGAAAACGCGATTCTGGGCGACTAAACTCCACTTTTAAGCCAGTTTTAGGCAATTAAACTAGAGAAAACTCGATTCTAGGCAACTAAACTCCACTTTTAAGCGAGTTTTAGGCAATTAAACTAGAGAAAACTCGATTCTAGGCAACTAAACTCCACTTTTAAGCGAGTTTTAGGCAATTAAACTAGAGAAAACTCGATTCTAGGCAACTAAACTCCACTTTTAAGCGAGTTTTAGGCAATT
Source organism: Hololepta plana (assembly GCA_963695495.1). Classification (NCBI taxonomy): domain Eukaryota; kingdom Metazoa; phylum Arthropoda; class Insecta; order Coleoptera; family Histeridae; genus Hololepta; species Hololepta plana. Next base: position 13,973,825 of record OY968835.1, read on the forward strand.
AAACTAGAGAAAATGCGATTCTAGGCAACTAAACTCCACTTTTAAGCGAGTTTTAGGCAATTAAACTAGAGAAAACGCGATTCTAGGCAATTAAACTCGACTTTTAAGCGAGTTTTAGGCAATTAAACTAGAGAAAACGCGATTCTAGGCAACTAAACTCCACTTTTAAGCCAGTTTTAGGCAATTAAACTAGAGAAAACTCGATTCTAGGCAACTAAACTCCACTTTTAAGCGAGTTTTAGGCAATTAAACTAGAGAAAACGCGATTCTAGGCAATTAAACTCGACTTTTAAGCGAGTTTTAGACAATTAAACTAGAGAAAACGCGATTCTAGGCAACTAAACTCCACTTTTAAGCGAGTTTTAGGCAATTTAACTAAATAAAACTCGATTCTAGGCAACTAAACTCCACTTTTAAGCGAGTTTTAGGCAATTAACCTCGAGAAAACTCGATTCTAGGCAACTAAACTCCACTTTTAAGCGAGTTTTAGGCGCTTAAACTAGAGAAAACGCGATTCTAGGCAACTAAACTCCAATTTTAAGCAACTTTTAGACAATTTAACTAAATAAAACTCAATTCTAAGCAACTAAATCGTGAAATTAAACAACTTTTAGGCAATCAAAGTGCAGAAAACTCAATTCCAAGCAACTGAACTCCACTTTTAACCGATTCTAATCGCTTATTCTTCATTTCCGCAGCGTTCACCACCAACGGAAATGAGCGTGCAAGGCTACGAGGCGATCGTCAACGGCCCGTTGGCCCAATTCCTCGCCGTCTCCAAGCAAATCGGCGGCGACGTCGCGACGCACGCGTCCATCGTCGCTCAAGCCTTTGCGGAACAATTGAAATACGTGCAATTGGCCGCCGCCAGCGCCAAACCAACGACCGCCGTCGACGAATCGAAACTTTTAACGCCGACGAGCGTGCAAATTGGCGCGATTCAAGAGTTTCGCGAACGTCATCGCACCTCGCCGTACTTTAACCATCTGTCGGCCGTCAGCGAGAGCATCCCCGCCCTCGGCTGGGTGACGATTGTGCGTGAGAATTGCAATTTTTTACGCAGATTTTGTTGATTTTCTCGCGATTTTCGTTGATTTTCTCACAATTTCAGTTGATTTTCTTGCGATTTTCGTTGATTTTCGCAATTTTAGTCCATTTTCTCGCGATTTATGTTGATTTTCTCGCAATTTCAGTTGATTTTCATGCGATTTTCATTGATTTTCGCAATTTTAGTCCATTTTCTCGCAATTTCAGTTGATTTTCTCGCGATTTATGTTGATTTTCTCCCGATTTATGTTGATTTTCTCGCAATTTCCGTTGATTTTCGCAATTTTAGTCCATTTTCTCGCGATTTATGTTGATTTTCACAATTTTTGTCCATTTTCTCGCAATTTCAGTTGATTTTCTTGCGATTTTTATTGATTTTCGCAATTTTAGTTGATTTTCTCGCGATTTATGTTGATTTTCTCGCAATTTCCGTTGATTTTCGCAATTTTAGTCCATTTTCTCGCGATTTTATTTGATTTTCTCGCGATTTATGTTGATTTTCACAATTTTTGTCCATTTTCTCGCAATTTCAGTTGATTTTTTTGCGATTTTTATTGATTTTCGCAATTTTAGTTGATTTTTCTCGCGATTTATGTTGATTTTCTCGCAATTTCCGTTGATTTTCGCAATTTTAGTCCATTTTCTCGCGATTTATGTTGATTTTCTCGCAATTTTCGTTGATTTTCGCAATTTTTGTCCATTTTTTCGCGATTTATGTTGATTTTCTCGCGATTTTCGTTAATAATAAAATTTCGTCGCCGATTTTCTCTCAATTTCTCGCCTTTTTCTTCCGCAGTCGCCCGCGCCCGCCCCCTACGTGAAGGAGATGAGCAACGCCGGCGAGTTTTACACGAACCGCGTGCTCAAGGAGTGGAAGGAGAAGGACCGGAAGCACGTGGACTGGTGCCGGGCGTGGATCCAAACCTTAGCCGAGTTACAGGTCGCTGCGCGCGAAAGGTTCGAAACCCGGCTAAAATCGCTATTAATTCTCCTTTTGCACAGGCCTTCGTCAAACAACACCACACGACCGGTCTGGTGTGGTCGGGCACGAAAAAGGCCGTTGCGACGCCCTCTGGCGGCGGAGCCCCACCGCCGCCGCCGCCCGGTTGCCCCCCACCGCCCACCTTCGCGGACGCCATCTCGGCGGGCGATTTCGACGCGAATCAGGACCGTTCGGCCCTTTTCGCCCAGATCAATCAGGGCGAGAACATCACTAGAAGTTGGTTCTTATCCGCGCTTTTTCGGCGATTTTCGGCGTTTTTTTTTAATCGGTAAAAGCGTTTTTTTCTCGCTCTGTGTGTGCAGATTTGAAGAAGGTGACGGCCGACATGCAAACGCACAAGAATCCGACGCTGCGTCAGGGTCCGGCGCCGTTCAAGACGCCCTCAGGTCACGTGTCGTCTCTTTCCTCCGGGGTGGCGCCACCTATCGAGAAGCCGCCCAGTTTCGTGCAGGAGGGCAAAAAGTGGCTCATAGTGCGTGTTTTAGCGTTTTCGTACTACCGCGATGCGATGCGGATTACCGCTCGCCGCGGTATGCTACCTGAACTTGGAGGTTGGGCGGAATTAGGCGGGGTGGGGAGCGGAACATCGAAGATCCGCTCCCCACCCCGCCTAATTCCGCTCAACCTAGCGGATAACGCAACATTCTCCAAGTGCGCCGCATTTTCCAAACGTCCAACTTTAACGCGCCATAACTAAACTTTCGCGCAAAGTTTCGGCAACTCCGACGCGCGCAAACTGCTCGCCAATTCATCCCGCACGCGACGCAAAAAACCGCACCTCCCCACCCCGCACCGTTCGCGCGAAATTCGCAAAAAACCGCGCCTGTCAAACTAGCAGACAAAAACGCGAATTTCTCGCGAACGGCGCGCGATACGCAAATTTTCGCGGACGCAAAATCCGCGTAAAATCCGCCGCGCAACCCGAAAATCCGCTCCCCACCACTTAATTCCGCTCAACCTAGCGGATAACGCAACATTCTCCAAGTGCGCCGCATTATCCAAACGTCCAACTTTAACGCGCCATAACTAAACTTCCGCGCAACGTTTCGTCAACTTCAAGCAGCGCAAACCGCTCGCCAATTCATCCCGCACGCGACGCAAAAAACCGCACCTCGCCATCCCGCACCGTTCGCGCGAAATTCGCAAAAAACCGCGCCTGTCAAACTAGCGGACAAAAACGCGAATTTCTCGCGAACGGCGCGCGATACGCAAATTTTCGCGGACGCAAAATCCGCGTAAAATCCGCCGCGCAACCCGAAAATCCGCTCCCCACCACTTAATTCCGCTCAACCTAGCGGATAACGCAACGTTCTCCAAGTGCGCCGCATTATCCAAACGTCCAACTTCAACGCGCCATAACTAAACTTCCGCGCAACGTTTCGGCAACTTCAACCAGCGCAAACCGCTCGCCAATTCATCCCGCACGCGACGCAAAAAACCGCACCTCCCCATCCCGCACCGTTCGCGCGAAATTCGCAAAAAACCGCGCCTGTCAAACTAGCAGACAAAAACGCGAATTTCTCGCGAACGGCGCGCGATACGAAAATTTTCGCGGACGCAAAATCCGCGTAAAATCCGCCGCGCAACCCGAAAATCCGCTCCCCACCACTTAATTCCGCTCAACCCAGCGGATAACGCAACGTTCTCCAAGTGCGCCGCATTATCCAAACGTCCAACTTCAACGCGCCATAACTAAACTTCCGCGCAACGTTTCGGCAACTTCAACCAGCTCAAACCGCTCGCCAATTCATCCCGCACGCGACGCAAAAAACCGCACCTCCCCACCCCGCACCGTTCGCGCGAAATTCGCAAAAAACCGCGCCTGTCAAACTAGCAGACAAAAACGCGAATTTCTCGCGAACGGCGCGCGATACGCAAATTTTCGCGGACGCAAAATCCGCGTAAAATCCGCCGCGCAACCCGAAAATCCGCTCCCCACCACTTAATTCCGCTCAACCTAGCGGATAACGCAACATTCTCCAAGTGCGCCGCATTATCCAAACGTCCAACTTTAACGCGCCATAACTAAACTTCCGCGCAACGTTTCGTCAACTTCAAGCAGCGCAAACCGCTCGCCAATTCATCCCGCACGCGACGCAAAAAACCGCACCTCGCCATCCCGCACCGTTCGCGCGAAATTCGCAAAAAACCGCGCCTGTCAAACTAGCGGACAAAAACGCGAATTTCTCGCGAACGGCGCGCGATACGCAAATTTTCGCGGACGCAAAATCCGCGTAAAATCCGCCGCGCAACCCGAAAATCCGCTCCCCACCACTTAATTCCGCTCAACCTAGCGGATAACGCAACGTTCTCCAAGTGCGCCGCATTATCCAAACGTCCAACTTCAACGCGCCATAACTAAACTTCCGCGCAACGTTTCGGCAACTTCAACCAGCGCAAACCGCTCGCCAATTCATCCCGCACGCGACGCAAAAAACCGCACCTCCCCATCCCGCACCGTTCGCGCGAAATTCGCAAAAAACCGCGCCTGTCAAACTAGCAGACAAAAACGCGAATTTCTCGCGAACGGCGCGCGATACGCAAATTTTCGCGGACGCAAAATCCGCGTAAAATCCGCCGCGCAACCCGAAAATCCGCTCCCCACCACTTAATTCCGCTCAACCTAGCGGATAACGCAACATTCTCCAAGTGCGCCGCATTATCCAAACGTCCAACTTTAACGCGCCATAACTAAACTTCCGCGCAACGTTTCGTCAACTTCAAGCAGCGCAAACCGCTCGCCAATTCATCCCGCACGCGACGCAAAAAACCGCACCTCGCCATCCCGCACCGTTCGCGCGAAATTCGCAAAAAACCGCGCCTGTCAAACTAGCGGACAAAAACGCGAATTTCTCGCGAACGGCGCGCGATACGCAAATTTTCGCGGACGCAAAATCCGCGTAAAATCCGCCGCGCAACCCGAAAATCCGCTCCCCACCACTTAATTCCGCTCAACCTAGCGGATAACGCAACGTTCTCCAAGTGCGCCGCATTATCCAAACGTCCAACTTCAACGCGCCATAACTAAACTTCCGCGCAACGTTTCGGCAACTTCAACCAGCGCAAACCGCTCGCCAATTCATCCCGCACGCGACGCAAAAAACCGCACCTCCCCATCCCGCACCGTTCGCGCGAAATTCGCAAAAAACCGCGCCTGTCAAACTAGCAGACAAAAACGCGAATTTCTCGCGAACGGCGCGCGATACGAAAATTTTCGCGGACGCAAAATCCGCGTAAAATCCGCCGCGCAACCCGAAAATCCGCTCCCCACCACTTAATTCCGCTCAACCCAGCGGATAACGCAACGTTCTCCAAGTGCGCCGCATTATCCAAACGTCCAACTTCAACGCGCCATAACTAAACTTCCGCGCAACGTTTCGGCAACTTCAACCAGCGCAAACCGCTCGCCAATTCATCCCGCACGCGACGCAAAAAACCGCACCTCCCCATCCCGCACCGTTCGCGCGAAATTCGCAAAAAACCGCGCCTGTCAAACTAGCAGACAAAAACGCGAATTTCTCGCGAACGGCGCGCGATACGCAAATTTTCGCGGACGCAAAATCCGCGTAAAATCCGCCGCGCAACCCGAAAATCCGCTCCCCACCGCGATCCGCGCACTTCAGGTAGCGTACCGCCAGCGTTAAAACGCTTCTAGCGGCAAAACGCGGCGTGATTCGTGCGCGCAGCAGCGCCATCTACGACCGCGGCGGACACTGAGCGAACTTTTCGCTACGATCTCTTGCAGGAATACCAGAAGAACAATCACGGCCTCGTCGTCGAGAACACGGAGATGAACAATGTCGTCTACATTTTCAAGTGTGTCGACTCGACCGTTCAGGTGAAAGGGAAAATCAACTCGATCGTGATGGACTCGTGCAAGAAGACGTCGGTCGTCTTCGACACGCTCGTCGCCTCGATGGAGTTTATCAATTGTCAATCGGTGCAGATGCAGGTAAATGGCCCTCGAAACACCTGGTAAAGGTGCGGGTTTTTTTTTTGTCCAACTTTTCGATTGTTTTTTTTTTTTTTTCATTTTCCGACAGGTGTTTGGCAAGGTGGCGACCATTTCGATCGATAAGACGGACGGATGTCAGATGTACTTGAGCGACGAGTCGCTCGGCGTCGAGGTCGTCAGCTCGAAATCGTCCGAATTGAACGTGCTCGTGCCGAAGCCGAATGGCGATTACGTGAGTGTTGGGGGGCGAGAAAGTCGAGAAAAGTCAATTTTTCGCTGGTTTTTGTCCATTTTGACACTGTCAATTGGCGAAATTTCGGTTATTTTATGGCTAAAAGTCGAGAAAAGTCAATTTTTCACTGGTTTTTGTCCATTTTGAGACTGTCAATTGGCGAAATTTCCGTTATTTTATCGCTAAAAGTCAAGAAAATTCAACTTTTCAAGAGTTTTTGCCCATTTTGACACTGTCAATAGGCGAAATCTAGGCAATTTCAAGGCTAAAAGCCAACAAATTTCTACTTTTCACTTGTTTTTGCCAATTTTGACACTGTCAATTGGCAAAATCTAGGCAATTTCAAGGCTAAAAGTCAAGAAAAATCAACTTTGCACTGGCTTTTGTCGATTTTGACACTGTCAATTGGCAAAATCTAGGCAATTTCAAGGCTCAAAGTCAAGCAAATTCAACTTTTCACTTGTTTTTGCCCATTTTGACACTGTCAATAAGCAAAATCTAGGCACTTTTAAGGCTAAAAGTCAAGAAAATTCAACTTTTCACTTGTTTTTGCCCATTTTGACACTGTCAATAGGCAAAATCTAGGCACTTTTAAGGCTAAAAGTCAAGAAAATTCAACTTTTCACTTGTTTTTGCCCATTTTGACACTGTCAATAAGCAAAATCTAGGCACTTTTAAGGCTAAAAGTCAAGAAAATTCAACTTTTCACTTGTTTTTGCCCATTTTGACACTGTCAATAAGCAAAATCTAGGCAATTTCAAGGCTAAAAGTCAAGAAAATTCAACTTTTCACCAGTTTTTACCAATTTTCACTTGTTTTTTTTAGGTCGAGTACGCCGTTCCGGAGCAATTCAAAACGACCGTGATCCCCGGCAGAGGGCTGAACACGATCATCGTCGAGAGTAACGGCTAGAGGGCGCTGACCGATGGACGGACGAACGGTGCTTAGAATTAGATCGCTGAAGAGAAACAAACAATTTTACATTTTCGTAACTAAATTTCAATGTCGTGACTTTCCTCTATGCGGGATTAAATTTTTGTTTATATCGCAATATCGCCCCAGTAACACAAAAGTTTCGCTTCCCCTTTCCCTTCATTTTCTAACGGTTTCCTCCCCGTTTTCTTTAGGGTTAATATTAACGGATTTTGATTACGATCAGATTTGAACAAACAGTGGAAAAACTTGTTTGAAATGTATTTAAACACGCGCGTGACATCGTTTACATTTGCTTTAATAAACGTTTCTATGAAAATTAATGTCTTTTCTGGGCGTTTAGAGTGGCGAAAAGTCACTAAAAGTTGGTGGAAAGTGGCGAAAAGTTGCTAAAAGTGGCGAAAAGTCACTAAAAGTTGGTAAAAAGTGGCGAAAAGTCACTAAAAGTTGGTTTAAAGTAGCGAAAAGTCACTAAAAGTTGGTAAAAAGTGGCGAAAAGTCACCGAAAGTTGGTGGTAAGTGGGGGAAATCGTGGTGGGCGGCGACGTAGTCGATGGAGTTGGGCGAAAAACGATTAAACTCGACGATTTTCTCAATTCGAGAAAGTCGCCCAAAAATCGCTTAAATTTTCGGCCGATTTTCGACGCGTCCGCATTCAAATGCGATTTTCGCGCTTACGATCGAGTTTACGGCGATAACGTACATAAATCGAAATGTGCGCCGGTCGATTCCCGATCGATCGGTGTATTCAAAGTTGCGAATCGCTCGCGCGGTTACGGAGTTACGGGGCGAAAAGGGCGCACGCGCGCAAATTCCGTTTTTCGCCAATTTCTCGGTTATTTGCGGTTTTGGAGAAAATTTCGCTCTTTGCAAAATTGTCGGCCGTCGCGCGATCTATCGAAAAGGTCCTTAGCAATTTTCGCCCACGGCGCACCGTTATCCGGAAATTTCGCATAAATGCGACAGCGAAAAAAGTTCAAAGGGGGTAGCCTTTGCTCGAAAATCGAAAAAGTCAACGTTTCTCCAAAGCAACATAAATCGATTAATTATCGATTAGAAACGCAGAAAATCGTGATTAGACGACAGAAAACCCCCCAAAAAAGTAACTAAAAGCGACAGGAAAGTAACCAAAACTTGGTTTTACGCTCGTAAAACTCGAGTTAGTTGCAAAATCAATTGGAAAAGTCATCGAAAGTGACTAAAACCCAGTTTTAATCTGGCAAAAACTCGAGTTTCGCCCCAAAACCGTTTAGAAAACTCCCAAAAAACCCAACTGAAACCGCCAGAAAACGCACGATGGCGCTGCTCTCACTCGCTCCCCCAAAAGACCGTCGCTTAGGCAACCAAAAACACACCACCATCACCAAGTGACCGACGCCATATTGGACAGCGTGTCAACATCATCATCATCATCATCTCGAGCAGTCAGTCAATCGTCGACAAAACAAAAGAAAACAAAAGCCACGGACAAACAAGCAAAAAATTGCGTGAGTGTGAGTTTGTTTCGACACTCGACGATGCCATCGAGACGACGAAATCGTCGCGGTCGATGTCGAGAGTGAAGTGACGAGAGAGAGAGAGAGAGAGAAAAATGTCCGCCAAATTGCACGTGGACAACGACGACGACAACGCCCCGGCCACCACCTGCATCGTGAGAGTAAGTGTCGAGACTAAGTGTCGCAACTCGCTCTAAGCGATCTAGCAACTCGCTCTAAGCACTCTAGCAACTTGCTCTAAGCGATCTAGCAACTCGCTCTAAGCGATCTAGCAACTCGCTCTAAGCGATCTAGCAACTCGCTCTAAGCGATCTAGCAACTCGCTCTAAGCGATCTAGCAACTTGCTCTAAGCGATCTAGCAACTCGCTCTAAGCGCTCTAGCAACTCGCTCTAAGCGCTAAAGTGAAGAAATGTCACTAAAAGTTGGTAAAAAGTGAATAAAAGTCACTAAAAGTTGGTAAAAAGTGGCGAAAAGTCACTAAAAGTTGGTGGAAAGTAGCGAAAAGTCACTAAAACTTGCTAAAAAGTGGCGAAAAGTCACTAAAAATTGGTAAAAAGCCACTGGTAGTTGGTGGAAAGTGGGGGAAATCGTGGTGGGCGGCGACTTAGTCGATGGAGACGCGCGAAAATCGCTTAAATTCCATCGTTTTCTCGATTCGAGAAAATTGCCCCAAAATCGCTCAAATTTTCGGCCGATTTTCGACGCGCCCGCATTCAAATGCGATTTTCGCGCTTACGATCGACTTTGGAGCGATGACCGACATAAATCGAAATGTGCGCCGGTCGATTCGCGATCGATCGGTGTATTCAAAGTTGCGAATCGCTCGCGGGGTTACGGAGTTACGGGGCGAAAAGGGCGCACGCGCGCAAATTCCGTTTTTCGCCAATTTCTCGGTTATTTGCGGTTTTGGAGAAAATTTCGCTCTTTGCAAAATTGTCGGCCGTCGCGCGATCTATCGAAAAGGTCCTTAGCAATTTTCGCCCACGGCGCACCGTTATCCGGAAATTTCGCCTAAAAGCGGCAGCGAAAAAAGTTCAAAGGGGGTACCCTTTGCTCGAAAATCGAAAAAATCAACGTTTCTCCAAAGCAACAGAAATCGATTAATTATCGATTAGAAACGCAGAAAATCGGGATTAGACGACAGAAAACCCCCAAAAAAGTAACTAAAAGCGACAGGAAAGTAGCCAAAACTTGGTTTTACGTTCGTAAAACTTGAGTTAGTTGCAAAATCAATTGGAAAAGTCACCAAAAACTGCATAAAAGTAACTGAAAAGTAACTAAAACTCAGTTTTAAGTCGGTAAAACTCGAGTTAGTTGAAAAATCAATTGGAAAAGTCACTAAAAACTTCATAAAAGTAACTAAAACTCAGTTTTAAGTTGCGCTCTAAGCGCTCTCGCTCTCAACTCTAACTCTATCTTTCTGTTGACAGTACATCGGCCGTCTCGCCATCAAGGTGTCCATGAAGACGCTCGACTTTAAGACGCGATCGGCCGTTGCCAAGTAACCGTTTTTTTTGGTTGATTTTCACGTGGAAAAACGCGATTTTTTGTTTATTTCTTTGTTTGCAGAGTGTCGATTAGTAAGGTGTGTGAGGCGGCGGGGCTGAAGAACGTGGACAAGCGGCGGAAGGTGGACAAGAGGATTTTGCGAGCGTTGGCGGACGCGCCCGATTTGGACGGGGCCGGCACCGACGTCTATTTGAACATATCGAGTTCGCGCCTGCTGCTGACGGCGGTCGAGAGTGGCGCGACGATCGCCGATCACGATATGCCGCGGATTTCGTTCGCGTCCGGCGGCGATACGGTGAGTTTCCCGGGGAGGTTAAATTGGTCTAAAAGTCGCTTTTAACTTGTTAAACTTGCTCAAAAGTCACTTTTAAGTTGTTAAACTTGCTCAAAAGTCAGTTTTAAGTTGTTAAACTTGCTCAAAACTCGATTTTAACATGTTAAACTTGCTCAAAACTCGATTTTAACATGTTAAAGTTGCTCAAAACTGGATTTTAACATGTTAAACTTGCTCAAAACTGGATTTTAACATGTTAAACTTGCTCAAAACTGGATTTTAACATGTTAAACTTGCTCAAAACTGGATTTCAACATGTTAGACTTGTTCAAAACTGGATTTTAACATGTTAAACTTGCTCAAAACTGGATTTTAACATGTTAAACTTGCTCAAAACTGGATTTTAGCATGTTAAACTTGCTCAAAACTGGATTTTAACATGTTAAACTTGCTCAAAAGTCACTTTCAACATGTTAGACTTGTTCAAAACTGGATTTTAACATGTTAAACTTGCTCAAAACTGGATTTTAACATGTTAAACTTGCTCAAAACTGGATTTTAACATGTTAAACTTGCTCAAAAGTCACTTTCAACATGTTAGACTTGTTCAAAACTGGATTTTAACATGTTAAACTTGCTCAAAAGTCACTTTCAACATGTTAGACTTGTTCAAAACTGGATTTTAACATGTTAAACTTGCTCAAAACTGGATTTTAACATGTTAAACTTGCTCAAAAGTCACTTTCAACATGTTAGACTTGTTCAAAACTGGATTTTAACATGTTAAACTTGCTCAAAAGTCACTTTGAACATGTTAGACTTGTTCAAAACTGGATTTTAACATGTTAAACTTGCTCATAACTGGATTTTAACATGTTAAACTTGCTCAAAAGTCACTTTTAACTTGTTAAACTTGCTCAAAAGTCACTTTTAACTTGTTAAACTTGCTCAAAAGTCACTTTTAACTTGTTAAACTTGTTCAAAAGTCACTTTTAACTTGTTAAACTTGCTCAAAAGTCGATTTTAACTTGTTAAACTTGCTCAAAAGTCGATTTTAACTTGTTAAACTTGCTCAAAACTCGATTTTAACTTGTTAAACTTGCTCAAAACTCGATCTTAACTTGCTAAACTTGCTCAAAAGTCACTTTAAACTTGTTAAACTTGCTCAAAAGTCACTTTTAACTTGTTAAACTTGCTCAAAAGTCACTTTTAAGTCATTAAACTTGCTGAAAAGTCAGTTTAAACTTGTTAAATTTGCTCAAAAGTCACTTTTAACTTGTTAAACTTGCTCAAAAGTCACTTTTAAGTCATTAAACTTGCTCAAAAGTCACTTTAAACTTGTTAAACTTGCTCAAAAGTCACTTTAAACTTGTTCAACTCCAGGACACGATGGACTTTGTCGCCTATATCGCCAAAGACGCGAACGATTGGCGCGCGTGTTACGTCCTCGAGTGCAGCAGCGGTACCGCAAAGGACGTAATCGCCGCGATGGGTCAAGCGTTCGAGCTCCGCTACAAGCAATACGTGAAACCGGCCGCTGGAGCGCTGTAAGCGCTCCCAAAAAAAAAATCCTCCACAATTCGCCACTTTTAACCTCGAAATTCTACCGCTTTTAGGTCATCGCAAGCGGTCGCACCGCGCAGTAGCAGCAGCAGCAGCGCCGCCGCCGCTCCCGACGCCGACAAGGACTATTACAACGATTTGCCGGGGAAAATGCCGCCAGATGTCGGGCCGCCGCCGGTACCGCCCCTCCCCACCGTCGTACCGCCCCTCACCACTCTACCGCCCATCGTTACCGCGTCCGTTGACGTCGTCGACGACAACAATGCGGATCGCCATAACTACGTCAATGAGAGCGCGGCGTCGCGCGACATCTTCGACATGCGTACGTTCAAAGTGGCGAAAAGTCACCGAAAAGTCACTAAAAGTTGGTGGAAAATGGCGAAAAGTCGCTAAAAGTTGGTGGAAAATGGCGAAAAGTCACTAAAAGTTGGTGGAAAATGGCGAAAAGTCGCTAAAAGTTGGTGGAAAATGGCGAAAAGTCACTAAAAGTTGGTTTAAACTGGCGAAAAGTCACTAAAACTTGGTGGAAAATGGCGAAAAGTCACTAAAAGTTGGTGGAAAATGGCGAAAAGTCGCTAAAAGTTGGTGGAAAATGGCGAAAAGTCGCTAAAAGTTGGTTTAAGCTGGCGAAAAGTCAATAAAAGTTGGTTTAAACTGGCGAAAAGTCATTAAAAGTTGGTGGAAAATGGCGAAAAGTCACTAAAAAGTGCATTAAAGTACCACAAATGTAACAAAAATTCACTTTTAAGTTGGAAAAAGTCGAATTAGTTGCAAAATCAATTGCAAAAGTCACTAAAAGTTGCATAAAATTAACTGAAATGTAACAAAAACTCGCTTTTAACTTGGTAAAAGTTGAATTAGTTGCAAAATCAATTGGAAAAGTCACTAAAAAGTGCATAAAAGTAACTGAAAAGTAAGAAAAACTCGCTTTTAACTTGGTAAAAGTCGAATTAGTTGAAAAATCAATTGGAAAGTCACTAAAAAGTGCATAAAAGTAACTGAAAAGTAACAAAAACTAGCTTTTAACTTGGTAAAAGTCGAATTAGTTGAAAAATTGATTGGAAAAGTCACTAAAAAGTGCATAAAAGTAACCGAAATGTAACAAAAACTCGCTTTTAAGTTGGTAAAAGTCGAATTAGTTGAAAAATCAATTGGAAAAGTCACTAAAAAGTGCATAAAACTAACTGAAAAGTAAGAAAAACTCGCTTTTAACTTGGTAAAAGTCGAATTAGTTGCAAAATCAATTGGAAAAGTCACTAAAAAGTGCATAAAATTAACTGGAAAGTAAGAAAAACTCGCTTTTAACTTGGTAAAAGTCGAATTAGTTGCAAAATCAATTGGAAAAGTCACTAAAAAGTGCATAAAAGTAACTGAAAAGTAAGAAAAACTCGCTTTTAACTTGGTAAAAGTCGAATTAGTTGCAAAATCAATTGGAAAAGTCACTAAAAGTTGCATAAAATTAACTGAAAAGTAAGAAAAATTCGCTTTTAACTTGGTAAAAGTCGAATTAGTTGCAAAATTAATTGTAAAAGCCACTAAAAAGTGCTTAAAATTAACTGAAAAGTAAGAAAAACTCGCTTTTAACTTGGTAAAAGTCGAATTAGTTGAAAAATTCATTGGAAAAGTCACTAAAAAGTGCATAAAAGTCACTGTTTCTTCGCAGAACCGTTCAACAATCACGCGGCGATCGCTCGCCAACTGGACGCCGACCGGCGGGCGGAACTCGCAACGGAACCGTGGTTCCACGGCCGCGTCGATCGCGAACAAGCGGAACGCTTGTTGCAACGCGACGGCGACTTTTTGGTGCGGGAATCGCCGAAGACGGACGATCAGTACGTGCTGTCGGGGATGCTCGACAACACGCGGAAACACCTTTTGCTAATCGATCCGGACGGTTACGTAAGCGGATCCGCTCGAGTACCGCCCGGAGCGGTACCGCTTCGAGCGGTACCGCTCGAAGCGTAACTCTTTTTTTTTTTTTTTTTTGACGTTGCGTTTACGTTCCAGGTCCGCACCAAGGACCGCATGTTCCGCAGCATCGGCCACCTGATCAAGTACCATTGCGAGAACGCGCTGCCCATCATTTCCGCCGAGAGCGCGCTCGTGCTGCGGACGCCGGTACCGCGCGGCGGCGGCGGCGGCGCCAGGAATTGAGCGTCGATCGCGGTGCGGTGCGGAGACGCGTTTGCGTCGTTTTCTTGTTGTAAATAGCTGGCGTAGAGGGCGTTTAAGCGGCGAAAACGTCGCGGTACGCTACCTGAACTTGGAGGTTGGGTGGAATTACGTGGTGGAGAGCGGATTTTCGGGTTCGGCGGCGGATTTTAAGCGGATTTCATAGCGGTGAAAATTCTCGTATCGCGCGCCGTTCGCGAGTTATTCGCGATTTTCCGCGCGCAAACTGCCACTTTGACAGTTGCGGTTAAACGCGAATAACTCCGGCGCTATTTACGGCGGCGAATCGAACTTTTTTCCGTTTTGTCAAGCACGAATCGACGCAGATTTCGCGCCGTTTACGATCGACGGAAAGTGCCGTTGACTGCGACTTTTGTGGCCCTTTAAACTCGGACGTTTGCAAATGGGGCAAAATCGAATAAAGAAAATTGCCACCCACTTTAACCCGCATCCCCTCTCGCCCCCTCGCCACTTTTTGGCCATTGCGACGCGCGCAAAATGTGCGCCAATTCACGCCCGACACGACGCAAAAAACCGCACCGCTCCACCCCGCACCGCTCCGGAGAAAATCGCCATTTTGTCCACCTGTCAAAGTAGTAGACGTGGTAGACAAAAACGCGAATTTCTCGCGAACGGCGCGCGATACGAAAATTTTCGCGGACGCAAAATCCGCTTAAAATCCGCCGACGAATCCGAAAATCCGCTCCGCACCGCCTAATTCCGCTTAGCCTAGCCGATAAGGCGGTATCCTTTAAGTGCGCCGCATTTTCCAAACGTCGCAACTTGAACGCGCCACAACGCAACTTCCGCGCAACTTTTCCGCAACTCCGACGCACGCAAATTCCTCGCCAATTCGTCCCGCACGCGACGCAAAAAACCGCACCGCGCCATCCCGCAGCGTTCGCGCGAAAATCGCAAAAAACCGCGCCTGTCAACGTAGCAGACAAAAACGCGAATTTCTCGCGAACGGCGCGCGATACGAAAATTTTCGCGGACGCAAAATCGTTGTAAAATCCGGCGAGCAACCCGAAAATCCGCTCCGCACCGCCCAATTCCGCTTAGCCCAGCCGATAAGGCGGTATCCTTTAAGTGCGCCGCATTTTCCGAACGTCGCAACTTCAACGCGCCATCACGCAACTTCCGCGCAACCTTTCCGCAACTCCGACGCGCGCAAATTCCTCGCCAATTCATCCCGCACGCGACGCAAAAAACCGCACCTCCCCATCCCGCAGCGTTCGCGCGAAATTCGCAAAAAACCGCACCTGTCAACGTAGCAGACAAAAACGCGAATTTCTCGCGAACGGCGCGCGATACGAAAATTTTCGCGGACGCAAAATCCGCTTAAAATCCGCCGACGAATCCGAAAATCCGCTCCGCACCGCGGAAAAACGCCGAAAACGCCGTTTATGGAAGCGTGCCCACGCAGGCAGCGCAAACGTCTCGCCACCTACCGCCAAAACAATCGAACAATCGACGAAAATCGCAGAGAACGCGCTGTAAAACGAATAATAAAATCGCTTTTTCACCCAAAAAAACAAAAACGTGTTTTTCGTCCCTCAAATCGCCCCCCTCCAAACGATCCATCGACGGGCGGCCATGTTGCCCCCGCCCCCCTCCCACCCTCCACGCCACGTCGCACGCAACCATCGCGCCGTTGCACGCAAAATGGCCGCCAACGTGGTGGGGAAAAGGCGAGAAAAGGGAGGAAAAGCGAGTGAGAAAACGGCGTGAAAGAGGGAGAAAAAACGGGCGATCGCAGCGCCACGCGGGCGAATCGTGAACGACGGCCGTTCGGTAATGGCCGACGACGGCACACTTTACGCCAGTAGCAACGGTGCGTCACGGCTCGCGACGAACGCGCAAACGAGGCTTCGACAGTGCATCGGAATACGGTTAAGGGAGGACGTCTAACCTAGAAAAGAACGCGAGAGCGGATCGCGAGGGAATCGCGCGTTTCCCGCGTCGCACCGCGCGCCACGCCACGCACCGTCGCCAGTGGTTACACACAAAATGGCGTGATCGAAGTGGACGACGAGGGAACGCGAGCGTTTTCACGCAAATTTCCAACGTTTTCACGCAAATTTCCAACGTTTTCACGCAAATTTCCGGCGTTTTCCGCTTCGATGCGCGCGTACCGCGCGACCCCGACATCCGCCGTCGATTACGCAACCAGCCGGACGTAGTGCGCGACGATTGTGAAGAGGGGGCGCGCGCGTCAACGACGCATCCGGCGGGCGGCAAAATGCAGGAGGACGACGAGGTAAGCGGTTTCGGTCGCGGCGGTTTCGACGCGTTCCGGCGCGGAACGCGCGTGCGGCGCCATCTTGGCGGCCGATCGATTCGCCGCGGGGGGGGGGGCGCAGTCGCCGGGGCGTGGCGCGTTTTTTTACCGCTTTCCGGGCGGAAATTTCGTCGTCGACGGTTTCGCGTGCGGTTTTGACGCGCGGTACCGCGTTCGATGGCGGTTCTTCGGCGGGTGGGGGGGTGGGGGGAAGAAGAGCGGACGCCGGAAGCGGTAACGCGCGGTCCATTTTTCGGCGATTTCTTGCCGATTAACGCGTTTCTAACCTCAAATAAAGATAGAAAACGTTGTTTTTAACGGTTTTTTCCGTCGTTTCTCGTTTGTTTTAGGTGGCCGAGCCCTCGGATTCGGAGAATTCCGGGTCGGCAGCGTCGGAGAGCAAAAGTGACGACTCGTCGACGAACGATTCCGGATCCGATAGGTGCGTTTTTTCGGTTGTTTTTGTTTGTTTTTTTCGGTTGTTTTCGTGCGATTATGGTGACGTTTCGTGGGTTGCGGTGGATTTGCCGCGTGTAAAAGTCGATTTTGACATTGTGAATCGACAAAATCTACGGTTTTTCCAGGTTGACAATGAAGAAATGTCGGTATTTCACTCGTTTTTGTCGATTTTGACGCTGACAATTGGCGAAATTTTGGTTATTTTATGGCTAAAAGTCGAGAAAAGTCGAATTGACGCTGACAATTGGCAAAATCTAGGCAATTTTAAGGCTAAAAGTCAAGAAAATTCAACTTTTCACCTGTTTTTGCCCATTTTGACATTGTCAATCGACAAAATCTACAGTTTTTCAAGGTTGACAATGAGGAAAAGTCAATTTTTCACTCGTTTTTATCAATTTTGACATTGTCAATCGACAAAATCTACAGTTTTTCAAGGTTGACTATGAGGAAAAGTCAATTTTTCACTGGTTTTTGTCGATTTTGACATTGTCAATCGACAAAATCTACAGTTTTTCAAGGTTGACAATGAGGAAAAGTCAATTTTTCACTCGTTTTTATCAATTTTGACATTGTCAATCGACAAAATCTGCGGTTTTTCAAGGTTGACAATGAGGAAAAGTCAATTTTTCACTCGTTTTTATCAATTTTGACATTGTCAATCGACAATATCTACAGTTTTTCAAGGTTGACAATGAGGAAAAGTCAATTTTACACTGTCAATTGGCAAATTTTTGGTTATTTTATGGCTGCCAGTCAAAGAAAACTCAATTTGACATTAACAGTTGGCAAAATTAGGGCAATTTTTTCAAGGTTGACAGTAATAGAAAGTCAATTTGGCACTGTCAATAGGCGAAATCTAGGCTAATTTAAGGCTATAAGTCAAGGAATGTCAATTTGACAGTGAGATGTCTTCACTTTGACACTGTCAATTGACAAGATATAGACAATTTTAAGCCTGAAAGACAAGAAAAGTCAATTTGATACTGTCTATTGGCAACATTTTTGCATTTTTAAGGCTGCCAGTCGAGCAAAATCAACTTTTCACTTGTTTTTGCCCATTTTGACACTGTCAATAGGCAAAATCTAGGCAATTTCAAGGCTGAAAGTCAAGAAAATTCAACTTTTCGCTTGTTTTTGCCCATTTTGACACTGTCAATAGGCAAAATCTAGGCAATTTTAAGGCTAAAAGTCAAGAAATGTCAACTTTTCGCTTGTTTTTGTCCATTTTGACACTGTCAATTGACAAAATCTAGACAATTTTAAGCCTAAAAGTCAAGAAAATTCAACTTTTCACTTGTTTTTGTCCATTTTGACACTGTCAATAGGCAAAATCTAGGCAATTTCAAGGCTGAAAGTCAAGAAAATTCAACTTTTCGCTTGTTTTTGCCCATTTTGACACTGTCAATAGGCAAAATCTAGGCAATTTCAAGGCTAAAAGTCAAGAAAATTTAACTCTTCGCTTGTTTTTGTCCATTTTCACACTGTCAGTTGACAAAATCTAGGCAATTTCAAGGCTAAAAGTTAAGTTTGTCAATCCCAACTAATCACCTACTCGATCGACGATATTTCAGCGATTCCGCGTCGTCGACGAGCGATTCGGGCAGCGATTGCAACTCGCACGATGACGAAGATGATGACGAGGAAGAAGAGGGCGCTGGGGGCGCCCATCATGACGACGACGATTCGGCAGCATCGTCGTCCGGAAGTCACGTCTCCCCCAACAACCATGCAACCAACAATTCCGCCAAAGAGGTCAGTAACAAACAACTTTTGCGAGGTTAAAATAGAGTTTTGGTTACTTTTCTGGTACTTTTGGTTAGTTTTTAGTGACATTTCCAACTGATTATTGAGTTAATTTCAGTTTTACCAACTTAAAACTGAGTTTTAGTTACTTTTCAGTTCCTTTTGGTTAGTTTTTAGTGACATTTCCGACTGATTATTGAGTTAATTTCAGTTTTACCAACTTAAAACTTAGTTTTAGTTACTTTTATGTCACTTTTGGTTAGTTTCTAGTGAGATTTCCAACTGATTATTGAGTTAATTTCAGTTTTACCAACTTAAAACCGAGTTTTAGTTACTTTTCAGTTCCTTTTGGTTAGTTTTTAGTGACATTTCCAACAAAGTCAACTTTTAGCAATTGGATTTTAGTTAGTTTTCTGTCACTTTTAGTAACTATTTTGGGGTTTTCTCTCGTCTAATCTCTATTTTCTACGTTTCCAATCGATAATCAACCGATTTCTGCTGCTTTCGAGAAAAGTTGATTTTTTCGATTTTCGAGCAAAGGCTACCCCCTCTGCACTTTTTTCGATTTCTCTTTAAAGCGAAATAACTCGATAACCGTGCGCCCTACGCGAAAATCTCTGGAGACCTTTTCGATAGATCGCTGGACGGCCGACAATTTTGCAACGAGCGAAATTTCCGCAAAAATCGCAAATAACCGAGATATCGGCGAAAGACGGAATTTGCGCGCGTGCGCCCTTCTCGCCCCGTAACGCGACAACCGCCCGCGCGATTCGCAACTTTGAGTACACCGATCGATCGCGAATCGACCGGCGCGCATTTCGATTTATGTCAATCGTCGCCGTAAAACCGCGCGTAAGCGCGCAATCGGCGTTTGAATGCGGGCGCGCCGAAAATCGCCACGAAAATCGCGGCGATCCACGTTTGCCCCGTTCGAAGCGAAATAACTCGCTAACGGTGCGCGCTAGGCGAAAATCGCTCGGCACCTTTTCGATAGATCGCGCGACAGCCGACGATTTCGTCGAGGGCGAACTTTCCGCCAAAACCGCGAATAAGCGAGAAATTGGCGAAAAAGTGAATTTGCGCGCGTGGCGCCCGCCCTTTCCGCCCGGATAACTCGCTAACGGTGCGCGCTAGGCGAAAATCGCTCGGCACCGTTTCGATAGATCGCGCGACGGCCGACGATTTCGTCGAGGGCGAACTTTCCGCCAAAACCGCGAATAAGCGAGAAATTGACGAAAAAGTGAATTTGCGCGCGTGGCGCCCGTCCTTTTCGCCCGGATAACTCGCTAACGGTGCGCCGCACGCAAAAATCCCTAAGCACCTTTTCGATAGATCGCGCGACGGCCGACAATTTCGCCGAGGGCGAACTTTCCGCCAAAACCGCGAATAAGCGAGAAATTGACGAAAAAGTGAATTTGCGCGCGTGGCGCACGCCCTTTTCGCCCGGATAACTCGCTAACGGTGCGCCGCACGCAAAAATCCCTAAGCACCTTTTCGATAGATCGCGCGACGGCCGACAATTTCGCCGAGGGCGAACTTTCCGCCAAAACCGCGAATAAGCGAGAAATTGACGAAAAAGTGAATTTGCGCGCGTGGCGCACGCCCTTTTCGCCCGGATAACTCGCTAACGGTGCGCCGCACGCAAAAATCCCTAAGCACCTTTTCGATAGATCGCGCGACGGCCGACAATTTCGCCGAGGGCGAACTTTCCGCCAAAACCGCGAATAAGCGAGAAATTGACGGAAAAGTGAATTTGCGCGCGTGGCGCCCGCCCTTTTCGCCCGGATAACTCGCTAACGGTGCGCCGCACGCAAAAATCCCTAAGCACCTTTTCGATAGATCGCGCGACGGCCGACAATTTCGCCGAGGGCGAACTTTGCGCCAAAACCGCGAATAAGCGAGAAATTGACGAAAAAGTGAATTTGCGCGCGTGGCGCCCGCCCTTTTCGCCCGCCCTTTTCGCCCGGATAACTCTCGATAACCGCCCGCGAGCGAATCGCAACTTTGAACAGACCCACTTTCCACCACTTTTCACCCACTTTTAACGCACTTTCAACCCGGACACGAACCACTCAAAAACACGCGAAACAATTGCAGCTCGACGGGTCGCCGGACGAGTACGAGGTGGTGCGACGATCGTCGCGCACGAAAAAGACGACGACGACGACGGACGCGAACAACGCCGGCAAGGTGAAGGGGCGCAAGAAAAGGTGAGAGAAACGACGACGCTATAAACAACGACAACAACCACACTACAACTTGCCACTTTCTCGCCGCACCCTAGCGACGAGTGGAAGTACAACGATTGCAGCTCGTCGGATTCGGAGGGGGGGGAGGACGCCCTGTTGCTACGACGACCCGCCGCACAAACGACGGTGGCGCCACCGCCGAGCAAACGGCCGGGGGCGAAACGTGTAGTAGCAACATCGACAACAACCACCAATAGAAGAAGCGTGAAATCGTCGCGGTATACGTCCGAGGAGGAGGAGGACGACGACGACTCGAGCGTCGATACGGAGGACGAGGAGGAGCGACGGAGGAGGGGGGCGTCGCGACGCACCGCCGCCACCTCCATCAGCTACAAGGAGGAGTCGGACGTGGAGGGGACGGATTCGGAGGATTTGCTGGAGGTGGAGTACGAGGGAGGGGAGGCGGGAGGGGCGACGACCACCGTGGGAGGAGGAGGAGTGGGGGGGATCGATGGGGGGGCGCCGCCGGAGGAGAAGTGCGAGACGATCGAGCGGATCATCAGCCAGCGGGTGGGGAGGAAGGGAGGTGAGTGGGAGGCGGGAGGATGGGAGGAGGAGGCTCGAAACTAACTTTTTCTCTCTCTCTCGTCGTTTTTCTCTCCCCCCCTTAGTTACGGGTAACATAACGACGTGTTATTACATCGAGGAGAACGGGGATCCAAACGTGGGAGGAGGTGGGGAGGAGGAGGCGATGGAGACGCAATACCTGATCAAGTGGAAGGATTGGGCGCACATTCACAACACGTGGGAGTCGGAGGCGTCGCTCAGGGAGCAGAAGGTGAAGGGGCTGAAAAAGTTGGAGAACTTCATCAAGAAGGAGATCGAGTTGCAACAGTGGCGACGTCATGCGACGCCCGAGGACGTCGAGTACTACGAGTGTCAGCTGGAGTTGTCGCAGGAGTTGCTCAAGAGTTACAACGACGTGGAGCGAATCATTGGTGAGTGTGTGTGTGTGTGTGTGTGTGGTGGGGAGGAGGAGGGGGGGGGGAGGTCTCTCCTCCCCCAATTATTCCTCCTCCAAGTCACATCCTCCTCCAACGACTCCTATATTCACCCTCCTGCCTCTTATTATCCGCCAATTCTTCCTCCTTTCCTCCCTCCCTTCCTCCGAAGACTCCCTTCCTCCTCCTCCTCCTCCCCAGATCCTCCCACTCATCCTCCAACCACTTTTCCTCCCCTACATCCTCCCAAAACTTTCATATTCTTCTCCTTCTCCCTCTCTTCCTCCGAAGACTCCCATCCTCCTCCTCCCCAGATCCTCCCACTCATCCTCTCAAAACTTTCCTATTCTTAGCCTCCTCCCTCCCTTCCTCGAAGATTCCCTTCCTCCTCCTCCTCCCCTACATCCTCCCAAAACTTTCCCATTCTCCTCCTCCCCCAAAAACTTGTATTCCCCTCCTCCTCCTCCCCTGATACTCCAATCCTCCGCACATCCTCCTAACTTCCTCCCCTGATGCACCTACTCTTCACCTCCCACTCATCCTCCCAAAACTTTACTATTTTCTTCCTCCTCCCCAGATCCTCCCACTGTTCCTCCAATCCACTTTTCCTCCCCTACATCCTCCCAAATCTTTCATAATCTCCTCCTCCCCTAAAACCTCGTATCCTCCTCCCCTCATACTCCAATCCTCCCCACATCCTCCTAACTTCCTCCCCTGATGCACCTACTCTTCACCTCCCACTCATCCTCCCAAAACTTTACTATTTTCTTCCTCCTCCCCAGATCCTCCCACTGTTCCTCCAATCCACTTTTCCTCCCCTACATCCTCCCAAATCTTTCATAATCTCCTCCTCCCCTAAAACCTCGTATCCTCCTCCCCTGATACTCCAATCCTCCGCACATCCTCCTAACTTCCTCCCCTGATGCACCTACTCTTCACCTCCCACTCATCCTCCCAAAACTTTACTATTTTCTTCCTCCTCCCCAGATCCTCCCACTGTTCCTCCAATCCACTTTTCCTCCCCTACATCCTCCCAAATCTTTCATAATCTCCTCCTCCCCTAAAACCTCGTATCCTCCTCCCCTCATACTCCAATCCTCCCCACATCCTCCTAACTTCCTCCCCTGATGCACCTACTCTTCTCCTCCTCCCACTCATCCTCCCAAAACTTTCCTATTCTCCTCCTCCTCCAAAAACTCCTTTTCTTCTCCTCCTCCCACACACCTCCCAAAACCTTCCTATCCTCCCCCTCCTCCTCCTCCTCCCACTTTCCCCAAAAACCACCATATCCTCGAAAAGACGCCCTCCTCCCCCTCCTCCTCAGGACCCGATCTTCACAGCCTCCCACCCATCCTCCAAACCCCTCCCATCCTCCTCCCCGCCCTCAATCTCCCCTCACTGCCTCCCTCTCCGCCAATCCTACCCCACCGCCTCCCAACACCTCCCCCCACCTCCGCCCCTCCCTCCCTCCCTCCCACCCCCTCCCAAACGCTCTCTCTTGATTTTCTCTCTCTCTCCTCTCTTCAGCGAAAGCGGTAAAAGTCGACGGCACGACCGATTACTTCGTCAAGTGGGAGAGTCTGCCGTACGCGGACGCGACGTGGGAGGAGTGCGGCCTGATCGAGCGGAAATGGCCGCGGAAAATCCGCGCGTTCGTCGACCGCGAGGAATCGAAACGGACGCCGTCGAAACATTGCAGAGCGCTGAAGTATCGACCCAAGTTCCACGAGGTCAAGCACCAGCCGGAGTATATGATGGGTGCGATGGCGATGACGGACGTGGAGGGGGACGTGGAGGAGGAGGGTGGTCGGCGGCGCACTCTCGTGTTGCGCGACTACCAAATGGACGGACTGAATTGGCTCATTCACTCGTGGTCGAAGGAGAATTCGGTGATACTGGCCGACGAGATGGGCCTCGGGAAGACGATTCAGGTGGGGGACGATTGGCAATTTTAAGGCTAAAAGTCGAGAAATTTCAACTTTTCACTAGTTTTTGCCCATTTTCACACTGTCGATAGGCAAAATCTAGGCAATTTCAAGGATAAAAGTCAAGAAAATTCAACTTTTCACCTGTTTTTGCCCATTTTGACACTGTTAATTGGCGAAATCTAGGCAATTTCAAGGCTAAAAGTCAAGAAATTTCAACTTTTCACCTGTTTTTGCCCATTTTAACACTGTCAATAGGCAAAATCTAGGCAATTTCATGGCTTAAAGTCAAGAAAATTCAACTTTTCACTTGTTTTTGCCCATTTCGACACTGTCGATAGGCAAAATCTAGGCAATTTTAAGGCTAAATTTAAGAAAATTCAACTTTTCACTAGTTTTTGCCCATTTTAACACTGTCAATAGGCAAAATCTAGGCAATTTCAAGGCTGAAAGTCAAGAAAATTCAACTTTTCACCTGTTTTTGCCCATTTTAACACTGTCAATAGGCAAAATCTAGGCAATTTCAAGGCTAAAAGTCAAGAAATTTCAACTTTTCACCTGTTTTTGCCCATTTTGACCCTGTCAATAGGCAAAATCTAGGCAATTTCAAGGCTAAAAGTCGAGGAATGTCAATTTTTCACCTGTTTTTGCCCATTTTAACACTGTCAATAGGCAAAATCTAGGCAATTTTAAGGCTAAAGGTTTAGAAAATTAAACTTTTCACCAGTTTTTGCCCATTTTCACACTGTCAATTGGCGAAATCTAGGCAATTTCAAGGCTAAAATTCGAGGAATGTCAATTTTTCACCTGTTTTTGTCCATTTTAACACTGTTAATAGGCAAAATCTAGGCAATTTCAAGGCTAAAAGTGGATAAAATTCAACTTTTCACCTGTTTTTGCCCATTTTCACACTGTCAATAGGCAAAATCTAGGCAATTTCAAGGCTAAAAATCAAGAAATTTCAACTTTTCACCTGTTTTTGCCCATTTTCACACTGTCAATAGGCAAAATCTAGATAATTTCAAGGCTAAAAGTCAAGAAAATTCAACTTTTCACCTGTTTTTGCCCATTTTCACACTGTCAATAGGCAAAATCTAGGCATTTTTAAAAATTTTCCTCACTTTTAGACGATCTGCTTCCTCTACTACCTCTTCAACACGTACAATCTCTACGGCCCGTTCCTCTGCGTCGTGCCCTTGTCGACGATGACGTCGTGGCAGCGGGAGTTTACGCAATGGGCGCCCGAAATGAACTTTGTCACCTACTTGGGCGACGTCAATTCCAGGAACATCGTAAGTACGCGCAGCGCCCTCTCTCTCTCTCTCTCTCCCTCGCACGTCTCTCGACCCATTGTCTCTCTTTGCTTTTCCCGTGCAGATTCGTCAATACGAATGGTGCTTCGACGGTTCGAAAAGACTGAAATTCAACGCGATCCTCACGACGTACGAGATCGTCCTCAAGGACAAATCGTTCCTGGGCAGTCTCAGTTGGGCGGTGCTGCTGGTGGACGAGGCGCACAGGTCAGTTTTCGGCGTGTTTAAAATGGGTTTTTAGCGAGTTTCAGCGAGTTAAAACTCACTTTTAAGCAATTTTAGCAACTTAAAAGTGACTTTTGAGCAAGTTTAACGACTTAAAAGTGACTTTTGAGCAATTTTAGCAACTTGAAAGTGACGTTTGAGCAAGTTTAGCAACTTAAAAGTGACCTTTGAACAATAATAATCACTTAAAGTGACGTTTGAGCGAGTTTCAGCGAGTTAAAACTCACTTTTAAGCAATTTTAGCAACTTAAAAGTGACTTTTGAGGAATTCTAGCAACTTAGAAGTGACTTTTGAGCAAGTTTAGCAACTCGAAAGTGACTTTTGAGCAATTTTAGCAGTTCAAAATTGACTTTTAAGCAGTTTTAGCAACTTATAATTGACTTTTGAGCAATTCTAGCAACTTAAAAGTGACTTTTGAGCAATACTAATCACTTAAAAGTGCGTTTTGAGCAACTTAAGCAACTTAGAAGTGCGTTTTGAGCAATTTTAGCAGTTCAAAATTGAGTTTTGAACAATTCTAGCAACTTAAAAGTGACTTTAAAGCAATTTAAGCAACCCAAACTTCACTTTTAAGCAATTTTTAGCAACTTGAAACTGACCTTTAAGCTATTTTAGTCACCCAAGCTTCACTTTTAAGCAATTTAAACAACTTAAAAGTACATTTTAAGCATTTTTAGCAACTTAAAGTGAATTTTGAGCAATTTAAGCAACCCAAACTTCACTTTTAAGCAATTTAAGCAACTTAAAAGTGCATTTTAAGCATTTTTAGCAACTTAAAAGTGAATTTTGAGCAATTTAAGCAACCCAAACTTCACTTTTAAGCAATTTAAGCAACTTAACAGTGCATTTTAAGCATTTTTAGCAACTTAAAAGTGAATTTTGAGCAATTTAAGCAACCCAAACTTCACTTTTAAGCAATTTAAGCAACTTAAAAGTGCATTTTAAGCATTTTTAGCAACTTAAAAGTGAATTTTGAGCAATTTAAGCGACTCGAAACTGACTTTTAAGCAATTTAAGCAACTTAAAAGTGCATTTTAAGCATTTTTAGCAACGTAAAAGTGAATTTTGAGCAATTTAAGCGACTCGAAACTGACTTTTAAGCAATTTAAGCAACTTAAAAGTGCATTTTAAGCATTTTTAGCAACGTAAAAGTGAATTTTGAGCAAATTAAGCGACTCGAAACTGACTTTTACGCAATTTTAGCAACTTTAAAGTGCACTCTCTGACCGATTCCTTCGCATTTCGCCAGGTTGAAAAACGACGATTCCCTCCTCTACAAGGCGCTGATGGAGTTCGACACGAACCATCGCCTCCTGATCACCGGCACGCCGTTGCAGAACAGTTTGAAAGAGTTGTGGGCCCTCTTGCACTTTATCATGCCCTCAAAGTGAGTCTCGACCACGGCGATTTTCCGCACTTTTCTCACCATTTCCCCGCCCCTCGGCCAAAAACAGGTTCCAAACGTGGGAGGACTTCGAGAAGGAGCACGAGAAGGCGGCGGAACGCGGCTACGGCAAACTCCATCGCCAACTCGAACCGTTCATCTTGCGCCGCGTGAAAAAGGACGTGGAAAAATCGCTGCCGGCGAAGGTCGAGCAGATCCTCCGCGTCGAAATGACCTCCATTCAGAAGCAATACTACAAGTGGATCCTCACCAAGAACTATAACGCGCTGCGCAAGGGCGTCAAGGGCTCGACGAACACGTTCCTCAACATCGTCATCGAGTTGAAAAAGTGCTGCAACCACTCGCTGCTGACGAAACCGGTCGAGTACGAGTCGCGGCACTCGCAGGACGATCATTTACAGGTGAGAAACGTGCGGGAATCGTGCGCGCGCGTGCGTGTTTCGACGCACGGCGGTCTGCTAGCCGAAGAGCGCGGATCGCGACGGGATGCGGATTTTCGGGTTCGTCGGCGGATTTTGCGACGATTTTGCGTCGGTGAAAATTTTCGTATCGCGCACCGTTCGCGAGAAAATCGCAAAAAACCGCGCCTGTCAAAGTAGCAGACAAAAACGCGAATTTCTCGCGAACGGCGCGCGATACGAAAATTTTCGCGGACGAAAAATCGTCGTAAAATCCGGCGACGAATCCGAAAAACTGCTCCGCACCGCCCAATTCCGCTTAGCCCAGCCGATAAGGCGGTATCCTTTAAGTGCGCCGCATTTTCCAAACGTCGCAACTTGAACGCGCCATAACGCAACTTCCGCGCAACCTTTCCGCAACTCCGACGCGCGCAAATTCCTCGCCAATTCGTCCCGCACGCGACGCAAAAAACCGCACCGCCCCATCCCGCACCGTTCGCGCGAAAATCGCAAAAAACCGCGCCTGTCAACGTAGCAGACAAAAACGCGAATTTCTCGCGAACGGCGCGCGATACGAAAATTTTCGCGGACGCAAAATCGTCGTAGAATCCGGCGAGCAACCCGAAAATCCGCTCGGCACCGCCCAATTCCGCTTAGCCCAGCCGATAAGGCGGTATCCTTTAAGTGCGCCGCATTTTCCAAACGTCGCAACTTCAACGCACCATAACGCAACTTCCGCGCAACCTTTCCGCAACTCCGACGCGCGCAAACTCCTCGCCAATTCATCCCGCACGCGACGCAAAAAACCGCACCGCGCCATCCCGCACCGTTCGCGCGAAATTCGCAAAAAACCGCGCCTGTCAACGTAGCAGACAAAAACGCGAATTTCTCGCGAACGGCGCGCGATACGAAAATTTTCGCGGACGCAAAATCGTCGTAGAATCCGGCGACGAACGCGAAAATCCGCTCGTCACCGCCTAATTCCGCTTAGCCCAGCCGATAAGGCAGTATCCTTTAAGTGCGCCGCATTTTCCAAACGTCGCAACTTCAACGCGCCACAACGCAACTTCCGCGCAACTTTTCCGCAACTCCGACGCGCGCAAACTGCTCGCCAATTCATCCCGCACGCGACGCAAAAAACCGCGCCTGTCAACGTAGCAGACAAAAACGCGAATTTCTCGCGAACGGCGCGCGATACGAAAATTTTCGCGGACGCAAAATCGTCGTAGAATCCGGCGACGAATCCGAAAATCCGCTCCGCACCGCTTAATTCCGCTTAGCCCAGCCGATAAGGCGGTATCCTTTAAGTGCGCCGCATTTTCCAAACGTCGCAACTTCAACGCGCCATAACGCAACTTCCGCGCAACCTTTCCGCAACTCCGACGCGCGCAAATTCCTCGCCAATTCATCCCGCACGCGACGCAAAAAACCGCACCGCGCCATCCCGCACCGTTCGCGCGAAAATCGCAAAAAACCGCGCCTGTCAACGTAGCAGACAAAAACGCGAATTTCTCGCGAACGGCGCGCGATACGAAAATTTTCGCGGACGCAAAATCGTCGTAGAATCCGGCGAGCAACCCGAAAATCCGCTCGGCACCGCCCAATTCCGCTTAGCCCAGCCGATAAGGCGGTATCCTTTAAGTGCGCCGCATTTTCCAAACGTCGCAACTTCAACGCACCATAACGCAACTTCCGCGCAACCTTTCCGCAACTCCGACGCGCGCAAACTCCTCGCCAATTCATCCCGCACGCGACGCAAAAAACCGCACCGCGCCATCCCGCACCGTTCGCGCGAAATTCGCAAAAAACCGCGCCTGTCAACGTAGCAGACAAAAACGCGAATTTCTCGCGAACGGCGCGCGATACGAAAATTTTCGCGGACGCAAAATCGTCGTAGAATCCGGCGACGAACGCGAAAATCCGCTCGTCACCGCCTAATTCCGCTTAGCCCAGCCGATAAGGCAGTATCCTTTAAGTGCGCCGCATTTTCCAAACGTCGCAACTTCAACGCGCCACAACGCAACTTCCGCGCAACTTTTCCGCAACTCCGACGCGCGCAAACTGCTCGCCAATTCATCCCGCACGCGACGCAAAAAACCGCGCCTGTCAAAGTAGCAGACAAAAACGCGAATTTCTCGCGAACGGCGCCCGATACGAAAATTTTCGCGGACGCAAAATCGTCGTAGAATCCGGCGACGAATCCGAAAATCCGCTCCGCACCGCTTAATTCCGCTTAGCCCAGCCGATAAGGCGGTATCCTTTAAGTGCGCCACATTTTCCGAACGTCCAACTTCAACGCACCATCACGCAACTTCCGCGCAACCTTTCCGCAACTCCGACGCGCGCAAATTCCTCGCCAATCCATCCCGCACGCGACGCAAAAAACCGCACCGCGCCATCCCGCACCGTTCGCGCGAAAATCGCAAAAAACCGCGCCTGTCAACGTAGCAGACAAAAACGCGAATTTCTCGCGAACGGCGCGCGATACGAAAATTTTCGCGGACGCAAAATCGTCGTAGAATCCGGCGAGCAACCCGAAAATCCGCTCGGCACCGCCCAATTCCGCTTAGCCCAGCCGATAAGGCGGTATCCTTTAAGTGCGCCGCATTTTCCAAACGTCGCAACTTCAACGCACCATAACGCAACTTCCGCGCAACCTTTCCGCAACTCCGACGCGCGCAAACTCCTCGCCAATTCATCCCGCACGCGACGCAAAAAACCGCACCGCGCCATCCCGCACCGTTCGCGCGAAATTCGCAAAAAACCGCGCCTGTCAACGTAGCAGACAAAAACGCGAATTTCTCGCGAACGGCGCGCGATACGAAAATTTTCGCGGACGCAAAATCGTCGTAGAATCCGGCGACGAACGCGAAAATCCGCTCGCCACCGCCTAATTCCGCTTAGCCCAGCCGATAAGGCGGTATCCTTTAAGTGCGCCGCATTTTCCAAACGTCGCAACTTCAACGCGCCACAACGCAACTTCCGCGCAACTTTTCCGCAACTCCGACGCGCGCAAACTGCTCGCCAATTCATCCCGCACGCGACGCAAAAAACCGCACCTCGCCATCCCGCACCGTTCGCGCGAAAATCGCAAAAAACCGCGCCTGTCAACGTAGCAGACAAAAACGCGAATTTCTCGCGAACGGCGCGCGATACGAAAATTTTCGCGGACGCAAAATCGTCGTAAAATCCGGCGACGAATCCGAAAATCCGCTCCACACCGCTTAATTCCGCTTAGCCCAGCCGATAAGGCGGTATCCTTTAAGTGCGCCGCATTTTCCAAACGTCGCAATTTCAACGCGCCACAACGCAACTTCCGCGCAACTTTTCCGCAACTCCGACGCGCGCAAACTGCTCGCCAATTCATCCCGCACGCGACGCAAAAAACCGCACCGCGCCATCCCGCACCGTTCGCGCGAAAATCGCAAAAAACCGCGCCTGTCAACGTAGCAGACAAAAACGCGAATTTCTCGCGAACGGCGCGCGATACGAAAATTTTCGCGGACGCAAAATCGTCGTAGAATCCGGCGACGAATCCGAAAATCCGCTCCGCACCGCTTAATTCCGCTTAGCCCAGCCGATAAGGCAGTATCCTTTAAGTGCGCCACATTTTCCGAACGTCCAACTTTAACGCGCCATAACGCAACTTTCGCGCAACCTTTCCGCAACTCCGACGCGCGCAAATTCCTCGCCAATTCATCCCGCACGCGACGCAAAAAACCGCACCGCGCCATCCCGCACCGTTCGCGCGAAAATCGCAAAAAACCGCGCCTGTCAACGTAGCAGACAAAAACGCGAATTTCTCGCGAACGGCGCGCGATACGAAAATTTTCGCGGACGCAAAATCGTCGTAAAATCCGGCGACGAATCCGAAAATCCGCTCCACACCGCTTAATTCCGCTTAGCCCAGCCGATAAGGCGGTATCCTTTAAGTGCGCCGCATTTTCCAAACGTCGCAATTTCAACGCGCCACAACGCAACTTCCGCGCAACTTTTCCGCAACTCCGACGCGCGCAAACTGCTCGCCAATTCATCCCGCACGCGACGCAAAAAACCGCACCGCGCCATCCCGCACCGTTCGCGCGAAAATCGCAAAAAACCGCGCCTGTCAACGTAGCAGACAAAAACGCGAATTTCTCGCGAACGGCGCGCGATACGAAAATTTTCGCGGACGCAAAATCGTCGTAGAATCCGGCGACGAATCCGAAAATCCGCTCCGCACCGCTTAATTCCGCTTAGCCCAGCCGATAAGGCGGTATCCTTTAAGTGCGCCGCATTTTCCAAACGTCGCAACTTCAACGCGCCATAACGCAACTTCCGCGCAACCTTTCCGCAACTCCGACGCGCGCAAATTCCTCGCCAATTCATCCCGCACGCGACGCAAAAAACCGCACCGCGCCATCCCGCACCGTTCGCGCGAAAATCGCAAAAAACCGCGCCTGTCAACGTAGCAGACAAAAACGCGAATTTCTCGCGAACGGCGCGCGATACGAAAATTTTCGCGGACGCAAAATCGTCGTAGAATCCGGCGACGAACGCGAAAATCCGCTCGCCACCGCGATCCGCGCACTTCCGGCAGCAGACCGTCCGGCGTCGTCGGCCGCTTCGAGCGCGCCTCTGGCGGCGCGAATCGCGCGCAAAAGTGATGAACGTGCGCGAAGAGGGCTAATTTCCGCTCGTGTGTGTGTGTTTTGCGTGTAATTTCAGCAATTGTTACGCGGCTCCGGCAAGCTGGTGCTGCTCGACAAGCTGTTGATCAGATTGCGAGCGACCGGCCATCGCGTCCTAATCTTTTCGCAAATGGTGCGGATGCTCGATATCTTAGGTGATTACTTGCAATTAAGACATTTTCCATTCCAAAGACTCGACGGTAGCATTAAGGGCGAGTTACGTAAGCAAGCGTTGGATCATTTCAATGCGGACGCGTCGCCCGATTTCTGTTTCCTCTTGTCGACGCGCGCCGGCGGTTTAGGCATTAATCTGGCGACGGCGGACACGGTCATCATCTTCGACAGCGACTGGAACCCGCAGAACGATCTGCAGGCGCAGGCGCGCGCCCATCGCATCGGGCAAAAGAATCAAGTGAACATTTATCGGCTGGTGACGGCGCGGTCCGTCGAGGAGGAGATCGTCGAGCGGGCGAAGCAGAAGATGGTCCTCGACCATCTGGTCATTCAGCGGATGGACACGACGGGGCGCACCGTCCTCGACAAGAAGGGCTCGTCGAATAACAATCCGTTCAACAAGGAGGACCTGACGGCCATCCTCAAGTTCGGGGCGGAGGAGTTGTTCAAGGACGAGGAGGACAACAACGAGGAGCCGACGGTGAGTGATTGGGGGGGGGGGGGTGTGTTTTTCGGGGGATTAAAGTGGCTTCTAGGCAATTTCTACGAGTTTAAAGTCACTTCTAGGCACTTTTAATCGGGTTAAAGTCACTTCTAGGCAATTATAACATGTTTAAAGTGACTTCTAGGCACTTTTAATCGGGTTACAGTCACTTCTAGGCAATTTAAACAAGTTTAAAGTGACTTCTAGGCAGTCTAAACAAGTTTAAAGTGACTTCTAGGCACTTTTAATCAGGTTAAAGTCACTTCTAGGCAATTTAAACATGTTTAAAGTGACTTCTAGGCACTTTTAATCAGGTTAAAGTCACTTCTAGGCAATTTAAACAAGTTTAGAGTGACTTCTAGGCACTTTTAATCAGGTTAAAGTCACTTCTAGGCAATTTAAACATGTTTAAAGTGACTTCTAGGCACTTTTAATCAGGTTAAAGTCACTTCTAGGCAATTTCTACGAGTTTAAAGTCACTTCTAGGCACTTTTAATCGGGTTAAAGTCACTTCTAGGCAATTATAACATGTTTAAAGTGACTTCTAGGCAATTTAAACAAGTTTAGAGTGACTTCTAGGCAATTTAAACAAGTTTAAAGTCACTTTTAGGCAATTTTAGCAACTTTAAAGTCACTTTTAAGCAATTTAAACAAGTTTAAAGTCACTTCTAGGCAGTCTAAACAAGTTTAAAGTGGCTTCTAGGCAATTTGTACGAGTTTAAAGTCACTTCTAGGCAGTCTAAACAAGTTTAAAGTGACTTCTAGGCAATTTCTACGAGTTTAGAGGGATTTCTAGGCACTTTGAGTCAGGTTAAAGGCACTTCTAGGCAATTTAAACAAGTTTAAAGTCACTTCTAGGCAATTTTTACAAGTTTAAAGTGACTTCTAGGCAATTTAAACAAGTTTAAAGTGACTTCTAGGCACTTTTAATCGGGTTAAAGTCACTTCTAGGCACTTTGAGTCAGGTTAAAGTCACTTCTAGGCAATTCTAACATGTTTAAAGTCACTTCTAGACACTTCGTGTCAGGTTAAAGTCACTTCTAGGCAATTTAAACAAGTTTAAAGTGACTTGTAGGCACTTTGACTCAGGTTAAAGCCACTTCTAGGCAATTTAAACAAGTTTAAAGCGACTTCTAGGCAATTCTAACATGTTTAAAGTCACTTCTAGACACTTTGTGTCAGGTTAAAGTCACTTCTAGGCAATTTAAACAAGTTTAAAGTGACTTCTAGGCACTTTGAGTCAGGTTAAAGCCACTTCTAGGCAATTTAAACAAGTTTAAAGCGACTTCTAGGCAATTCTAACATGTTTAAAGTCACTTCTAGGCACTTTGTGTCAGGTTAAAGTCACTTCTAGGCAATTTTTACAAGTTTAAAGTGACTTCTAGGCAATTTCTACGAGTTTAGAGGGATTTCTAGGCAATTTAAACAAGTTTAAAGTGACTTCTAGGCACTTTTAATCGGGTTAAAGTCGCTTCTAGGCAATTTAAACAAGTTTAAGGTGACTTCTAGGCACTTTTAATCAGGTTAAAGTCACTTCTAGGCAATTTAAACAAGTTTAAGGTGACTTCTAGGCAATTTCTACGAGTTTAGAGGGATTTCTAGGCAATTTAAACAAGTTTAAAGTGACTTCTAGGCAATTCTAACATGTTTAAAGTGACTTCTAGGCACTTTTAATCAGGTTAAAGTCACTTCTAGGCAATCTAAACAAGTTTAAGGTGACTTCTAGGCAATTTTTACAAGTTTAGAGTGACTTCTAGGCAATTTAAACAAGTTTAAAATGACTTCTAGGCAATTTAAACAAGTTTAAAGTGACTTCTAGGCAATTTTTACAAGTTTAGAGTGATTTCTAGGCAATTTAAACAAGTTTAGAGTGACTTCTAGGCACTTTTAATCGGGTTAAAGTCACTTCTAGGCACTTTGAGTCAGGTTAAAGTCACTTCTAGGCAATTTTTACAAGTTTAAAGTGACTTCTAGGCAATTTCTGCAACTTTAAACTCACTTATAGGCAATTTTAGCAACTTTACAGCCACTTCTAGGCAATTTTGGCAACTTTAGAGTCACTTCTAGGCAATTTTAACAACTTTACAGCCAATTCTAGGCAATTTTTGGCAACTTTAAAGTCACCTCTAGGCAATTTAAACAAGTTTAAAGTGACTTCTAGGCAATTCTAACATGTTTAAAGTGACTTCTAGGCACTCTGTGTCAGGTTAAAGTCACTTCTAGGCAATTTAAACAAGTTTAAAGTGACTTCTAGGCAATTCTAACATGTTTAAAGTGACTTCTAGGCACTTTGTGTCAGGTTAAAGGCACTTCTAGGCAATTTAAACAAGTTTAAAGTGACTTCTAGGCAATTTAAACAATTTTAAAGTGACTTCTATGCACTTTGAGTCAGGTTAAAGGCACTTCTAGGCAATTTAAACAAGTTTAAAGTGACTTCTAGGCAATTCTAACATGTTTAAAGTGACTTCTAGGCACTTTTAATCCGGTTAAAGTCACTTCTAGGCAATTTAAACAAGTTTAAAGTGACTTCTAGGCAATTCTAACATGTTTAAAGTGACTTCTAGGCACTTTGAGACAGCTTAAAGTCACTTCTAGGCAATTTAAACAAGTTTAAAGTGACTTCTAGGCAATTTTCACAAGTTTAGAGTGACTTCTAGACACTTTTAATCGGGTTAAAGTCACTTCTAGGCAATTTAAACAAGTTTAAGGTGACTTCTAGGCACTTTGTGTCAGGTTAAAGTCACTTCTAGGCAATTTAAACAAGTTTGAAGTGACTTCTAGGCAATTCTAACATGTTTCAAGTGACTTCTAGGCACTTTGTGTCAGGTTAAAGTCACTTCTAGGCAATTTAAACAAGTTTAAAGTGACTTCTAGGCAATTTTTACAAGTTTAGAGTGATTTCTAGGCAATTTAAACAAGTTTAGAGTGACTTCTAGGCACTTTTAATCGGGTTAAAGTCACTTCTAGGCAGTCCATACAAGTTTAAAGTGACTTCTAGGCAATTTTTACAAGTTTAGAGGGATTTCTAGGCAATTTAAACAAGTTTAAAGTGACTTCTAGGCACTTTTAATCGGGTTAAAGTCACTTCTAGGCAACTTAAACAAGTTTAAAGTGACTTCTAGGCAATTTCTACGAGTTTAGAGGGATTTCTAGGCAATTTAAACAAGTTTAAAGTGACTTCTAGACACTTTTAATCGGGTTAAAGTCACTTCTAGGCAATTTAAACAAGTTTAAAGTGACTTCTAGGCACTTTTAATCGGGTTAAAGTCACTTCTAGGCAATTTTTACAAGTTTAAAGTGACTTCTAGGCAATTTCTACGAGTTTAGAGGGATTTCTAGGCAATTTAAACAAGTTTAGAGTGACTTCTAGGCACTTTTAATCGGGTTAAAGTCACTTCTAGGCAATTTAAACAAGTTTAAAGTGACTTTTAGGCAATTTAAACAAGTTTAGAGTGACTTCTAGGCACTTTTAATCGGGTTAAAGTCACTTCTAGGCAATTTAAACAAGTTTAAAGTGACTTTTAGGCAATTTAAACAAGTTTAGAGTGACTTCTAGGCACTTTTAATCGGGTTAAAGTCACTTCTAGGCAATTTAAACAAGTTTAAAGTGACTTTTAGGCAATTTAAACAAGTTTAGAGTGACTTCTAGGCACTTTTAATCGGGTTAAAGTCACTTCTAGGCACTTTCAGTCAGGTTAAAGTCACTTCTAGGCAATTTTTACAAGTTTAAAGTCACTTCTAGGCAATTTCTGCAACTTTAAACTCACTTATAGGCAATTTTAGCAACTTTACAGCCACTTCTAGGCAATTTTGGCAACTTTAGAGTCACTTCTAGGCAATTTTAACAACTTTACAGCCAATTCTAGGCAATTTCAGCAACTTTAAAGTCACTTTTAAGCAATTTTCCACGACACTAACGCGCCCTTTCGCCCAACAGTGCGACATCGACGAGATCCTGCGGCGGGCGGAGACGCGCGACGACGGCCCGACGATGGCCGGCGACGAACTCCTGTCGGCCTTCAAGGTCGCCAGTTTCGCCGCCTTCGACGAGGACAACGAACCGTCGCCGGGAAACAATATGGCCGCCGCCGGAGGCGGCGTAACCGCAAATGCCGGAGGCGGCGGCGGCGGCGGCGCCGACGAGGAGAGCAAAGATTGGGACGAAATAATTCCGGAGCGATTGCGGAAGAAAGTCGAAGAGGAGGAACGTTCCAAAGAGATGGAGGATTTGTATTTGCCGCCGCGATCGCGCAAAACGTTGCAACAGATCAACCAGTCGGAGAGCGACGATGGAGGCGGTGGGGGTGGGGAGGAGGGGGGACGCGGTCGGAAACGGCGCAAAAATCAACAATCGTCGCTGCGCAACAACGCGGACGAGAGCGGTACGAGCGGTGCGGAGGGCGACGAGAGCGGCGGCGACGAGGACAGTCGACCGCGGAAACGGGGGCGGCCGCCGCTGGCGAATCGCGAGCGCATCAAGAACTTTACGGACGTCGAGGTGAGGCGACTTAAAATTCACTTTTAAGCAAGTTTTAGGCGATTAAAGTGCGGAAAACGCGATTCTAGGCAATAAAGCGTCGCTTTTAGGCAACTTTTAGGCAATTAAACTCGTCTAAACTCACTTCTAGGCAACTAAACTCCACTTTTGAGCAATTTCTAGGCAATTAAACGCTTCTAAACTCAATTCTAGGCAACTAAACTCCATTTTTAAGCAACTTCTAAGCAATTAAACTCTTCTAAAGTCAATTCTAGGCAACTAGACTCCACTTTTAAGCAACTTCTAGGCAATTAAACCCTTCTAATCTCACTTCTAGGCAACTAAACTCCACTTCTAAGCAACTTCTAGGCAATTAAACTCTTCTAAAGTCAATTCTAGGCAACGAAACTCCACTTTTAAGCAACTTCTAGGCAATTAAACTCTTCTAACGTCAATTCTAGGCAACTAAACTCAACTTTTAAGCAACTTCTAGGCAATTAAACTCTTCTAACGTCAATTCTAGGCAACTAAACTCAACTTTTAAGCAACTTCTAGGCAATTAAACTCTTCTAAAGTCAATTCTAGGCAACGAAATTCCACTTTTAAGCAACTTTTAGGCAATTTAAGTCTTCTAAACTCAATTCTAGGCAACTAAACTCCATTTTTAAGCAACTTCTAGGCAATTAAACTCTTCTAAAGTCAATTCTAGGCAACTAAACTCCATTTTTAAGCAACTTTTAGGCAATTAAACTCTTCTAACGTCAATTCTAGGCAACTAAACTCAACTTTTAAGCAACTTCTAGGCAATTAAACTCTTCTAAAGTCAATTCTAGGCAACGAAATTCCACTTTTAAGCAACTTTTAGGCAATTTAAGTCTTCTAAACTCAATTCTAGGCAACTAAACTCCATTTTTAAGCAACTTCTAGGCAATTAAACTCTTCTAAAGTCAATTCTAGGCAACTAAACTCCACTTTTAAGCAACTTCTAGGCAATTAAACTCTTCTAACGTCAATTCTAGGCAACTAAACTCCACTTTTAAGCAACTTCTAGGCAACTAAACTCTTCTAAACTCACTTCTAGGCAACTAACCTCCACTTTTAAGCAACTTCTAGGCAATTAAACTCTTCTAAACTCAATTCTAGGCAACTAAACTCCATTTTTAAGCAACTTCTAGGCAATTAAACTCTTCTAAAGTCAATTCTAGGCAACTAAACTCCATTTTTAAGCAACTTTTAGGCAATAAAAGCGGCATTTTGCCGCCTCAAGCGGTATTCTACCGCCTCGAGCGGTATTTTTTTGCGCATCCCCTCGACTAAAAAACCCGATCTTTTTTTCGTTCTCCCTCCAGATTCGACGGTTCGTGAAGAGTTTCAAGAAGTTCGCGGGTCCGTTGAAGCGGTTGGAGGCGGTCGCTGGCGATGCGGAACTGCAGGAAAAACCGTTGGCAGAATTGAGACGATTGGGCGAGCTGTTGTACGAACGGTGTCGCGCCCACATGGGCGAGCACAACACGAAGGAGAACAACAATGGGGCGAGCGGGGTGGAGGACGGGGGCGGTCGCGCGGGGCGGAAGCGGATCCGCGGACCCTCGTTCAAGTTGGGTAAGGAGAATTCATTTTTATGCAAGTTTCGTCACTTTAAAGTGACTTTTAAGTACTTTCAACAGCTTTAAACGGAGTTTTAGGCAATTTTAGCAAGTTAAATTTCACCTTTGAGCAATTTTAGCTACTTAAATTTGACTTTTAAGCAATTTTAGCCACTTAAATTTCACCTTTGAGCAATTTTAGCAACTTAAATTTCGATTTTAAGCGATTTTAACAGCTTTAAAGTGACTTTTAGGCAGTTTTAGCAACTTTAAAGTGACTTTTAAGCAATTTTTGCTACTTAAATTTGACTTTTAAGCAATTTTAGCCACTTAAATTTCACCTTTGAGCAATTTTAGCAACTTAAATTTCGATTTTAAGCAATTTTAACAGCTTTAAAGTGAGTTTTAGGCAGTTTTAGCAACTTTAAAGTGACTTTTAAGCAATTTTAGAAATTTAAATTTCACTTTTGAACAATTTTAACAACTTAAATTTCACATTTTGAGCAATTTTAGATACTTAAATTTCGATTTTAAGCAATTTTAACAGCTTTAAAGTGACTTTTAGGCACTTTTAGCAACTTTAAGGTGACTTTTAAGCAATTTTAGAAACTTAAATTTCACTTTTGAACAATTTTAACAACTTAAATTTCACTTTTGAGCAATTTTAGATAATTAAATTTCGATTTTAAGCAATTTTAACAGCTTTAAAGTGACTTTTAGGCAGTTTTAGCAACTTTAAAGTGACTTTTAAGCAATTTTAGAAACTTAAATTTCACTTTTGAACAATTTTAACAACTTAAATTTCACTTTTGAGCAATTTTAGATAATTAAATTTCGATTTTAAGCAATTTTAACAGCTTTAAAGTGACTTTTAGGCAGTTTTAGCAACTTTAAGGTGACTTTTAAGCAATTTTAGAAACTTAAATTTCACTTTTGAACAATTTTAACAACTTAAATTTCACTTTTGAGCAATTTTAGATAATTAAATTTCGATTTTAAGCAATTTTAACAGCTTTAAAGTGACTTTTAGGCACTTTTAGCAACTTTAAAGTGACTTTTAAGCAATTTTTGCTACTTAAATTTCACTTTTGAGCAATTTTAACGACTTGAATTTAACTTTTGAGCAATTTTAGATATTTAAATTTCGATTTTAAGCAATTTTAACAGCTTTAAAGTGACTTTTAGGCAGTTTTAGCAACTTTAAAGTGACTTTTAAGCAATTTTAGAAACTTAAATTTCACTTTTGAACAATTTTAACAACTTAAATTTCACTTTTGAGCAATTTTAGATAATTAAATTTCGATTTTAAGCAATTTTAACAGCTTTAAAGTGACTTTTAGGCAGTTTTAGCAACTTTAAGGTGACTTTTAAGCAATTTTAGAAACTTAAATTTCACTTTTGAACAATTTTAACAACTTAAATTTCACTTTTGAGCAATTTTAGATAATTAAATTTCGATTTTAAGCAATTTTAACAGCTTTAAAGTGACTTTTAGGCACTTTTAGCAACTTTAAAGTGACTTTTAAGCAATTTTAGCTACTTAAATTTCACTTTTAAGCACTTTTTAGGCAATAAAGCTATAGAAAACTCAATTCTAGGCAATAAAACTCCACTTTTAACCAACTTCTAGGCAATTTAAGTCTTCTAAACTCAATTCTAGGCAACTAAACTCCATTTTTAAGCAACTTCTAGGCAATTAAACTCTTCTAAACTCAATTCTAGGCAACTAAACTCCACTTTTAACCAACTTCTAGGCAAATAAACTCTTCTAAACTCACTTCTAGGCAATAAAACTCCACTTTTAAGCAACTTCTAGGCAATTAAACTCTTCTAAACTCACTTCTAGGCAATAAAACTCCACTTTTAAGCAACTTCTAGGCAATTAAACTCTTCTAAACTCACTTTTACGCTCACCCTTCGTAGGCGGCGTCTCCGTCAACGCGAAGACGATGCTCGCGTGCGACGAGGAGCTCCGGCCGCTGGACGAGATCCTACCGGCCGACGTCGGGGACCGCGCGAAATGGCGTCTCGACGCGCGCACGAAACCCGCCCACTTCGACGTCGAGTGGGACGTCGTGGAGGACTCGCGTCTCCTGCAAGGCATCCACCAATACGGCATGGGCTCGTGGGAACAGATGAAAATGGATCCGACCCTCGGATTGGCCGACAAAATTCTCGCCAACGACGATCGCAAACCGCAGGCGAAACATTTGCAATCGCGCGCCGAGTATCTGTTAAAAGTGCTCAAGAAGCAGCTGGAGATGAAGAAGGGCGGCGGTGGCGGGGGAGGGGGAGGAGGGGGAGTCGTCAGTAAACCGAAGAGGCAGCGAAAAACAAAAGAATCCTCCACGGCGAAAGTGGTGACAAAAGAAATTGTTGTCGAGCACCACGAGGACACGTCAAACGATGACGTCACGATGATGGTGGGTGGGAGGAGGGTGGGGGCGGCGGGTAGGAGGGGGGAGGACGGGGAGGGCGGCGAGGACTCGGCCACAACAACGTCCGTTGCCATGGCGACCGGCGCAAAGAGTAGGGAGAGGAGGGAGCAACAGAGGCGTGGCGGTGGTGGTAATAAGGAGAAGAAGGAGAAGAAGATGATGGTGGGGCCGATGCATTTCACCGCCAATAACGAGCCGCGTGCGTTGGACGTGTTGGGCGACTTGGATCCGTCGATTTTCAACGAGGTGAGCGAGTTTTCGTCGCTTAAAATTGTGTTTTAAGCGATTTTCTGTCGCTTAAAGTTGCGTTTTAAGCGATTTGTGTCGCTTAAAATTGGGTTTTAAGCGGTTTTTGTCGCTTAAAGTTGGGTTTTAAGCGATTTGTGTCGCTTAAAGTTGAGTTTTAAGCGATTTGTGTCGCTTAAAGTTGAGTTTTAAGCGATTTGTGTCGCTTAAAGTTGAGTTTTAAGCGATTGTTGTCGCTTAAAGTTGAGTTTTAAGCGGTTTTTGTCGCTTAAAGTTGAGTTTTAAGCGATTGCTGTCGCTTAAAGTTGTGTTTTAAGCGATTTTCTGTCGCTTAAAGTTGAGTTTTAAGCGATTTGTGTCGCTTAAAGTTGAGTTTTAAGCGATTTTTGTCGCTTAAAATTGTGTTTTAAGCGATTTTCTGTCGCTTAAAGTTGAGTTTTAAGCGATTTGTGTCGCTTAAAGTTGAGTTTTAAGCGATTTTTGTCGCTTAAAGTTGAGTTTTAAGCGATTTTCTGTCGCTTAAAGTTGAGTTTTAAGCGATTTTCTGTCGGTTAAAATTGAGTTTTAAGCGATTGTTGTCGCTCAAAGTTTAGTTTTAAGCGATTGCTGTCGCTTAAAGTTGAGTTTTAAGCGATTGCTGTCGCTTAAAGTTGAGTTTTAAGCGATGGTTGTCGCTTAAAGTTGAGTTTTAAGCGATTTTTGTCGCTTAAAATTGTGTTTTAAGCGATTTTCTGTCGCTTAAAGTTGAGTTTTAAGCGATTCTTGTCGCTTAAAGGTGACTTTTGAGCAACT
Organism: Hololepta plana; assembly: GCA_963695495.1. NCBI lineage: Eukaryota > Metazoa > Arthropoda > Insecta > Coleoptera > Histeridae > Hololepta > Hololepta plana. The sequence continues at coordinate 14,015,818 of OY968835.1, forward strand.
TATACAAGTCGAAATTGAGTTTTAAGCGAGTTTAGCGACTTAAAATTGAGTTTTAAGCAATTGTTGTGACTTAAAAGTGAGTTTTGAACAAGTTTAGCAACTTGAAAGTGACTTTTGAGCAACTTAAACAAGTCGAAATTGACTTTTAAGCGATTTCAGTTGATTAAAATTGAGTTTTAAGCGAGTTTAGCGATTTAAAACTGACTTTTAAGCAATTTAAACAACTTGAAATTGAGTTTAAAGCAATTGTTGTGACTTAAAAGTGAGTTTTGAACAAGTTTAGCAACTTGAAAGTGACTTTTGAGCAATTTATACAAGTCGAAATCGAGTTTTAGGCGAATTTAGCGACTTGAAACTGACTTTTAAGCAATTTTAACGGTTTGAAATTGAGTTTTAAGCAATTGTTGTGACTTAAAAGTGACTTTTGAGCAACTTAAACAAGTCGAAATCGACTTTTAAGCGATTTCAGTTGATTAAAATTGAGTTTTAAGCGAGTCCAGCGGCTAAAAAGTGACTTTTAGGCAATTCTAACAATTTAAAATTGAGTTTTCAGCATTTTTTTAGCCACTTAAAAGTTATTTTTAAGCAAGTTTAACAGCCTAAACTTCACTTTTGAGCAATTCTAGCATGTTAAAAGTGACTTTTAAGTGATTTTTACAGTTTTAAGGTTACTTTTAGGCACTTTTAGCAACTTAAAAGTGACTTTCGAGCAACTTTAGCCACTTTAAAGTGACTTTTAAGTAATTTTAACAGTTTTAAAGTTACTTTTAAGCAGTTTATGCAAGTTCAAAGTGACTTTTAAGCAACTTTAGCCACTTAAAAGTGACTTTTAAGTAATTTTAGCAGTTTTAAAGTTACTTTTAAACCACTTTTACCCACTCAAAAGTGCCATTTTTCGCTTTGCGTTGCAGTGCAAGGAGAAGATGCGGCCGGTGAAGAAGGCGCTGAAGGCATTGGACAATCCCGACCAGTCGCTGAGCGAGCAGGAACAGGTGAATCACACGCGACTGTGTCTGTTGCAAATCGGCGAGCAAATCAACATTTGTCTCGGACAGTACACGGAACCGGAACGGGTCAAAGAGTGGCGAAGGTGGGTTCTTGTCTTGGCTAAAAAAAAAAAAAAAAATTTTCGTCGCACGAATTGAGGTTAATTTTTTTTTCGTCGTCGTGTTTCTTTTTGCAGCAATTTATGGTACTTTGTCTCCAAGTTTACCGAGTTCGACGCGAAGAAACTGTACAAACTCTACAAGAAGGCGTGTAAAAAGTCCGAGAGAAATGATAAGAGAGACGTGAGAAAACCGTCCACAGATGGCGTTTGCGATTGTTTTCTACTTTGTTTGTTTCTAGGCAATCGCATCGTCCAGCACGACGACGACGACGTCGTCGCACAAAGAGCAAAATCGCGATCGCCACAGGGAGGGGGGGGAGCAGCAGCAGCGGGATCGTAGCAAGAAGCGACGTCACGAGGAGGAGGGGGAGAACGAGCCGTTGCGGAAGTCGGGCGGCGGGGAAAAGTAATCAGAAAGTCACTTTTAGGCAGATGAATCTTCAAAAAAAGTCAATTTCTAGACAATTAAACTGCAGAAAACTCAATTCTAGGCAACAAAACCCGAAGAAAACTCAATTTCTAGGCGATTAAAGTCTTCTAAAGTCAATTCTAGGCAATAAAACTCCACTTTTAAGCAGCTTCTAGGCAATTAAACTCTTCTAAACTCACTTCTAGGCAACTAAACTCCACTTTTAAGCAACTTCTAGGCAACTAAACTCTTCTAAACCCAATTCTAGGCAACTAAACTCAACTTTTAAGCAACTTCTAGGCAACTAAACTCTTCTAAACTCACTTCTAGGCAACTAATCTCAAGTTTTAAGCAACTTCTAGGCAATTTAAGTCTTCTAAAGTCAATTCTAGGCAACAAAACTCCACTTTTAAGCAACTTCTAGGCAACTAAACTCTTCTAAACTCACTTCTAGGCAACTAAACTCCACTTTTAAGCAACTTTTAGCCAATTAAACTCTTCTAAACCCAATTCTAGGCAATAAAACTCCACTTTTAAGCAACTTCTAGGCAACTAAACTCTTCTAAACTCACTTCTAGGCAACTAAACTCCACTTTTAAGCAACTTTTAGCCAATTAAACTCTTCTAAACCCAATTCTAGGCAACTAAACTCCACTTTTAAGCAACTTCTAGGCAACTAAACTCTTCTAAACTCACTTCTAGGCAACTAAACTCCACTTTTAAGCAACTTTTAGCCAATTAAACTCTTCTAAACCCAATTCTAGGCAATAAAACTCCACTTTTAAGCAGCTTCTAGGCAATTAAACTCTTCTAAACTCACTTCTAGGCAACTAAACTCCACTTTTAAGCAACTTCTAGGCAACTAAACTCTTCTAAACCCAATTCTAGGCAACTAAACTCAACTTTTAAGCAACTTCTAGGCAACTAAACTCTTCTAAACTCACTTCTAGGCAACTAAACTCCACTTTTAAGCAACTTTTAGCCAATTAAACTCTTCTAAACCCAATTCTAGGCAACTAAACTCCACTTTTAAGCAACTTCTAGGCAACTAAACTCTTCTAAACTCACTTCTAGGCAACTAAACTCCACTTTTAAGCAACTTTTAGCCAATTAAACTCTTCTAAACCCAATTCTAGGCAACTAAACTCCACTTTTAAGCAACTTCTAGGCAACTAAACTCTTCTAAACTCACTTCTAGGCAACTAAACTCCACTTTTAAGCAACTTTTAGCCAATTAAACTCTTCTAAACCCAATTCTAGGCAACTAATCTCAAGTTTTAAGCAACTTCTAGGCAATTTAAGTCTTCTAAAGTCAATTCTAGGCAACAAAACTCCACTTTTAAGCAACTTCTAGGCAACTAAACTCTTCTAAACTCACTTCTAGGCAACTAAACTCCACTTTTAAGCAACTTCTAGGCAACTAAACTCTTCTAAACTCACTTCTAGGCAACTAATCTCAAGTTTTAAGCAACTTCTAGGCAATTTAAGTCTTCTAAAGTCAATTCTAGGCAACAAAACTCCACTTTTAAGCAACTTCTAGGCAACTAAACTCTTCTAAACTCACTTCTAGGCAACTAAACTCCACTTTTAAGCAACTTCTAGGCAACTAAACTCTTCTAAACTCACTTCTAGGCAACTAATCTCAAGTTTTAAGCAACTTCTAGGCAATTTAAGTCTTCTAAAGTCAATTCTAGGCAACAAAACTCCACTTTTAAGCAACTTCTAGGCAATTAAACTCTTCTAAACTCGATTCTAGGCAACTAAACTCCACTTTTAAGCAACTTCTAGGCAACTAAACTCTTCTAAACTCACTTCTAGGCAACTAAACTCCACTTTTAAGCAACTTTTAGCCAATTAAACTCTTCTAAACCCAATTCTAGGCAACTAAACTCCACTTTTAAGCAACTTCTAGGCAACTAAACTCTTCTAAACTCACTTCTAGGCAACTAAACTCCACTTTTAAGCAACTTTTAGCCAATTAAACTCTTCTAAACCCAATTCTAGGCAACTAAACTCCACTTTTAAGCAACTTCTAGGCAACTAAACTCTTCTAAACCCAATTCTAGGCAACTAACCTCCACTTTTACGCAACTTCTAGCCAATTAATCTCTTCTAAACTCACTTCTAGGCAACTAAACTCCACTTTTACGCAACTTCTAGCCAATTAAACTCTTCTAAACTCACTTCTAGGCAACTAAACTCCACTTTTACGCAACTTCTAGCCAATTAAACTCTTCTAAACTCACTTCTAGGCAACTAAACTCCACTTTTACGCAACTTCTAGCCAATTAAACTCTTCTAAACTCACTTCTAGGCAACGAAACTCCACTTTTACGCAACTTCTAGCCAATTAAACTTTTCTAAACTCACTTCTAGGCAACTAAACTCCACTTTTACGCAACTTCTAGCCAATTAAACTCTTCTAAACTCACTTCTAGGCAACTAAACTCCACTTTTACGCAACTTCTAGCCAATTAAACTCTTCTAAACTCACTTCTAGGCAACTAAACTCCACTTTTACGCAACTTCTAGCCAATTAAACTCTTCTAAACTCACTTCTAGGCAACTAAACTCCACTTTTACGCAACTTCTAGCCAATTAAACTCTTCTAAACTCACTTCTAGGCAACTAAACTCCACTTTTACGCAACTTCTAGCCAATTAAACTCTTCTAAACTCACTTCTAGGCAACTAAACTCCACTTTTACGCAACTTCTAGCCAATTAATCTCTTCTAAACTCACTTCTAGGCAACTAAACTCCACTTTTACGCAACTTCTAGCCAATTAAACTCTTCTAAACTCACTTCTAGGCAACGAAACTCCACTTTTACGCAACTTTTCCCCACTCTCAAACCGCACTAATCTCGCCAATTTCCGTTCCAGACGCGAGCGCAAAGACCGCTCCGACACCAACGACAACAACAAGGACCGTTCGAAACGATCGAAAGACGACCTCATCATCCCCCCCACCACCGCCAACGCCAACGCCGCGGCGCTAGTATCCCACGACGACGACCACTACTGGAGCAAACAACAACAACTACAACGCAACAACGACGCCTCTAGCGGCCGCAACCGCAACAACACGACCCGTTCCAACTTTCCCCCACCATCATCATCATCGCAACAACAACAACAACACGCCCCCCTACTACTACTACCTCCCCCCACCACCACCACCAACAACAACAACAACGACCACCGCTGGACGACGACAGCGACCTCTTGCGGCGGTAACAGCAACCACCATCATCATCACCATCATCATCATCATCATCACAGTAATAAACGCGGCGGCGACCGCTACGAATACGCTCGAAGCGGTACAAGTGCCGCTTCGTCGTCGTCGTCAACAACAACAACAACCGTTGGTTACCATCGCGACCGCAGCAGCGCCAAAGACGATTGGCGGTACGCAAGAGTGGTGGGGGGAGGTGGGGGTGGCCGGCCCCCACCACCACCTCCGATCTACGGGAACAACAGTCATTATGGTGGTGGTGGGGGGCCACCCCCCACCACTTTCCCCCCAAACAGCGCCATCTACACGTCGGATCAACAGTTTGGACGCGATTGGCGCGCGTCAGATCGCGATTATCGCTACGAACGGCGGCAACAGTAGTGGGTGGGGGGGAAAAAGTGGTGGGGAGTGGGGGGACAAGAACGTGGTGGCGCCCCCCCCCCCGCCCCTCCGGTGGCCAAACGGCGAACTATTAGTGCATTTTCGCGCGAAAAACTCGTAAAATTCGCGTTAATAAATTGACGTATTTCGGTGGAAAAGTGCGTTTTGCGGCGCCCCCACGCGGCGACAGGGACGACTAGAAGTGGTGGGGGGGGCGCCCGTTTCCAAGCACGTTTTGTACATAATTGGGGCGATAGAGTGCGTTTTCCGCGCAATTTTCGCCGATTAATTGTCGTTTTTTTTCTGTTTATTTTCCGTTAATTTCCGTTTTATTTTCCGTTTTTTTTTCGTTTATTTTCCGTATAAGTGCGCGAGCCAAAGATCTTCGTCGGCTTTTTCGTTTACTTTCGTATTTATTCGATTTCCTTGTACATTCTGTACTTACGGCGATTAAATGGCGCGATCCAGCGGTGATTTTACGTGGTGAAACGGACGAGAGAGTGCATAAAATTGAATTCTTTAGTAGATGATATGTAATTGCTAAGTATTTTTGTAAGAGACCCGACGGAGGCGTTGACGAAATAGAGGAGGAAAATCGAAAGTCGTACGTCGTTTTCGCTCATTTTCCGTTCTTTTCTCTACTCGACTCCTTTTCAAATTGCGTTCCTCGCGCGCGCGCGCGCGCCCACACGAGCGTTACTCAATAAATATTCGTTACTGCAACATGGCGTTGATTGATTTCGATAAAACACACCAACGAAACCGATTGTTTCCACGCTGCGATCGCGAATTTCCGTTATCCGCGCGAAAAGGGCGGGCGCCACGCGCGCAAATTCACTTTTTCGCCAATTTCTCGCTTATTCGCGGTTTTGGCGCAAAGTTCGCCCTCGGCGAAATTGTCGCCCGCCGCGCCCTCTGTCGAAAAGGTGCCGAGCGATTTTCGCCTAGCGCGCACCGTTAGCGACTTATCCGCGCGAAAAGGGCGGGCGCCACGCGCGCAAATTCACTTTTTCGCCAATTTCTCGCTTATTCGCGGTTTTGGCGCAAAGTTCGCCCTCGGCGAAATTGTCGCCCGCCGCGCCCTCTATCGAAAAGGTGCCGAGCGATTTTCGCCTAGCGCGCACCGTTAGCGACTTATCCGCGCGAAAAGGGCGGGCGCCACGCGCGCAAATTCACTTTTTCGCCAATTTCTCGCTTATTCGCGGTTTTGGCGCAAAGTTCGCCCTCGGCGAAATTGTCGCCCGCCGCGCCCTCTATCGAAAAGGTGCCGAGCGATTTTCGCCTAGCGCGCACCGTTAGCGAGTTATCCGCGCGGAAAGGGCGGGCGCCACGCGCGCAAATTCACTTTTTCGCCAATTTCTCGCTTATTCGCGGTTTTGGCGCAAAGTTCGCCCTCGGCGAAATTGTCGCCCGCCGCGCCCTCTATCGAAAAGGTGCCGAGCGATTTTCGCCTAGCGCGCACCGTTAGCGAGTTATCCGCGCGGAAAGGGCGGGCGCCACGCGCGCAAATTCACTTTTTCGCCAATTTCTCGCTTATTCGCGGTTTTAGCGCAAAGCTCGCCCTCGGCGAAACTGTCGGCCGCCGCGCCCTCTATCGAAAAGGTGCCGAGCGATTTTCGCCTAGCGCGCACCGTTAGCGAGTTATCCGCGCGGAAAGGGCGGGCGCCACGCGCGCAAATTCACTTTTTCGCCAATTTCTCGCTTATTCGCGGTTTTAGCGCAAAGCTCGCCCTCGGCGAAACTGTCGGCCGCCGCGCCCTCTATCGAAAAGGTGCCGAGCGATTTTCGCCTAGCGCGCACCGTTAGCGAGTTATCCGCGCGGAAAGGGCGGGCGCCACGCGCGCAAATTCACTTTTTCGCCAATTTCTCGCTTATTCGCGGTTTTGGCGCAAAGTTCGCCCTCGGCGAAATTGTCGCCCGCCGCGCCGTCTATCGAAAAGGTGCCGAGCGATTTTCGCCTAGCGCGCACCGTTAGCGAGTTATCCGCGCGGAAAGGGCGGGCGCCACGCGCGCAAATTCACTTTTTCGCCAATTTCTCGCTTATTCGCGGTTTTGGCGCAAAGTTCGCCCTCGGCGAAATTGTCGCCCGCCGCGCCGTCTATCGAAAAGGTGCCGAGCGATTTTCGCCTAGCGCGCACCGTTAGCGAGTTATCCGCGCGGAAAGGGCGGGCGCCACGCGCGCAAATTCACTTTTTCGCCAATTTCTCGCTTATTCGCGGTTTTGGCGCAAAGTTCGCCCTCGGCGAAATTGTCGCCCGCCGCGCCGTCTATCGAAAAGGTGCCGAGCGATTTTCGCCTAGCGCGCACCGTTAGCGAGTTATCCGGGCGAAAAGGACGGGCGCCACGCGCGCAAATTCACTTTTTCGTCAATTTCTCGCTTATTCGCGGTTTTGGCGCAAAGTTCGCCCTCGGCGAAATTGTCGGCCGCCGCGCCCTCTATCGAAAAGGTGCCGAGCGATTTTCGCCTAGCGCGCACCGTTAGCGAGTTATCCGGGCGAAAAGGGCGGGCGCCACGCGCGCAAATTCACTTTTTCGTCAATTTCTCGCTTATTCGCGGTTTTGGCGGAAAGTTCGCCCTCGGCGAAATTGTCGCCCGCCGCGCCCTCTGTCGAAAAGGTGCCGAGCGATTTTCGCCTAGCGCGCACCGTTAGCGAGTTATCCGGGCGAAAAGGACGGGCGCCACGCGCGCAAATTCACTTTTTCGTCAATTTCTCGCTTATTCGCGGTTTTGGCGCAAAGTTCGCCCTCGGCGAAATTGTCGGCCGCCGCGCCCTCTATCGAAAAGGTGCCGAGCGATTTTCGCCTAGCGCGCACCGTTAGCGAGTTATCCGGGCGAAAAGGACGGGCGCCACGCGCGCAAATTCACTTTTTCGTCAATTTCTCGCTTATTCGCGGTTTTGGCGCAAAGTTCGCCCTCGGCGAAATTGTCGCCCGCCGCGCCCTCTATCGAAAAGGTGCGGAGCGTGTTTCGCCTAGCGCGCACCGTTAGCGAGTTATCCGCGCGGAAAGGGCGGGCGCCACGCGCGCAAATTCACTTTTTCGTCAATTTCTCGCTTATTCGCGGTTTTGGCGCAAAGTTCGCCCTCGGCGAAATTGTCGCCCGCCGCGCCCTCTATCGAAAAGGTGCCGAGCGTGTTTCGCCTAGCGCGCACCGTTAGCGAGTTATCCGCGCGGAAAGGGCGGGCGCCACGCGCGCAAATTCACTTTTTCGTCAATTTCTCGCTTATTCGCGGTTTGGCGCAAAGTTCGCCCTCGGCGAAATTGTCGCCCGCCGCGCCCTCTATCGAAAAGGTGCCGAGCGTGTTTCGCCTAGCGCGCACCGTTAGCGAGTTATCCGCGCGAAAAGGGCGGGCGCCACGCGCGCAAATTCACTTTTTCGTCAATTTCTCGCTTATTCGCGGTTTTGGCGCAAAGTTCGCCCTCGGCGAAATTGTCGCCCGCAGCGCCCTCTATCGAAAAGGTGCCGAGCGATTTTCGCCTAGGACGCACGGTTATCGAGTTATTTTGGTTTAAAGCGAGAGTGAAAAGGGTTCAAAGGGGGCAGCCTTTGCTCGAAAATCGAAAAAATCAACTTTTCTCGAAAGCAACAGAAATCGATTAATTATCGATTAGAAACGTAGAAAATCGAGATTGGACGACAGAAAATCCCAAAAAAGTAATTTAAAGTGACAGAAAACTAACTAAAATCCAGTTGCTAAAAGTTGACTTTGTTGAAAAACTCACTAAAAGTAACTAAACTTTGAAGTTTAGTTGGTAAAGCTGCAATTAGCTTAAAGATCACTTGGAAAAGTCACCAGACACTAACCAAATGTGACAGAAAAGTCACTAAAACTGGGTTTTAAGTTGGTAAAACTGATTTTTTTTTGGTTGATTCTTGCGATTCTTTTCTCTTTTCGTAGGCGGCTCTACGAGATCCTGAAGCGGAATTTGTTTGCGAATCATCATCAGCAGCAATAGCAATTAAATAATGAAATGTACAAAAAGTGGGGAAAAGTGGATTGAATCGAATTAAATTCTTATTTAAACTGAGTCTAGCGTTTATTTGTTTCGTGTTTCCTTGCGTTACAATTCCTTAAAACCTACATTAAAGTGGCGAAAATTGCTTAAAAGTCACTTTAAAGTTGCCAAAACTGACCAAAAACAAGTTTAAAGTTGCTAAAATTGCTTTAAAGTCACTTTTAAGTTGTCAAAACTGATCAAAAACAAGTTTAAAATTGCTAAAATTGCTTAAAAGTCACCTTTAAGTTGCCAAAACTGACCAGAAACAAGTTTAAAGTTGCTGAAATTGCCTAAAAGTTACTCTAAAGTTGTTGAAATTGCCTAAATGTCACTTATGACTTGTTAAAAGTGCCTAGAAGCTGCCTTAAACTCATTAAAATTGCCTAGAAGCGACTTTTAACGAGTTAAAATTGCCTAGAAATCTCTTTAAACTTGTTAAAATTGCCTAGAAATCACTTTAACCTGCTTAAAATTGCCTAAAAGTCAGTTTAAACTTGTTTTAATTGCCTAAAAGTCACTTTAACCTGGATAAAGTTGCCTAAATGTCATTTGAACCTGGTTAAAGTTGCCTAAAAGTCACTTTAAACTTGTTAAAATTGCCTAGAAATCACTTTAACCTGATTAAAAGTGCCTAGAACTCACTCTAAACTTGTTAAAATTGCCTAGAAATCACTTTAACCTGGTTAAAATTGCCTAGAAATCGCTTTAAACTTGTTTAAATTGCCTAGAAGTCACTTTAACCAGGTTAAAGTTGCCTAAAAGTCACTTTAAACTCGTTAAATTTGCCTAAAAGTCACTTTAAACTTGTAAAAACCGCCTAAAAGTCACTTTTAAACCGCCCAAATCCGCACGCCGCCCCCCCTCTTCTACACCGCTATCACCTCCCACAGTTGCCGCAGCGTGACGCCGTCGCGCATCCCCTCCACGGCCACGCCCAAATCCGCCGAGTACCGCGGCGGACCGCCAGATACCGCCTTCGTACCATCGCCGCTCCTCGCCCCATCTATCGCATACGTCGCCAACACATCCGACATTTCACCACGCGATTCCTCCCCATCAGCGCCATCTTCCACATCGTCGATCAACCCTCTCCGCTCCGTACCGCTCGACGCGGTATTATTATTACCGCTCGACGCGGTATCACCGCTTTGTGCGGAATTCGACGCGGTACCGCTCAAACAAGTATTACCGCTCGAAGCGGTATTACCGCTCGATGCGGTACCGCTCGAGGCGGTATTACCGCTCGAAGCGGTATTCGAAGCGGTACTCCACGCGACGCCGTAGATGGGTCGCGACGCGTAAACCGCCGCGACCGCTTTCACCTCGCGGTAGACGGCGTCCAAGCGTTCCGCGGGATCGATGCGGAAGCCCAGTTTCAGCGCGTTATCGTTCGTGCCGCACGACGCGGTCGTTGTGATGACGAGGGCGCGGCCGAACTTCGTGTCGAGCACGTCGACGGAAGCGATACGCAGATGCGGTAGCGATACGTTGAACGTTTCGTTCGCGTCCGCGAACCAAACGACGCGGACGTTCGTCAGGATCAATGTGCCGAGGCTGCCGCGATCGCTCGACAGATTCCACGCGCCGCCCGCCAGATGGCGATGGATGTGCTCGCGCGGTAACAGACGCAGTTGCTTGTTGTTGCGATGGAGGATGGCGGCGGAGCGGAGACGGAGGTCGCGGTAGAGGCGCGACGAGACGTAGGCCCTGCGAAAATCGAGGCATTTCTCAGTTGCTGAAATTGCTTAAAAACTACGTTTAAGTCGCTAAAAGTTGCTTAAAAGTCGATTTTAAGTGGCTAAAATTGCTTAAAAACTAGTTTTACGTCGTTAAAAGTTGCTTAAAAGTCGATTTTAAGTGGCTAAAATTGCTTAAAAACTAGTTTTTAGTCGTTAAAAGTTGCTTAAAAGTCGATTTTAAATTGCTAAAATTGCTTAAAAGTAGAATTTAAGTTGCTAAAATTGCTTAAATGCAAGTTTTTAGTCGCTAAAAGTGCTTAAAAGTCGACTTTAAGTTGCTAAAATTGCTTAAATGCAAGTTTTTTGTTGCTAAAAGTGCTTAAAAGTCGATTTTAAGTTGCTAAAATTGCTTAAAAACTGGTATTTAGTTATTAGAATTGCTTAAAACTCACTTTTAACTTGCTAAAGTTGCTTAAAAACTAGTTTTTGGTTGATAGAACTGCTTTAAAACTCACTTTTAGCTTGCTTCAATTGCTTAAAAGCTAGTTTTTAGTCGCTAAAAATGCTTAAAAGTCGATTTTTAGTTGCTAAAATTGCTTAAAAACTAGTTTTTAGTCCCTAAAATTGCTTAAAAGTCGATTTTAAGTTGCTAAAATTGCTTAAAAACTTGTTTTTAGTTGTTAGAATTGCTTAAAACTCACTTTTAACTTGCTAAAGTTGCTTAAAAACTAGTTTTTGGTTGCTAGAACTGCTTTAAAACTCACTTTTAGCTTGCTTCAATTGCTTAAAAGCTAGTTTTTAGTCGCTAAAAATGCTTAAAAGTCGATTTTAAGTTGCTAAAATTGCTTAAAAACTAGTTTTTAGTCGCTAAAAGTGCTTAAAAGTGGATTTTAAGTTGCTAAAATTGCTTAAAAACTTGTTTTTAGTTGTTAGAACTGCTTAAAACTCACTTTTAACTTGCTAAAGTTGCTTAAAAACTAGTTTTTAGTCGCTAAAAGTGCTTAAAAGTCGATTTTAAGTTGCTAAAATTGCTTAGAAACTAGTTTTTAGTCGCTAAAATTGCTTAAAAGTCGATTTTAAGTTGCTAAAATTGCTTAAAAACTTGTTTTTAGTTGTTAGAATTGCTTAAAACTCACTTTTAACTTGCTAAAGTTGCTTAAAAACTAGTTTTTAGTCGCTATAATTGCTTAAAAGTCGATTTTGAGTTGCTAAAATTGCTTAAAAACTAGTTTTTAGTCGCTAGAGTTGCTTAAAACTCACTTTTAACTTGTTTCAATTGCTTAAAAACTAGTTTCTAGCCCTTAAAATTGCTTAAAACTCAATTTTAACATGCTAAAATTGCTCAAAAACGAGCTTTCAACTGCAAACGTTTGTTTGTTTTGTTGAGTTTTTTTTTTGGTTAAATTCTCCGTTTACTTGTGTACGCTCATCACCGTGGTGAAGTGGCGCAAGTTGCCCGGCACCAGATTGGTGAAGATGAACTCGAACTTGTTGTTGTTGTTGCTGCCGACGTTGGATTGCGTGAGGATGTGGAGGGCCTGAGTGGCGGCGCCACGAAGTTTCTTTGGAAGCAAAAAGAGGCAATTGTTTTGGAGTTTTAGAGTAGAGGGCAGTAAGAAAACGAAGAAAATACTCACAGAGTTGACCAATTTCGAGTTGATGGTGGTCATGCAGTCGTAGCCGATTGCTGAAAAAGGTAAAAAAGTTGAGAGGAAAGTTCGTTTCTAGGCTGCTAAACTCTTTAAAACTCAATTCTAGGCAACTAAACTCAAGTTTTAAGCAACTTCTAGGCAATTTAAGTCTTCTAAACTCACTTCTAGGCAACTAAACTCCACTTTTAAGCAATTTCTAGGCAATTAAACTCTTCTAAACTCGATTCTACGCAACTAAACTCCACTTTTAAGCAATTTCTAGGCACTTAAACTCTTCTAAACTCACTTCTAGGCAACTAAACTCCACTTTTAAGCAACTTCTAGGCAATTAAACTCTTCTAAACTCACTTCTAGGCAACTAAACTCCACCTTTAAGCAACTTCTAGGCAATTAAACTCTTCTAAACTCGATTCTAGGCAACTAAACTCCACTTTTAAGCAATTTCTAGGCAATTAAACTCTTCTAAACTCACTTCTAGGCAACTAAACTCCACTTTTAAGCAACTTCTAGGCAATTAAACTCTTCTAAACTCACTTCTAGGCAACTAAACTCCACTTTTAAGCAACTTCTAGGCAATTTAGGTCTTCTAAACTCACTTCTAGGCAACTAAACTCCACTTTTAAGCAACTTCTAGGCAATTAAACTCTTCTAATCTCAATTCTAGGCAACTAAACTCCACTTTTAAGCAACTTCTAGGCAATTAAACTCTTCTAAACTCAATTCTAGGCAACTAAACTCCACTTTTAAGCAACTTCTAGGCAATTAAACTCTTCTAAACTCAATTCTAGGCAACTAAACTCCACTTTTAAGCAACTTATAGGCAACAAACCTTAATTCTAGGCAACAAAACTCCACTTTTAAGCAACTTCTAGGCAATTAAACTCTTCTAAACTCGATTCTAGGCAACTAAACTCCACTTTTAAGCAACTTCTAGGCAATTAAACTCTTCTAAACTCAATTCTAGGCAACTAAACTCCACTTTTAAGCAATTTCTAGGCAATTAAACTCTTCTAAACTCAATTCTAGGCAACTAAACTCCACTTTTAAGCAATTTCTAGGCAATTAAACTCTTCTAAACTCACTTCTAGGCAACTAAACTCCACTTTTAAGCAACTTCTAGGCAATTAAACTCTTCTAAACTCACTTCTAGGCAACTAAACTCCACTTTTAAGCAATTTCTAGGCAATTAAACTCTTCTAAACTCAATTCTAGGCAACTAAACTCCACTTTTAAGCAACTTCTAGGCAATGAAACTCTTCTAAACTCACTTCTAGGCAACTAAACTCCACTTTTAAGCAATTTCTAGGCAATTAAACTCTTCTAAACTCAATTCTAGGCAACTAAACTCCACTTTTAAGCAACTTCTAGGCAATTAAACTCTTCTAAACTCACTTCTAGGCAACTAAACTCCACTTTTAAGCAACTTCTAGGCAATTAAACTCTTCTAAACTCAATTCTAGGCAATTAAACTCTTCTAAACTCAATTCTAGGCAACTAAACTCCACTTTTAAGCAACTTCTAGGCAATTAAACTCTTCTAAACTCACTTCTAGGCAACTAAACTCCACTTTTAAGCAATTTCTAGGCAATTAAACTCTTCTAAACTCAATTCTAGGCAACTAAACTCCACTTTTAAGCAATTTCTAGGCAATTAAACTCTTCTAAACTCACTTCTAGGCAACTAAACTCCACTTTTAAGCAACTTCTAGGCAATTAAACTCTTCTAAACTCACTTCTAGGCAACTAAACTCCACTTTTAAGCAATTTCTAGGCAATTAAACTCTTCTAAACTCAATTCTAGGCAACTAAACTCCACTTTTAAGCAACTTCTAGGCAATGAAACTCTTCTAAACTCACTTCTAGGCAACTAAACTCCACTTTTAAGCAATTTCTAGGCAATTAAACTCTTCTAAACTCAATTCTAGGCAACTAAACTCAACTTTTAAGCAACTTCTAGGCAATTAAACTCTTCTAAACTCACTTCTAGGCAACTAAACTCCACTTTTAAGCAACTTCTAGGCAATTAAACTCTTCTAAACTCAATTCTAGGCAATTAAACTCTTCTAAACTCAATTCTAGGCAACTAAACTCCACTTTTAAGCAACTTCTAGGCAATTAAACTCTTCTAAACTCAATTCTAGGCAACTAAACTCCACTTTTAAGCAACTTCTAGGCAATTAAACTCTTCTAAACTCAATTCTAGGCAACTAAACTCCACTTTTAGGCAACTTCTAGGCAATTAAACTCTTCTAAACTCAATTCTAGGCAACTAAACTCCACTTTTAAGCAACTTCTAGGCAATTAAACTCTTCTAAACTCAATTCTAGGCAACTAAACTCCACTTTTAAGCAATTTCTAGCCAATTAAACTCTTCTAAACTCACTTCTAGGCAACTAAACTCCACTTTTAAGCAATTTCTAGGCAATTAAACTCTTCTAAACTCACTTCTAGGCAACTAAACTCCACTTTTAAGCAATTTCTAGGCAATTTAAGTCTTCTAAACTCACTTCTAGGCAACTAAACTCAAGTTTTAAGCAACTTTTAGGCAATTAAACTCTAAAATTTACATAAATTGATGCGTGGACTGGCCACCGAGTGCCACAAAATCCGCAGATTCGTGACGATCAAACGACCCCGATCGCCGCCATTCCCCTTCGTGTCCTCGATATGCTCCAAACGGTCGATCACCTGCTCGCCCCGCTTCAAGCGCATCTCGCTAACGATCGGCGATTGTTAGTTTTCAGCGTTTCAAATTATTGCTGTCAATCGTTTGTCAATTGCCATTTTAAATCGAAATACTTGCCCAAAAGGAATGTCGAAACGCACGTCCTTGTCCTCCCACGTTAACGCCATCGTTTGTTTCTGTTGTTTATTTGTACGACGCGTCGCTCTTGGCGACCACTTTCGATTCGAAGCATGAGCGTACACACACACACACACACACACACAAAAGTCACTTTTGAGTTGCTAAAATTGCTTAAAAGTCACTTTTGAGTTGCTAAAATTATTTAAAAGTCACTTTTGAGTGGTTAAACTTGCTTAAAAGTCACTTTAAAGTTGCTAAAATTGCTTAAAAGTCACTTTTGAGTGGTGAAAATTGCTTAAAAGTCAATTTTGAGTTGCTAAAATTGCTTAAAAGTCACTTTTGAGTGGTGAAAATTGCTTAAAAGTAAATTATAAGTTGCTAAAATTGCTTAAAAGTTGCTTACAAGTTGTTTGAATTGCTTAAAACTAGTTTTCAGATCGTAGAGTTGCTTAAAAGTCACTTTTTAGTTGTTCAAATTTAAAAGGCAGTTTTTATTAGTGCCTAAAATTGCTTAAAAGTCAATTTTAAGTTGCTGAAATTGTTCAAACGTCGATTACATGGTGTTAAAATTGCTTAAAAACCAACTTTTTGTCGCTAAAAGTGCCTAAAAGTCACTACTAAGTTGTTTAAATTGCTTAAAAATTAGTTTCTTTTCCCAAAAACTGCTTAAAAGTCTATTTTAAGGCGATTTAATTGCTTAAAAGCTAGTTTTTAGTTGCTGGAATTGCTTAGAAGACAGCCTTAACTTGCTTGAACTGTTTAAAAACAAATTTTTAGCCCGTACAGTTGCTTAGAAACTAGTTTCTCATCCATAAAATTGCTTAAAAGTCACTTTTGAGCGGTTAAAATTGCTTAAAAGTCACTTTTGAGTTGCTAAAATTGCTTAAAAGTCATTTTTAGGGATGAAAATTGCTTAAAAATCAAATATAAGTTGCTAAAAATGCTTATAAGTCCATTTTTAAAGGTTAAAATTGCTTAAATGTCGCTTTTGAGTGGCGAAAATTGCTTAAAAGTCGCTTTTGAGTTGCTAAAATTGCTTAAAAGTCACTTTTGAGTTGCTAAAATTGCTTAAAAGTCACTTCTGAGTGGTGAAAATTGCTTAAAAGTCAATTATAAGTTGCTAAAAGTGCTTATAAGTCAATTTTTAAAGGTTAAAATTGCTTAAAAGTCGCTTTTGAGTGGCGAAAATTGCTTAAAAATCAATTATAAGTTGCTAAAATTGCTTAAAAGTCAATTTTGAGTTGCTAAAATTGCCTAAAAGTCAGTCATAAGTGGTGAAAATTGCTTAAAAGTCAATTATAAGTTGCTAAAAGTGCTTATAAGTCAATTTTGAGTTGCTAAAATTGCTTATAAGTCAATTTTGAGTTGCTAAAATTGCTTAAAAGTCAATTATAAGTTGCTAAAAGTGCTTAAAAGTCCATTTTGAGTTGCTAAAATTGCTTAAAAGTCAATTATAAGTTGCTAAAAGTGCTTATAAGTCAATTTTGAGTTGCTAAAATTGCTTAAAAGTCGATTTTGAGTTGCTAAAATTGCTTAAAAGTCACTTTTGAGTTGCTAAAAGTGCTTAAAAGTCCACTTCAACTCGCTTCGATCGCTTGGAAATCAATTTTTCGCCGCCCGAACCTGCTAAAAACCCGTTTTTCACTCCCCAAAATCAAAAAAAAAAAAACGAAAAAAAAATAAAAATGCACACTTTTAGTTACAAAATCGACCGCCACGACGCCAACGCCTTCCGCCATCGACCGCGAGAGGTCGCCCCGACCGACCAACTCACATCATTCGTCATCTAACCAACAAGAAACAACAACAACAACAATCGACGACGAGTAACAAACAAACAACGAAACAATCGAACGCCAAAAACAAAAGAAAACAAGTGATGTGGCGCCGTCGTCGACGAGCCGTCACTGGGCAACAACGGAAAAAAGTTTCCAATTAATCGAACAATCGAGCAACAAAAAAGAAACAAAAACAATGCGCCAACAATTGTTTCTCATTGTTGTCACTTTCCTCGCCCTCTCGATTCACGACGTCGTCGTCTCGAGCGTCGAGACGCCGATCGCGACGGGGGGAAATGGCGGGAACGCAGTGGCGGAGGTGAAGGTGAGTTTGCCAGTGGCGGCGACGGAAAAGTTGAATGTGTCGAGTGGTAAAGCGATCGAGGTGGCGGTGGCGACGACAACGACGAAAGTGAGCGAGCGAGCGCCGATTGTTACGGTCGACGATGATGGTGATGGACTGAGCAACGGGGCGACGTTGCGGGCGTTTTACGTCGTCTTGGGGTTCAGCGTGTGCGTCCTCGTCTATTTCGCCGTCAAGTGGTACAGGTAAAAGGGGGTTGAAAATTGGTTAAAAGTCACTTTTGAGTGGTTAAAGTTGCTTAAAAGTCACTTTTGAGTGGTGAAAATTGCTTAAAAGTCACTTTTGAGTGGTGAAAATTGCTTAAAAGTCACTTTTGAGTGGTGAAAATTGCTTAAAAGTCACTTTTGAGTTGCTAAAATTGCTTAAAAGTCGCTTTTGAGTGGTTAAAATTGCTTAAAAGTCGATTTTGAGTTGCTAAAATTGCTTAAAAGTCGACTTTGAGTTGCTAAAATTGCTTAAAAGTCGACTTTGAGTTGCTAAAATTGCTTAAAAGTCGCTTTTGAGTGGTGAAAATTGCTTAAAAGTCACTTTTGAGTTACTAAAATTGCTTAAAAGTCACTTTTGAGTTGCTAAAATTGCTTAAAAGTCGATTTTGAGTTGCTAAAATTGCTTAAAAATCACTTTTGAGTGGTTAAAATTGCTTAAAAGTCGCTTTTCGTTCGCTCAATTTGCTCAAAACTCACTTCCAAGTGGCTAAATATGCAAAAGAGTCACTTTTAAATTGCTAAATATGCTCAAAAGTCAATTCTAAATTACTAGAATTGCTTAACTTGTTCAAAAGTCACGTTTAAGTTGCTGAAATTGCTCAATAGTCCATTTTAGGTTGCTAACAAGTCCATTTCAAACTGCTGAAATTGCTTCAAAGTTACTTTTAAGTTGCTAAAGTTGTTTAAAAGTGAGTTTTAAGCTGCTAAACTTTTCAAAAGTCACTTTTAAGTGGCTAAAATTGCTTAAAACTTAATTCCAAGTTGCTAAAATTGCTTAAAAGTCCATTTTAAGTTGCTAAAATTGCTTAAAACTTAATGCTAAGTTGCTAGACTTGCTTAAAAATCAACTTTTAGTTGCTAAAGTTACTCAAAAGTCACTGTTAAGTTGATAAACTTGCTTTAAAGTCCATTTAAAGTTGCTAAAACTGCTTAAAACTTAATGCTAAGTTGCTAAACTTACTTAAAAATCAACTTTTAAGTTGCTAAACTTGCTTAAAAGTGAGTTTAAAGTTGCTAAAATTGCTTAAAAGTGAGTTTTAAGTTGCTAAACTTGCTTAAAAGTGAGTTTTAAGTTGCTAAACTTGCTTAAATGTGAGTTATAAGTTGCTAAACTTGCTTAAAAGTGAGTTTTAAGTTGCTAAAATTGCTCAAAAGTCACTTTTAGGTTGCTTAACTTCCTTAAAAGTGAGTTTTAAGTTGCTAAAATTGCTTAAAAGTGAGTTTTAAGTTGCTAAACTTGCTTAAAAGTGAGTTTTAAGTTGCTAAAGTTACCCAAAAGTCACTTTTAAGTTGCTAAACTTGCTTAAAAGTGAGTTTTAAGTTGCTAAAGTTACCCAAAAGTCACTTTTAAGTTGCTAAACTTGCTTAAAATCGAAATTTAAGTTGCTAAAATTGCTTAAAGGTGAGTTTTAAGCGGCTAAAATTGCTCAAATCGCTCTCTCAAGTCATATTTTCCCCACTATCTCTCTCTCTCTCTGCCGTAGGGTGCGTTCGAACAAGAACCAGCAGCCGTCGATGGTGCGGAAATACGGCGTGCGAACGAACCGGAGCGACGTCGAAATGGTTCCTCTCCCATTATCCGAGGACGACGACGACGGCGACACGACCGTCTTCGAATTGAATCGATCGGGCAGATGACGAGGATTGGCGAAGAGAAAAACCAAGTCGACTGTGAATGCCACTTAATTTTTGTTTTGTTTTTTTTTTGTCTAAAAACATTTACCTTCTACACGTGCAAAAAAAAACACAATGCATTATTTTTTCTACCGTTGTTCTTGTACATGTTAATTAAGCCATAATAACACGAAAGAGGAATGAGAATAAAACGCGGGTTAGCGTACAATTCATTTGTTTTTATTTTATTTTCTTGTATAAGTTCGGCGAAAGTCGATTTTCAGTTTATAAAAGTGCCTAAAAGTAACTTTAGAGTTGTTAAAATTGTTTAAAAGTCATTTTTAAGTTGCTAAAATTGCTTAAAAATCGATTTTAGGTTGCTAAAATTGCTTAAAAGTCAACTTTAAGTTGATAAAATTGCTTAAAAGTCACTTTTAAGTGGCTAAAAGTGCATAAAAATCACTTTTATGTTGCTAAAATTGCTTAAAACTTAATGCTAAGTTGCTAAACTTACTTAAAGGGCACTTTTAAGTTGCTAAAACCAATTAGAAACCAGATTTAAATTGCTATAATTGCTTAAAAATCAAATTTAAGTTGCTAAACTGGCTTAAAAGTGAGTTTGAAGTTGCTAAAATTGCTTAAAAATCACATTTATGTTGCTAAAATTGCTTAAAACTTAATTATAAGTTGCTAAAATTGCTTAAAAGTCACCTTTATGTTGCTAAAATTGCTTAAAACTTAATTCTAAGTTACTAAACTCGCTTAAAGGGCACATTTAAGTTGCTAAAACCAATTAGAAACCAGATTTAAATTGCTATAATTGCTTAAAAATCAAATTTAAGTTGCTAAACTGGCTTAAAAGTGAAAGCTAAGTTGCTAAAATTGCTTAAAAATCACTTTTATGTTGCTAAAATTGCTTAAAACTTAATTATAAGTTGCTAAAATTGCTTAAAACATAATTCTAAGTTACTAAACTCGCTTAAAGGCACTTTTAAGTTGCTAAAACCGATTAGAACCCAGATTTAAATTGCTATAATTGCTTAAAAATCAAATTTAAGTTGCTAAACTGGCTTAAAAGTGAGTTTTAAGTGGTTAAAATTGCGTAAAACTTAATTTCAAGTGACAAAAAGTGCATAAAAGTGACTTTTAAGTTAAGCTAAAATTGCTTAAAAGTCACTTTTGAGTAACTAAAATTGCTTAAAACTTAATTTTAACTGGCTAAAATTGCTCAAAAGTCACTTTTAAGTTGCATAAAAGTTAGCAATCGCTCAATTCCGGTGCGACGCAGTCGTTTTGCGCGAAATTGATGAGTCTCCCCGGCGGACAGCTGTGCAATTTCAACGACCACCAAAGCACTCCGGTACACGTGTAATATTCGCGGCACGTGGCAGCCGGCAGTCGCTTCGTAAAGTCCCGACAATCGCCAGCCGTTGCAACTGTTCAATTCGAAACAGAGAAAAATTAGAAATTGTTTGATTGGTGAATACAGTCAAGTTTAAAAATCACTTTTAAGCTGTTAAACCAGCACAAAATTCACTTCTAAGTCGCTAAAATTGCTTAAAACTTAATTCCAAGTTGCTAAAATTGCTTAAAACTTAATTCCAAGTTGCTAAAATTGCTCAAAAGTCGATTCTGAGTTGCTAAAATTGTTTAAAAGTCATTTTTAAGTTGCTAAATTTTCTTAAAAGTCATTTTTAAGTTGCTAAAATTGCTTAAAACTTAATTCCAAGTTGCTAAAATTGCTTAAAAATCAGTTTTAAGTGGCTAAACTTGCTTAAAAATAACCTTTAAGTTGCTAAAATTGCTTAAAACTTAATTCCAAGTTGCTAAATTTGCTTAAAATCTTTTTAAGTTGCTAAAATTGCTTAAAAGTAAGTTTTAAGTTGCTAAAATTGCTTAAAACTTAATTCCAAGTTGCTAAAATTGCTTAAAACTTAATTCCAAGTTGCTAAAATTGCTCAAAAGTCGATTCTGAGTTGCTAAAATTGCTTAAAAGTCATTCTTAAGTTGCTAAAATTGCTTAAAAGTAAGTTCTAAGTTGCTAAAATTGCTTAAAAATAACTTTTAAGTTGTTAAAATTGCTTAAAACTTAAATCCAAGTTGCTAAAATTGCTTAAAAATCAGTTTTAAGTGGCTAAACTTGCTTAAAAATAACCTTTAAGTTGCTAAAATTGCTTAAAACTTAATTCCAAGTTGCTAAATTTGCTTAAAAATCTTTTTAAGTTGCTAAATTTGCTTAAAAATCTTTTTAAGTTGCTAAAATTGCTTAAAACTTAATTCCAAGTTGCTAAAATTGCTCAAAAGTCGATTCTGAGTTGCTAAAATTGTTTAAAAGTCATTTTTAAGTTGCTAAAATTGCTTAAAAGTAAGTTTTAAGTTGCTAAAATTGCTTGAAAGTAACTTTTAAGTTGCTAAAATTGCTTCAAACTTAATTCCAAGTTGCTAAAATTGCTTAAAAGTCATTTTTAAGTTGCTAAAATTGCTTAAACGTCATTTTGAAGTTGCTAAAATTGCTTAAAAGTCACATTTGAGTTGCTGAACTCGCTTAAAAGTCACTTTTAAGTTGCTAAACTCGCTTAAAACTTAATTATAAGTTGCTGAATTCGCTTAAAACTCCATTTTAAGCTGCTAAAATTGCTCAAAAATCCATTCTGTCACCTGGTCTCTTCGGTTTTCTTTCGGACGGCGGCGTCGTCGTTGTTGGGCCACGGCTCGCAGTCACATCCGAAGAAGTCACCACCGATGCCTCATTATCCGTTGTTGTTGGTTTTTCTGTGGAAATTGTTGGTTTTATTGTTGTAGTTGTTGGATTTATTGTTGTAATTGTTGGTTTTATTGTTGTTGTTGTTGGTTTTATTGTTGTCGTCTCTTCGACGATGGGAAACGGCGTCGACGAGGGAATCGAAGGACGCATTTCGATGCAACTGCAAGCGAAAAAAAAAAGCAAATTTTCCTCTTTTAGAATCTCAATATATTTTTTTTTGCAAATTTCTTGCAATTTCTTACGGTCGATTGTTGTCCGGATTGCAGAAAAACCCCGATGGACATTCGTACGCGAAATCGATCGCATAGTATTGGTCCATGAACAGGATGCACACGTTATAGGTGGACGGACCGGTGCAAAAGACGTGCGAATCGCCGCATTCCGACGGATCGATCGGCGTCAGGCCTTTGATGGTCGATTGTTGAGCGTTTAGTGCCGGCACCAGCAGCAGTGCAAAGTAGACGAGCTGCAAGAAAATCGAGTTGAAAGTCGTTTCTAGTCGGTAAAAGTCGCTAAAAACCACGTTAAAGTGGCTAAAACTGACGAGAAACCAGTTTAAACTTGCTAAACTTGCGTAAAAGTCACGTTAAAGTTGCTAAAACTAACGGAAAACAAGTTTAAACTTGCTAAACTTGCTTAAAAGTCACGTTAAAGTTGCTAAAACTAACGAGAAACAAGTTTAAACTTGCTAAACTTGCGTAAAAGTCACGTTAAAGTTGCTAAAACTGACGAGAAACAAGTTTAAACTTGCGTAAAAGTCACGTTAAAGTTGCTAAAACTAACTGAAAACAAGTTTAAACTTGCTAAACTTGCTTAAAAGTCACGTTAAAGTTGCTAAAACTGACGAGAAACAAGTTTAAACTTGCTAAACTTGTGTAAAAGTCACGTTAAAGTTGCTAAAACTGACGAGAAACAAGTTTAAACTTGCTAAACTTGCGTAAAAGTCACGTTAAAGTTGCTAAAACGGACGAGAAACCAGTTTAAACTTGCGTAAAAGTCACGTTAAAGTTGCTGAAACTAACTAGACACAAGTTTAAACTTGCTAAACTTGCGTAAAAGTCACGTTAAAGTTGCTAAAACTAACGAGAAACGAGTTTAAACTTGCTAAAAGTGCTTAAAAAGTTGCTTTTAGTTGCTGAAACTAATTAAAAGCAAGTTTAAAGTTACTAAAACTAACTAAAAACAAGTGTAAAGTTGTTAAAACTAACTAGAAACAAGTTTAATGTTGCTAAAATTGCCTAGAAACTTGCTATTCGTTGCTAAAACTAACTAGAAACCAGTTTAAACTTGCTAAAAGTGCTTAAAAAGTTGCTTTTAGTTGCTAAAACTAACTAAAAACTAGTTAAAACTTGCTCAAATTGCTTAGAAACTAATTTAAACATGCTCAAATTGCTTAAAAGCTTGTTTTCAGTTGCTAGAACTAACTAAAAGCCAGTTTAAAGTTGCTAAATTTGCTTAAAAGTTAGTTTTAAGTGTCTAAAAGCAAGTTTTAAGTTGTTAAAATTGCTTAAAAAGTAGTTTTTAGTTGCTAAAAGTGACTAAAAACCAATTTAAAGTTGCTAAAATTGCTTAAAAAGCAAAATTTCAACTTGCTAAAACTCCCTTTACCGCAATTCCCCTCATTCCCGTGGACGATTTCACGAGTTACTGACGGTTTTGCGTGTAGATTGCGAAACTTTTAATCCGAAAAAAAAAAGACGTACGCATATCATTTTTCTTCTTTTTTTTTTTTGGGGAAGTGCAAATATTTGCACGTGCGAACAATGGCAGTGCAAATAAGACTTTTTTTTTAGTTGGGGCCATCGCATTGTTCTTCCGATAAGACGCCGATTCTGGAGGACGTTCGCGGAATTGCGCGTTTGTTTGTTGCTTTCGTTGTTTGTTCTTTGTAGCGTTCGACGTCATTTTGCCAAATTCCAAAATTGTTCGATGCAAAAACTCGTTTCTGCCAACTTTTCGCAACTAAAATTGTGGATTTAGTAACTTTGGACGAGGTAAAAGTAGCTTTTAGTGACTTTTAGCAACTTAAAAGTTACTTTTCGTAAGTTTTACCAACTTAAAATCAACTTTGAGTGATTTTTAGCAACTTCATAGTTACTTTTAGTGACTTTTAGCAACATAATAGTTACTTTTAGCAACTTAATAGTAACTTTTAGTGACTTTTAGCAACTTAACAGTAACTTTTAGCAACTTAACAGTAACTTTTAGTGACTTTTAGCAACTTAATAGTTACTTTTAGTGACTTTTAGCAACTTAACAGTTACTTTTAGTGACTTTTAGCAACTTAACAGTTACTTTTAGTGACTTTTAGCAACTAAATAGTAACTTTTAGTGACTGTTAGCAACTAAATAGTTACTTTTAGTGACTTTTAGCAACTTAACAGTTACTTTTAGTGACTTTTAGCAACATAATAGTTACTTTTAGTGACTTTTAGCAACTTAACAGTAACTTTTAGTGACTTTTAGCAACTTAATAGTTACTTTTAGTGACTTTTAGCAACTTAACAGTTACTTTTAGTGACTTTTAGCAACTAAATAGTTACTTTTAGTGACTTTTAGCAACTAAATAGTAACTTTTAGTGACTCTTAGCAACATAATAGTTACTTTTAGTGACTTTTAGCAACTAAATAGTTACTTTTAGTGACTTTTAGCAACTAAATAGTTACTTTTAGTGACTTTTAGCAACTTAACAGTAACTTTTAGTGACTTTTAGCAACTAAATAGTTACTTTTAGTGACTTTTAGCAACTAAATAGTAACTTTTAGTGACTTTTAGCAACTTAATAGTTACTTTTAGTGACTTTTAGCAACTTAATAGTTACTTTTAGTGACTTTTAGCAACATAATAGTTACTTTTAGTGACTTTTAGCAACTTAACAGTTACTTGTAGTGACTTTTAGCAACTTAATAGTTACTTTTAGTGACTTAGAGGGCGCTTTATCGATATTAATTGATGCGAAATCCAATGGAAGGCGCTTTATTATTGACATTTATGATGATTATAATAATAATAAACAAATTGAAATAATTGGTCGCCATTGTTTTTTTTTTTTTCTTCCATCCCTCCTCCTCCTCCGTCCCCCCCATCAATGGTTGTCGTCGACGTCACGCTTGCGTTTCTTGTGATTGGCAACTATCGGTGCCGCTTCGAGTCGTAGTGCGCCATCTACGAGCCATTTGCGCATCTCGTTGCGGGCCGCATGGGCGACGACGAACAGATCGCGCTCGAGTCGATCGAGTTTCGTCAGTACACTGAGGGCGCTGTCGGTGTTCTGCGCGAGGTCCATCAGGTCGCGGAAGCGGTGTTTCAAAGTCTGCCGATTTAAAGTCAACTTTCAGCCACGTTCAGGTGAGTTTTAGGCACTTTAAAGTGAGTTTAAGTCAGTTTTAGGCACTTTAAAGTGAGTTTAAGTGAGTTTTAGGCACTTTAAAGTGAGTTTTAGGCACTTTAAAGTGAGTTTAAGCGACTTTTAGGCACTTTAAAGTGAGTTTAAGTGAGTTTTAGGCACTTTAAAGTAAGTTTTAGGCATTTTAAAGTGAGTTTTAGGCACTTTAAAGTGAGTTTAAGCGACTTTTAGGCACTTTAAAGTGAGTTTAAGCGACTTTTAGGCACTTTAAAGTGAGTTTAAGTGACTTCTAGGCACTTTAAAGTGAGTTTAAGCGACTTTTAGGCACTTTAACGTGAGTTTAAGCGACTTTTAGGCACTTTAACGTGAGTTTAAGTGACTTCTAGGCACTTTAAAGTGAGTGTAAGTCAGATTTAGGCACTTTAAAGTGAGTTTAAGCGACTTTCAGGCACTTTAAAGTGAGTTTAAGCGACTTTTAGGCACTTTAAAGTGAGTTTAAGCGACTTTTAGGCACTTTAAAGTGAGTTTAAGCGACTTTTAGGCACTTTAACGTGAGTTTAAGCGACTTTTAGGCACTTTAAAGTGAGTTTAAGCGACTTTCAGGCACTTTAAAGTGAGTTTAAGCGACTTTCAGGCACTTTAAAGTGAGTTTAAGCGACTTTTAGGCACTTTAAAGTGAGTGTAAGTCAGATTTAGGCACTTTAAAGTGAGTTTAGGTGAGTTTTAGGCACTTTAAAGTGAGTTTAAGCGACTTTTAGGCACTTTAAAGTGAGTTTAAGCGACTTTTAGGCACTTTAAAGTGAGTTTAAGCGACTTTTAGGCACTTTAACGTGAGTTTAAGCGACTTTTAGGCACTTTAAAGTGAGTTTAAGCGACTTTTAGGCACTTTAACGTGAGTTTAAGCGACTTTTAGGCACTTTAAAGTGAGTTTAAGCGACTTTTAGGCACTTTAAAGTGAGTTTAAGCGACTTTCAGGCACTTTAAAGTGAGTTTAAGGGACTTTTAGGCACTTTAAAGTGAGTTTAAGCGACTTTTAGGCACTTTAAAGTGAGTTTAAGTCAGTTTTAGGCACTTTAAAGTGAGTTTAAGTGAGTTTTAGGCACTTTAAAGTGAGTTTAAGTGAGTTTTAGGCACTTTAAAGTGAGTTTTAGGCACTTTAAAGTGAGTTTAAGCGACTTTTAGGCACTTTAAAGTGAGTTTAAGTGAGTTTTAGGCACTTTAAAGTGAGTTTAAGCGACTTTTAGGCACTTTAAAGTGGGATTAAGCGACTTTTAGGCACTTTAAAGTGAGTTTTAGGCACTTTAAAGTGAGTTTAAGCGACTTTTAGGCACTTTAAAGTGAGTTTAAGCGACTTTTAGGCACTTTAAAGTGAGTTTAAGGGACTTTTAGGCACTTTAAAGTGAGTTTAAGCGACTTTTAGGCACTTTAAAGTGAGTTTAAGCGACTTTTAGGCACTTTAAAGTGAGTTTAAGCGACTTTTAGGCACTTTAAAGTGAGTTTAAGTGAGTTTTAGGCACTTTAAAGTGAGTGTAAGTCAGATTAAGGCACTTTAAAGTGAGTTTAAGTCAGTTTTAGGCACTTTAAAGTGAGTTTAAGCGACTTTTAGGCACTTTAAAGTGAGTTTAAGCGACTTTTAGGCACTTTAAAGTGAGTTTAAGTCAGTTTTAGGCACTTTAAAGTGAGTTTAAGCGACTTTTAGGCACTTTAAAGTGAGTTTAAGCGACTTTTAGGCACTTTAAAGTGAGTTTAAGCGACTTTTAGGCACTTTAAAGTGAGTTTAAGCGACTTTTAGGCACTTTAAAGTGAGTTTAAGCGACTTTTAGGCACTTTAAAGTGAGTTTAAGCGACTTTTAGGCACTTTAAAGTGAGTTTAAGCGACTTTTAGGCACTTTAAAGTGAGTTTTAGGCACTTTAAAGTGAGTTTAAGCGACTTTTAGGCACTTTAAAGTGAGTTTAAGTCAGTTTTAGGCACTTTAGCGTGAGTTTAAGCGACTTTCGAGGCACTTTAAACTCACTTTCGGGCCCACTTGAAAGTGATCGCACTCACGTGCCGCAAACTGTCGACGATGTCGCGCGTCTCCCGCACATCGAACGCCTTCACGTGATTGCCGACGCGGAAATACTCGAGCGCCAACTTGCCCAGGTCGAGGGCGTACGCGTCGACGCGCACAATCTCCCGATAGTTTTCCGTGTAGATTTTCGGCAATTGAGCGACGATCATCATCGACGACGACGACGATTTCCGACCGCCACCTGCGCCATCTATCAGCAACGACTCGACCAACCACAACGGCAATTCGAGTTGCGTCCCCTTCAACAGATCCGACGACCCGCCGCTATTGGTCGGATTCAGGTGACCTTGGGCGAAAACAACCGAGAAAGAAACAAACAAACAAAAACAAAATTGAGCGATTCGTGTTTTTTCGTTTGTTTTTTTACCCATCTTAGCAACGGTTTGCGTCACGGTGCACGTGATCCGTTGCTGCGTCGCTCGCAGCTCCTTCAGCGAGAAATAATCGCACTTATCGAACAGCATCGTCATCGCCATGACGACGACAAACAACGTAACCTCCAACGATCGTTGCTAACTAAACAACCAGTTACGCCATCTATGAGCGAGTGGCGGAAGTGTGATTTTTTGTTGTTGTTGACGGTGGCGCCATCTACTAGCGAGTGGGAGGTGGCGCCATCTCGTATCGGGAAATTTCGATTTTTGCCATTGGAAACGGTGGGGGAGGGGGAAATGAATCGAAAAATCTTAATTTTGTTTTTTTTTTGTTTGTTTTATTATTATTATCGAACAAAATCCATCATTCTTGGGTTGTTTTTCGTTTGTGCAATTTTCCGTCAATTTTTGGTAAATTTCCTCGCTACTAATGCTAGTAAAAGGTTGGTAACCTTGCACCTCCCGCTCTCTCCCCTCCCCCCTCCCCCTCCCCCCTCCCGAGGCCTTATTGATTGTACGTTGCTTAGAAATATTATTATTATTGGTTGATTATTTTTACGTTGCCCTGGATATGTAATTAACTACAAACTGCCTTAGTTACTTACTTAGCGGTGTGAATATTAATGTTGAGGCGCCCCCTGTCGGCCTTTTTTTTCTTCTTCAATTAAACTTAACTAAACCACCCATCGCGCGGTTTTGGTCGATAAAACAGGATGCCGTGTCCTAAGCGCGTGCGCACGTCGCATTTAGCCGGGTTTCGAACCAAGTCGGCAACCGAGACAACAACCATCCCCGAATAATGATGATGATGATCAGCACATCGTCTCCGATTGCATGTGGAGGCTGGTGCAGCTGCCGCCCCCTCCCCTCCTCCTCCTCCTCTTCTCCTCCTCCTCGTCGTCGTCGTCGTTCGTCTTCCTTCCTCCGCTGGTTCGTTTCCATGCTTCCGCTCGTTGTTGTTGTTGTTGTCGTTGTTGTTGTATGGGTAGATGGATGGAGTCGATGGCGACGATACGGGGTCGGGGAGGTGGCGCCACGGCGGCGAGCAGTGGCGTCGTCAGGTCGTCGTCGTCGTCGTTGGTGGTGGTGGCGTCGTTGCTGTTGAAGGAGGCGTCCACGCGTAAGCTGTTGCCGTCATCTGTTAAAGAAAGAAATAATCAAAACAGAGTTTCGGGCAACTTAAAAGTGAGTTTAAGTGAGTTTCAAACACTTGAAAGTGAGTTTAAGCGACTTTTAGAAACTTCTAACTGAGTTCTAACAACTTTAAGCGACTTCTAACTGAGTTCTAACAACTTTAAGCGACTTCTAACTGAGTTCTAACAAATTTAAGCGACTTCTAACTGAGTTTTAGCAACTTTAAGCGACTTCTAACTGAGTTTTAGCAACTTTAAGCGACTTCTAACTGAGTTTTAGCAACTTTAAGCGACTTCTAACTGAGTTCTAACAAATTTAAGCGACTTCTAACTGAGTTTTAGCAACTTTAAGCGACTTCTAACTGAGTTTTAACAACTTTAAGCGACTTCTAACTGAGTTCTGACAACTTTAAGCAACTTCTAACTGAGTTTTAACAGCTTGAAGCGACTTCTAACTGAGTTTTAGCAACTTTAAGCGACTTCTAACTGAGTTTTGACAACTTTAAGCGACTTCTAACTGAGTTTTGACAACTTTAAGCGACTTCTAACTGAGTTTTAGCAACTTTAAGCGACTTCTAACTGAGTTTTGACAACTTTAAGCGACTTCTAACTGAGTTCTAACAAATTTAAGCGACTTCTAACTGAGTTTTGACAACTTTAAGCGACTTCTAACTGAGTTTTAGCAACTTTAAGCGACTTCTAACTGAGTTTTGACAACTTTAAGCGACTTCTAACTGAGTTTTAACAACTTTAAGCGACTTCTAACTGAGTTTTAGCAACTTTAAGCGACTTCTAACTGAGTTTTAACAACTTTAAGCGACTTCTAACTGAGTTTTGACAACTTTAAGCGACTTCTAACTGAGTTTTGACAACTTTAAGCGACTTCTAACTGAGTTTTGACAACTTTAAGCGACTTCTAACTGAGTTTTAACAACTTTAAGCGACTTCTAACTGAGTTCTAACAAATTTAAGCGACTTCTAACTGAGTTTTGACAACTTTAAGCGACTTCTAACTGAGTTTTGACAACTTTAAGCGACTTCTAACTGAGTTTTAACAACTTTAAGCGACTTCTAACTGAGTTTTAGCAACTTTAAGCGACTTCTAACTGAGTTTTAACAACTTTAAGCGACTTCTAACTGAGTTTTAACAACTTTAAGCGACTTCTAACTGAGTTTTAGCAACTTTAAGCGACTTCTAACTGAGTTTTAACAACTTTAAGCGACTTCTAACTGAGTTTTAGCAACTTTAAGCGACTTCTAACTGAGTTTTAACAACTTTCGGCAACTTCTAACTGAGTTTTAACAACTTTAAGCGACTTCTAACTGAGTTTTAACAACTTTAAGCGACTTCTAACTGAGTTCTAACAACTTTAAGCAACTTCTAACTGAGTTTTGACAACTTTAAGCGACTTCTAACTGAGTTTTGACAACTTTAAGCGACTTCTAACTGAGTTTTAACAACTTTAAGCGACTTCTAACTGAGTTTTAGCAACTTTAAGCGACTTCTAACTGAGTTTTAACAACTTTAAGCGACTTCTAACTGAGTTTTAACAACTTTAAGCGACTTCTAACTGAGTTTTAGCAACTTTAAGCGACTTCTAACTGAGTTTTAACAACTTTAAGCGACTTCTAACTGAGTTTTAGCAACTTTAAGCGACTTCTAACTGAGTTTTAACAACTTTAAGCGACTTCTAACTGAGTTTTAACAACTTTAAGCGACTTCTAACTGAGTTTTAACAACTTTAAGCGACTTCTAACTGAGTTTTAGCAACTTTAAGCGACTTCTAACTGAGTTTTAACAACTTTAAGCGACTTCTAACTGAGTTTTAACAACTTTAAGCGACTTCTAACTGAGTTTTAGCAACTTTAAGCGACTTCTAACTGAGTTTTAACAACTTTAAGCGACTTCTAACTGAGTTTTAGCAACTTTAAGCGACTTCTAACTGAGTTTTAACAACTTTCGGCAACTTCTAACTGAGTTTTAACAACTTTAAGCGACTTCTAACTGAGTTTTAACAACTTTAAGCGACTTCTAACTGAGTTCTAACAACTTTAAGCAACTTCTAACTGAGTTTTGACAACTTTAAGCGACTTCTAACTGAGTTTTGACAACTTTAAGCGACTTCTAACTGAGTTTTAACAACTTTAAGCGACTTCTAACTGAGTTTTAGCAACTTTAAGCGACTTCTAACTGAGTTTTAGCAACTTTAAGCGACTTCTAACTGAGTTTTGACAACTTTAAGCGACTTCTAACTGAGTTTTAGCAACTTTAAGCGACTTCTAACTGAGTTTTAGCAACTTTAAGCGACTTCTAACTGAGTTTTAACAACTTTAAGCGACTTCTAACTGAGTTTTAACAACTTTAAGCGACTTCTAACTGAGTTTTAGCAACTTTAAGCGACTTCTAACTGAGTTTTGACAACTTTAAGCGACTTCTAACTGAGTTTTAGCAACTTTAAGCGACTTCTAACTGAGTTTTGACAACTTTAAGCGACTTCTAACTGAGTTCTAACAACTTTAAGCGACTTCTAACTGAGTTTTAACAACTTTAAGCGACTTCTAACTGAGTTTTAGCAACTTTAAGCGACTTCTAACTGAGTTTTAACAACTTTCGGCAACTTCTAACTGAGTTTTAACAACTTTAAGCGACTTCTAACTGAGTTTTAACAACTTTAAGCGACTTCTAACTGAGTTCTAACAACTTTAAGCAACTTCTAACTGAGTTTTGACAACTTTAAGCGACTTCTAACTGAGTTTTAGCAACTTTAAGCGACTTCTAACTGAGTTTTGACAACTTTAAGCGACTTCTAACTGAGTTTTAGCAACTTTAAGCGACTTCTAACTGAGTTTTAGCAACTTTAAGCGACTTCTAACTGAGTTTTAACAACTTTAAGCGACTTCTAACTGAGTTTTAACAACTTTAAGCGACTTCTAACTGAGTTTTAGCAACTTTAAGCGACTTCTAACTGAGTTTTAACAACTTTAAGCGACTTCTAACTGAGTTTTAACAACTTTAAGCGACTTCTAACTGAGTTTTAGCAACTTTAAGCGACTTCTAACTGAGTTTTGACAACTTTAAGCGACTTCTAACTGAGTTTTAGCAACTTTAAGCGACTTCTAACTGAGTTTTAGCAACTTTAAGCGACTTCTAACTGAGTTTTGACAACTTTAAGCGACTTCTAACTGAGTTTTAACAACTTTAAGCGACTTCTAACTGAGTTTTAGCAACTTTAAGCGACTTCTAACTGAGTTTTAACAACTTTAAGCGACTTCTAACTGAGTTTTGACAACTTTAAGCGACTTCTAACTGAGTTTTGACAACTTTAAGCGACTTCTAACTGAGTTTTAACAACTTTAAGCGACTTCTAACTGAGTTTTAACAACTTTAAGCGACTTCTAACTGAGTTTTAGCAACTTTAAGCGACTTCTAACTGAGTTTTGACAACTTTAAGCGACTTCTAACTGAGTTTTGACAACTTTAAGCGACTTCTAACTGAGTTTTAACAACTTTAAGCGACTTCTAACTGAGTTTTAGCAACTTTAAGCGACTTCTAACTGAGTTTTGACAACTTTAAGCGACTTCTAACTGAGTTTTAGCAACTTTAAGCGACTTCTAACTGAGTTTTAACAACTTTAAGCGACTTCTAACTGAGTTTTGACAACTTTAAGCGACTTCTAACTGAGTTTTGACAACTTTAAGCGACTTCTAACTGAGTTTTAACAACTTTAAGCGACTTCTAACTGAGTTTTAGCAACTTTAAGCGACTTCTAACTGAGTTTTAGCAACTTTAAGCGACTTCTAACTGAGTTTTGACAACTTTAAGCGACTTCTAACTGAGTTTTGACAACTTTAAGCGACTTCTAACTGAGTTTTAGCAACTTTAAGCGACTTCTAACTGAGTTTTAACAACTTTAAGCGACTTCTAACTGAGTTTTGACAACTTTAAGCGACTTCTAACTGAGTTTTAGCAACTTTAAGCGACTTCTAACTGAGTTTTAACAACTTTAAGCGACTTCTAACTGAGTTTTAACAACTTTAAGCGACTTCTAACTGAGTTTTAGCAACTTTAAGCGACTTCTAACTGAGTTTTGACAACTTTAAGCGACTTCTAACTGAGTTTTGACAACTTTAAGCGACTTCTAACTGAGTTTTAGCAACTTTAAGCGACTTCTAACTGAGTTTTGACAACTTTAAGCGACTTCTAACTGAGTTTTGACAACTTTAAGCGACTTCTAACTGAGTTTTAGCAACTTTAAGCGACTTCTAACTGAGTTTTAACAACTTTAAGCGACTTCTAACTGAGTTTTGACAACTTTAAGCGACTTCTAACTGAGTTTTGACAACTTTAAGCGACTTCTAACTGAGTTTTAACAACTTTAAGCGACTTCTAACTGAGTTTTAGCAACTTTAAGCGACTTCTAACTGAGTTTTAGCAACTTTAAGCGACTTCTAACTGAGTTTTGACAACTTTAAGCGACTTCTAACTGAGTTTTAACAACTTTAAGCGACTTCTAACTGAGTTTTAGCAACTTTAAGCGACTTCTAACTGAGTTTTAACAACTTTAAGCGACTTCTAACTGAGTTTTAACAACTTTAAGCGACTTCTAACTGAGTTTTAGCAACTTTAAGCGACTTCTAACTGAGTTTTAACAACTTTAAGCGACTTCTAACTGAGTTTTAACAACTTTAAGCGACTTCTAACTGAGTTTTGACAACTTTAAGCGACTTCTAACTGAGTTTTGACAACTTTAAGCGACTTCTAACTGAGTTTTAGCAACTTTAAGCGACTTCTAACTGAGTTTTGACAACTTTAAGCGACTTCTAACTGAGTTTTAACAACTTTAAGCGACTTCTAACTGAGTTTTAGCAACTTTAAGCGACTTCTAACTGAGTTTTAACAACTTTAAGCGACTTCTAACTGAGTTTTAACAACTTTAAGCGACTTCTAACTGAGTTTTAGCAACTTTAAGCGACTTCTAACTGAGTTTTGACAACTTTAAGCGACTTCTAACTGAGTTTTAACAACTTTAAGCGACTTCTAACTGAGTTTTAGCAACTTTAAGCGACTTCTAACTGAGTTTTGACAACTTTAAGCGACTTCTAACTGAGTTTTAACAACTTTAAGCGACTTCTAACTGAGTTTTAGCAACTTTAAGCGACTTCTAACTGAGTTTTGACAACTTTAAGCGACTTCTAACTGAGTTTTGACAACTTTAAGCGACTTCTAACTGAGTTTTAGCAACTTTAAGCGACTTCTAACTGAGTTTTGACAACTTTAAGCGACTTCTAACTGAGTTTTAACAACTTTAAGCAACTTCTAACTGAGTTTTAGCAACTTTAAGCGACTTCTAACTGAGTTTTGACAACTTTAAGCGACTTCTAACTGAGTTTTAGCAACTTTAAGCGACTTCTAACTGAGTTTTAACAACTTTAAGCGACTTCTAACTGAGTTTTAACAACTTTAAGCGACTTCTAACTGAGTTTTGACAACTTTAAGCAACTTCTAACTGAGTTTTAACAACTTTAAGCGACTTCTAACTGAGTTTTAACAACTTTAAGCGACTTCTAACTGAGTTCTAACAACTTTAAGCAACTTCTAACTGAGTTTTGACAACTTTAAGCGACTTCTAACTGAGTTTTGACAACTTTCGGCAACTTCTAACTGAGTTTTAACAACTTTCGGCAGCCTCCAAGTGAGTTTAAGCGAGTTTTTACGTACCGTCGCAGCCACAGGAAGAGGCCGCCGTTTCTATGGCACTGGCCCGTCTCAACAACGGTCGATTGCTACCACGATGCTGTTGCTGACGATGGTGATCGCGCGACGATTCCCGCACTACTCGCAAGATGGCGGGACTCCCCTCGTCCCCACCACCATCCGATTGTTGTCGATCCTCCTCATCGTCATCGTCATCATCGTATTGCCTCTGGATCAGATTCTCCATCAGCATGTAGTCGCTCTCCTCCGCATCCTTCAGATGTTCCTTCTCGATGAACAGCGCAATCTCCGGATTGCTCATCTCCGAAGCGTTACGACGTCGCGACACTAGATGGCAGATAAACGGAGTGAAACAAACGAATTCTTATTCACGAGTAAAGTAATCAGTGACGTACTGAGGGAGGCGAGGGAGGGAGGGAGGCGATGGAGTAATAATGAGTGGTGAGGGAGAAGGGAGGCGAGGAAGGGGAGGGAGGGAGGAAGGCGAGAGAGGGCGGGAGGGAGGCGAGCGAGGGAGGGAGGCGAGAGAGGGAGTAATAATCACTGACGTACTGAGGGTGGGAGGCGAGGAAGGGAGGAGAGAGAGGGAGGAAGGCGAGAGAGGGAGGAAGGGGAGAGGAAGGGGGAGAGGGGGGGAGGGAGTAATAATGAGCGATGTACTGAGGGAGGCGAGAGGGGGAGGGAGGCGAGGGAGGGAGGAGAGAGAGGGAGGAAGGGGAGGGAGGGAGGAAGGGGAGAGGGGGGGAGGGAGTAATAATGAGCGATGTACTGAGGGAGGAGAGAGAGGGAGGAAGGCGAGAGGGGGAGGAAGGCGAGGGAGGGAGGAAGGCGAGGGAGGAAGGGGAGAGGGGAGGGAGTAATAATGAGTGCCGTACTGAGGGTGGGAGGCGAGGGAGGGAGGGAGTAATAATCACTGACGTACTGAGGGAGGGAGGAGAGAGAGGGAGGGAGGGAGTAATAATGAGTGACGTACTGAGGTAGGGAGGCTAGGGAGGGAGTAAGGCGAGGGTGGGAGGGAGGGGGAGCAGCCAACTAAGATCCAAGTAGGCGAAACGAAACAAAAGAGAGGAAAAAAATGGGGGGGGGGGGGGGAGGGGGGCCGCCTCCGCCGAAGGCGGCGGCGGCAATGGCGACTTCAGTCGCCATCCAGCGTACGTCGCTGGGGAAAAACATAAAATAAAAGCTTGTTTAGTTTGGTTATAGTTGGTTGCCCGACAACTACTACTACTACTCACCGTACACTTGCCTCCCACCACCACCACCGCCACCACCAACGTTACCACGACGACAATAACCCATCGCCCTCTCCCTCGCCGCCATTGGTCGTGGCGGCGACAAGAAGTGACGTCGACGTCGCTCCCTCCCACTCTCATTCTTCGCCGTCGCCGCCACTGGCGGCGCCACCACCACCACCGAAGAGGAGGAGGAACGTACTAAAGTAGTGGGAGGCGCCACCGCCGCCAGCGCCATCTCCAACTCGTCACTGATACTCGCGTATTCCGCGTGCATCGTCAATAGCAACGAACGTGAAGGAGGGGGAGGGGGAGGAGGCGGGGGTGGGGGAGGAGGAGATTGTTGTTGATTTTGGTGGTGGCCGTTGCTAGGGCGATGCGTGGAGGATAAGGAGGCGGAGGAGGCGGGGAAGAAGGATCGATGCTGGTGACGATGGGAGGGGGAGGTCGGAGGAGGAGGAGGGGAGGCGGCGCTTTTTGTTGTTGTTGTTGTTGTGATGGTCGTCATTGACGACGTCTCGCACATGTTCCTCATTCGTCTCCTCCCTCCACCCCTCCCCCCCTCCCTCCTCCCCACGTTGTCTCGGACGCCATCTTCGAGTTCTTCGGATCGCGTCTGCTGCGCCATCAATGATAACAGATGATGGCGTCGCCGCCGCTGGTGGTCGTGACGACAGTTCAAACTGTCAACGGAGGCGGTCGCCAACGATTTGACGCCACCATCTGGCGGACAATTAAAAACACACACTCACACACACAAAATTGCGTGCCAATTGCAAAACGAACAATAATAAACGGATAAGAGATGTCGCTAGCAAGGCAGTCAGGTCAGCGAATCAAAAACTCGCTAAAACTTCCAGAAAAGTAACTAAAACTCCAGAAATGGTTGGAAAACTTACTGAAAACTCCCTAAAACTTGCTGAAAAGTGACTAAAACTCCAAAAACAGTTGGAAAACTCACTGTAAAGTGACTAAAGCGCCAGAAATTGTGGGAAAACTTCCTGAAAAGTGACTAAAACTTCATAAAAAGTTGGAAAACTCACTGTAAAGTTACTAAAACGCCAGAAATTGTGGGAAAACTGCCAGAAAAGTAACTAAAACTCCAGAAATAGTTGGAAAACTTACTGTAAAGTTACTAAAACGCCAGAAATTGTGGGAAAACTTCCAGAAAAGTAACTAAAACTTCATAAAAAGTTGGAAAACTTACTGTAAAGTTACTAAAACGCCAGAAATTGTGGGAAAACTGCCAGAAAAGTAACTAAAACTCCAGAAATAGTTGGAAAACTCACTGTAAAGTTACTAAAGCGCCAGAAATTGTGGGAAAACTTCCAGAAAAGTGACTAAAACTTCATAAAAAGTTGGAAAACTTACTGTAAAGTTACTAAAACGCCAGAAATTGTGGGAAAACTGCCAGAAAAGTAACTAAAACTCCAGAAATAGTTGGAAAACTCACTGTAAAGTTACTAAAACGCCAGAAATTGTGGGAAAACTTCCTAAAAAGTGACTAAAACTTCATAAAAAGTTGGAAAACTTACTGTAAAGTTACTAAAACGCCAGAAATTGTGGGAAAACTCACTGTAAAGTTACTAAAACTCCAGAAATAGTCGGGAAAAGTCACTGAAAACTCCCTAAAACGTCCAGAAAAGTCACTAAAACTCCATAAAACGTTGTAAAACTCCCTAAAACCCCACGAA
This sequence comes from Hololepta plana, assembly GCA_963695495.1. Lineage (NCBI taxonomy): Eukaryota > Metazoa > Arthropoda > Insecta > Coleoptera > Histeridae > Hololepta > Hololepta plana. Next base: position 14,053,384 of record OY968835.1, read on the forward strand.
AACATGCCCAAAACTCAATCCAATCCATCATTCATCAATTATTAGTAGTCGCGTGTTAGTAGTTTGACGGTTAAATTGGCGCCCTCTCGCTCGCAATCGCGAAAATGGGCGAAAAACAGTGAAATCTCCTAACTTACCGGCCAAATATCCCCCGCTCTCTGAACTCCTTCGGCCGCCGCCGGTGGTGGCGCTGCTGCTTCCAGCGCCTCCGCTTCCATTGCCACCGGCGAATGTCATCGAATCGCGTCGTTTCGCGTAACGATCGCGTAACGTGTCGATGTCGAGGGCGGCGAGATCGTTGGGCGAGATGGCGTCGTCGTCGTCGTCTTCGGTGGTGGTTGTTGTCCGTGCTGAGGTTGTTGTCCGGGATGAGGTTGTTGTCCGTGATGCGGTTGTTGTTGTTTTTCTTCTTGGTGTCGTTGCCATTGACAATGATGACGATGAGGAGGAGGAGGTGGAAGAAGTTGTTGGTTGGGCCGCCGCCTCCAGATGGCGTTCGTTCTTCTTTCTCTTGTTCTTGTCGTTGTTCTTCTGTTTCTTCTGTTTCTTGTGGTGATGGTGTTTGTGGTGGTGGCGACTGTGGCGACGCTCGCGTTGGTCGTGATTGTCATCGTCGTCGTCGTCGTCGCCTAGTACGAAGATGCGTTTGGTGGTGGCGCTGTTGTTGTTGTTGGCGACGACGCCTGCAAAATAAGAGGGGAGGAAATCGATTGTTTGCGCACGTAAAAGTTGGTGAAAAGTTGGTTTTAGTTGGTTAAAAGTCACTAAAAGTTGGTGTAAAGTGGTGAAAAGTCACTAAAAGTTGGTGTAAAGTGGTGAAAAGTGACTAAAAGTTGGTCAAAAGTCCCTAAAAGTTTGTTTAAACTGGCGAAAAGTCACTAAAACTTGGCTAAAAGTGGTGAAAAGTCACCAAAAGTTGGCGAAATGTCACTAAAACTTGGCTGAAAGTGGTGCAAAGTCACTAAAAGATGGCGAAAAGTCACTAAAATTAGGTGGAAAGTAACCTAAAGTTGGTTTAAAGGGGCGAAAAGTCACTAAAATTTGGTGGAAAGTCACTAAAAGTTGGTTTAAAGTGGTGAAAATTAACAAAAATTTGGAGGAAAGTCACTAAATGTTGATTTAAAGTGGCGAAAAGTCACTAAAAGTTGGTGTAAAGTGGTGAAAAGTAACTAAAAGTTGGCGAAAAGTCATTAAAATTTGGTGGAAAGTCACTAAAAGTTGGATTAAAGTGGGAAAAATTAACAAAAATTTGGTGGAAAATCACTAAATGTTGATTTAAAATGGCGAAATGTCACTAAAATTGGTTGTAAAGTGGTGAAAAGTTACTAAAAGTTGGTTTAATGTGGCGGAAATTGACTAAAACTTGGCTAAAAGTCACTAAAATTTGATGGAAAGTCAGCAAAACACGATTTAAAGTGGCGAAAAGTCACTGAAAGTGGAGAAAAGTCACTTAACGTTGATTGAACTCGCTAAAAGTTGATTTAAACTGGCGAAAAGTCACTAAAAATTGGTGGAAATTGCAGAAAAGTAATTAAAAATTGCTTAAAAGTGGCGAAAAGTCACTGGAAGTTGGTCAAAAGTCACTGAAAGCTGGTTAAAAGTCAATGGATGTTGGTTTAAAGTGGCGAAAAGTGACTAAAAGTGAAGAGAACTCACTAAAAGCTGGTTAAAAGTCACTGAAAGTTGGTTAAAAGTGAGAAAAAGTGGAGGAAAGTCACTGAAAGCTGGTTAAAAGTCACTGAATGTTGGTTTAAAGTGGCGAAAAGTGACTAAAAGTGAAGAAAACTCACTAAAAGCTGGTTAAAAGTCACTGAAAGTGGATTAAACGTGATGAAAAGTGACTAAAAGTGGAGAAAAGTCACTGAAAGTTGGCTAAAAATGGTGACATGTGATAAAAAGTGGAGAAAAGTCACTTGAAGTTGGTCAAAAGTCACTAAAAGTTGGTTTAAAGTGGCGAAAAGTCAGCGAAATTTGATGAAAAGTGACGAAAAGTGGAGAAAAGTCACTTGAAGTTGGTCAGAAAGTCACTAAAAGTTGGCTTAAAGTGGCGAAAAGTCAGCGAGATTTGATGAAAAGTGACGAAAAAATCACTGCAAGTTGGCGAAAAGTCACCAAAAACTGCCTAAAAGTCACCGAAAGCTGGTGAAAAGTGACGGAAAAGTCACAAAAAAAAAACTCGGCACAAACCTACTAACAAACAAATCAACTCACCCGCTCCAATCACCTCCACCTCCACATTATCCTCCTCCTCGTCCTCCTCCCGCCTCCAATCCTCCGCCCTCCTCCTCCTCCTCCTCCTCACCTCCCCAACCCCACCACTTTGATCGCCAATTACCCCACCCCCGATCACCTCCCCCTCCCCATCATCATCATCAGCGTCATCTTCTGCCACCACTCTCCCTCCCCTCCCCCGACGCCCCCCGCACTCGCACGACGACGACGAAAACCCGCAATTTCCCTCGAACGGTTCGTGTCCGTGCCGGTGGTTCGACGCCCGGCTAAAATTGCTAAAATTCCGCTCCAGATGGCGCTGCACGCTCGACAATCGTGCGACGACGTTCTGCGCGACGAGCTCTTCGATCTTGCGCACCGTAAACTCGACGTGTTGCAGACGATTCGTCTTGGCGTCGACGTCGTCGCAACGTCGTGCGACGGCGTCCAGACGCTCGGCGATCGATTCGACGCGCATCTCGAGCGACCTCTGTTGGCGCGCCTCCTTCTCGCCGAAATACCCGTCCACACACTCCTCCTCAAAGTCGTACAGTCGCTCCATCTCGTGGCGTTCGAGGAACAATTTGAGGCCATTGTCGTAGGTCGCCCTCTGTTGGCCGTCGCGCCACTTACGGCGCACGTACTTGTAGAGGGCGTGGAGGTGACAGAGGAGGACGAGAGGTGGCGGCAGTATCGGTTTCTGTTCGTACTCCATGACGACGGTGAAGCGTTGAAACATCCAGACCTGGTGCGAGATGGCGTTCACCTCGATGAAGATGTTGTTGAAGACGGCGATGAGGAGATTGATGAGGAGGATGTTGGCGATGAGGAGGTAGACGGCCATCACGGTCGGATTGATCCAGCGGCCTGTAAGAAGTCGTTAAAAAACTTTCGGAAAAGAAAGAAAAAGAAATGGTGGGAAAAGTGCGCGAAAAGTCGCGAAATGTGTGGGGGAAAAGTGATTAAAAGTGGTGAAATTGTTCGGAAACTTGGTGAAAAGTCACCAAAAGTTACGAGGGCGCCAGAAATTGTGGGAAAACTTGCTGGATAATCACTGAAAAGTTACTCAATCTCGAGAAACTGTTGGAAAACTTCCTGAAAAGTGACTAAAACTCCATAAATAGTTGGAAAACTCACGGAAAAGTCCCTAAAGCCCACTGAAAAGTTACCAACACTCCAGAAATAGTTGGAATATTTGCTGAAAGACGACTTAATCTCGAGAAATTTTTGGAAAACTTGCTGAAAAGTAACTAAAAGTTACTAAGACGCCAGAAATTGTTGGAAAACTTGCTGATAACTAACTGAAAAGTCACTAAAACTACACAAATAGTTGGAATATTTGCTGAAAAGTAACTAACACTCCAGAAACAGTTGGAAAACTTACTGTAAAGTAACTAAAACTCCAGAAATTGTGGGAAAACTGCCAGAAAAGTAACTGAAACTCCAGAAACAGTTGGAAAACTCACTGTAAAGTTACTAAAACGCCAGAAATTGTGGGAAAACTTCCAGAAAAGTAACTAAAATTCCAAAAACAGTTGGAAAACTTACTGTAAAGTTACTAAAACTCCAGAAATTGTGGGAAAACTTCCAGAAAAGTAACTAAAACTTCATAAACAGTTGGTAAACTCACTGTAAAGTTACTAAAACGCCAGAAATTGTGGGAAAACTTCCAGAAAAGTAACTAAAACTCCAAAAACAGTTGCAAAACTCACTGTAAAGTTACCAAAACTCCAGAAATTGTGGGAAAGCTTCCAGAAAAGTAACTAACACTTCAGAAATAGTTGGAAAACTCACTGTAAAGTTACTAAAACGCCAGAAATTGTGCGAAAACTTCCAGAAAAGTAACTAAAACTCCAAAAATAGTTGGAAAACTCACTGTAAAGTTACTAAAACGCCAGAAATTGTGGGAAAACTTCCTGAAAAGTGACTAAAACTTCATAAACAGTTGGAAAACTCACTGTAAAGTTACTAAAACGCCAGAAATTGTGGGAAAACTTCCAAAAAAGTAACTAAAACTCCGAAAACAGTTGGAAAACTCACTGTAAAGTTACTAAAACACCAGAAATTGTGGGAAAACTTCCAGAAGAGTAACTAACACTTCAGAAATAGTTGGAAAACTCACTGTAAAGTTACTAAAATGCCAGAAATTGTGGGAAAACTGCCAGAAAAGTTACTAAAACTCCAGAAATAGTTGGAAAACTTACTGTAAAGTTACTAAAACTCCAGAAATTGTGGGAAAACTTCCTGAAAAGTGACTAAAACTTCATAAACAGTTGGAAAACTCACTGTAAAGTTACTAAAACGCCAGAAATTGTGGGAAAACTGCCAGAAAAGTAACTAAAATTCCAGAAATAGTTGGAAAACTCACTGTAAAGTTACTAAAATGCCAGAAATTGTGGGAAAGCTTCCAGAAAAGTAACTAACACTTCAGAAATAGTTGGAAAACTCACTGTAAAGTTACTAAAACGCCAGAAATTGTGCGAAAACTTCCAGAAAAGTAACTAAAACTCCAAAAATAGTTGGAAAACTCACTGTAAAGTTACTAAAACGCCAGAAATTGTGGGAAAACTTCCTGAAAAGTGACTAAAACTTCATAAACAGTTGGAAAACTCACTGTAAAGTTACTAAAACTCCAGAAATTGTGGGAAAGCTTCCAGAAAAGTAACTAACACTTCAGAAATAGTTGGAAAACTCACTGTAAAGTTACTAAAACGCCAGAAATTGTGCGAAAACTTCCAGAAAAGTAACTAAAATTCCAGAAATAGTTGGAAAACTCACTGTAAAGTTACTAAAACGCCAGAAATTGTGGGAAAACTTCCAGAAAAGTAACTAAAATTCCAGAAATAGTTGGAAAACTCACTGTAAAGTTACTAAAATGCCAGAAATTGTGGGAAAGCTTCCAGAAAAGTAACTAACACTTCAGAAATAGTTGGAAAACTCACTGTAAAGTTACTAAAACGCCAGAAATTGTGCGAAAACTTCCAGAAAAGTAACTAAAACTCCAAAAATAGTTGGAAAACTCACTGTAAAGTTACTAAAACGCCAGAAATTGTGGGAAAACTTCCTGAAAAGTGACTAAAACTTCATAAACAGTTGGAAAACTCACTGTAAAGTTACTAAAACTCCAGAAATTGTGGGAAAGCTTCCAGAAGAGTAACTAACACTTCAGAAATAGTTGGAAAACTCACTGTAAAGTTACTAAAACGCCAGAAATTGTGCGAAAACTTCCAGAAAAGTAACTAAAATTCCAGAAATAGTTGGAAAACTCACTGTAAAGTTACTAAAACGCCAGAAATTGTGGGAAAACCCCCCCGCAAAAACTCGCTAAAACCAACACTCACCCGTCGTGCAGTCCGGCTGGTCGGTGCCCTCGCCGCAAGGGGGATCGATCCGATCGGCGAACACTTCGCCGTACAACATGAAATACGGCTCGAAGAAGACGTCGCGCGCGATTCGCCACGTCGCCTCCCGGTCCGGGTACAGCAGCGCCTGGCGGCAAACGCCGAAACTCATCAACACGACCAGCAGCAGCACGACGAAATAGATCATGTTCTTCACCATTTTGCCCATCATCGTCACCAGCGGGCCCAAATACTTATTCACCCCGAGGATGTTCAGTATCCTTAGATACCAGTAAACAATGTCCACGCAATAGATGCACCGGCCCATCGGCATCGTGTGTACGCGCATGCGCAAGAACAGGGCGACGGCAAACGACGAGATGGCGACGGTGTCGCACGGATTCCACACGTTCGACGACCAGACGGCGAATTTGTTGTGCCACGTGTCCGGCTCGGAGACGACAAACTCTCGCGCCTTTTCGCACGCGAACGTCATCACGTACGCGATGCTCGCGTACTCTTGCCACGTGGGCGTCGTCGGGTGCATGCGCACCAGCACCGTGTAGCTGAAGACGATGAGGAAGAGGATGTAGGCGATCTGTGCGGGAGAATTGGTGCGAAAAAGTTGTTGGTTAAAGTCGGGCGAAAGTTGCTTAGAATTGGGGAAAACTTGCTAATAGTTGCTTAAAACTTCTAAAAAGTGGGCAAAAGTTGCTTAAAAGTGGGGAAAACTTGCTAAAAGTTGCTTAAAGCCGGGGAAAACTGCGTAAAAGTTGCTTAAAACTGCGAGAAAGTGGGCAAAAGTTGCTTAAAAGTGGGGAAAACTGCCTAAAAGTTGCTTAGAATTGGGGAAAACTGCGTAAAAGTTGCTTAAAACTTCTAAAAAGTGGGCAAAAGTTGCTTAAAATTGGGGAAAACTTGCTAAAAGTTGCTTAAAACTTCTAAATAGTGGGCAATAGTTGCTTAAAAGTGGGGAAAACATGCTAAAAGTTGCTTAAAATTGGGGAAAACTGCCTAATAGTTGCTTAAAACTGCGAAAGAGTTGCTTAAAAGTAGCGAAAAGTCACTAAAAGTTGCCTAAAATTGGGGAAACTTGCTAAAAGTTGCTTAAAACTGCAAGAAAGTGGGTAAAATTTGCTTAAAATTGGGAAAATCTCACTAAAAGTTACTTAAAATTGGGGAACTGTGGCTAAAAGTCACTTAAAACTGCGGAAATCGTACTAAAAGTTACTTAAAAGTGGGGAAAACTCACTAAAAGTTACTTAAGGGTGGGAAAAACTCACCAGAAGTTGCTTAAAAGTTGGAAAAACTAACTAAAAGTTACTTAAAAGTGGGGAAAACTCACTAAAAATTGCATAAAAGTGCGAAAAACTCACTAAAATCACTTAAAAGTGGGAAAAACTCCCTAGAACTTGTTTAAAAGTGGGAAAAACTCCCTAGAACTTGCTTAAAAGTGGGAAAAACTCCATAAAACTAGCAAAAAAGTGGCGAAAACTCACTAAAAAAAATTGCTTAAAAGCGGGGAAAAACTCACCGAATTCGCCCAGAACTTAGTGATCGGCGCCGTGAAAAACTCGTAGATCCGCTTCTTGTACTTTAACGGTCGACTGCGCACTTTGCTCTCCTCCAACGAGAAGTGACACTGCGACTCTTCGGCGCCCGCCATCACCTTACCATTGGCGTGCACGATCGTCTCCTTCGGGCCGTTCGCATCGCGATCCAAAAGGCCCTGGAAGGGAGGGAGGAAGAAGAAGAAGAGTGAACAAAAAAAAAGTGAGAGAAAAACAAATGAAAAAACGCGCACAAAAAAAAACTCAAACAGAGCAAAAACTCAACAACAACAAAGTGAACGAAACAAAACAAACAAAAAAGTGCGAAACAAAAAGCTGTTTTTTTTTCTATTTCGTTTGCTAATCGTTCTACCTTTGCATGGTTAAATTCGTTGTTGTTGTTGTTGGCATTTGTTTTCGTTGTCGTCGACGTTTTGTTGACTTTCAGGTTGATGCGAATCGATGAGCGCTTCTATAAAGAAAAAAAACCTGCTGAAAAGTGGCTAAAAGTGACTTAAAACTCACTAAAACGCCAAGAATCGCCGAAAAACTTGCTTAAAAGTGACTGAAAACCCACTAAAACTCCATAAATAGTTGGTTAACCTGCTGAAAAGTTACTAAAAGTGACTTAAAACTCACTAAAACTCTAAGATTAGTTGGAAAACCTGCTGAAAAGTTACTAAAAGTGACTTAAAACTCACTAAAACTCCAAGATTAGTTAGGAAACTTGCTGAAAAGTGACTGAAAACCCACTAAAACTCCATAAATAGTTGGTTAACCTGCTGAAAAGTTACTAAAAGTGACTTAAAACTCACTAAAACTCCAAGATTAGTTGGAAAAGTTGCTGAAAAGTTACTAAAAATGACTTAAAACTCACTAAAACCCCAACATTAGTTAGGAAACTTGCTGAAAAGTGACTGAAAACTCACTAAAACTCCATAAATAGTTGGTTAACCTGCTGAAAAGTTACTAAAAGTGACTTAGAACTCACTAAAACTCCATAAATAGTTGGTTAACCTGCTGCAAAGTTACTAAAAGTGACTTAAAACTCACTAAAACTCCAAGATTAGTTAGGAAACTTGCTGAAAAGTGACTGAAAACTCACTAAAACTCCATAAATAGTTGGTTAACCTGCTGAAAAGTTACTAAAAGTGACTGAAAACTCAGTAAAACTCCATAAATAGTTGGTTAACCTGCTGAAAAGTTACTAAAAGTGACTGAAAACTCACTAAAACTCCATAAATAGTTGGTTAACCTGCTGCAAAGTTACTAAAAGTGACTGAAAACTCACTAAAACTCCATAAATAGTTGGTTAACCTGCTGAAAAGTTACTAAAAGTGACTTAAAACTCACTAAAACTCCAAGATTAGTTAGGAAACTTGCTGAAAAGTGACTGAAAACCCACTAAAACTCCATAAATAGTTGGTTAACCTGCTGAAAAGTTACTAAAAGTGACTTAAAACTCACTAAAACTCTAAGATTAGTTGGAAAACCTGCTGCAAAGTTACTAAAAGTGACTTAAAACTCACTAAAACTCCATAAATAGTTGGTTAACCTGCTGCAAAGTTACTAAAAGTGACTTAGAACTCAATAAAACTCCATAAATAGTTGGTTAACCTGCTGAAAAGTTACTAAAAGTGACTTAAAACTCACTAAAACTCCAAGATTAGTTAGGAAACTTGCTGAAAAGTGACTGAAAACTCACTAAAACTCCATAAATAGTTGGAAAACTCGCTAAAACTGCGCGAAAACGCACTAAAAACTCGATTTCTTACCTCGTTCACCTCGTTGAAAAACTTATTCTTCTCCGTGTCGACGTCGTCCTCGTCCATTTCCAACTCCAAGTGCTCCTCCTCCGTCTGCGGCATCTGTTGCAACTCCTCCTTGGACTTGTACTCGAGCGACAAGATGTACGGCGGCAGAATCAAACCCAAAATCACCTAGGAAACAACACGAAAAGTGACTAAAAACAACGAAATCACGTGCAAAAAAGTGACTAAAAGTGATTAAAAGTCACCAAGAAGTGATTAAAAGTCACTAGAGGTGATTAAAAGTCACTAAAAAGTGACCAAAAGTGATTAATAGTCACCAAAAAGTGACTAAAAGTCACTAAAAAGTAAGTAAAAGTGACTGAAAGTCACCAAAAAGTGACTAACAGTGATTAAAAGTCACTAAAAAGTGACTAAAGGTGACTAAAACTCACTAAAAAGTAATTCAAAGTCACCAAAAAGTGATTAAAAGTCACTAAAAAGTGATTAAAAGTCACTAAAAGGTGATTAAAAGTCACTAAAAAGTAAGTAAAAGTGGCTAAAAGTCACCAAAAAGTGACTAAAAGTGACTAACAGTGATTAAAAGTCACTAACAAGTGACTAAAAGTGATTAAAACTCACTAAAAAGTGATTAAAAGCCACCAAAAGTTACTAAAAAGTGATTAAAAGTCACTAATAAGTGACAAAAAGTGATTAAAAGTCACCAAAAAGTTACTAAAAGCGATTAAAACTCACTAAAAAGTGACGAAAAAGTGACGGAAAACTAACTAAAAGTGGCGTAAAAGTCGTTGCCTCGGTTACCTTGAGATTGGTGTTCTTCCTCGTCCGCAGACCGCCCATCCACAGATCGGCCAAGATGATTTGCGAGCACGGATGCGCCAATAGGGCGCGATGATTGGCCGCCACCGCCAAACTGAGACACGTCTGACCGGACCAATTTTGCAGTTCGCACGTGAGCAATTTCTGGGCCTGATCGTCGTTCTGGCGATAGCAATAATCCAGTAGTTCGAGACCTAAAACGAAAATTTCCACGAGAACGTCACCTAAGAGTCACTAAAAGTCACTTTAAAGTGAATAAAAGTCACTGAAACCCACTAAAAGTGGCTTAAAAGTTGCCAGAAATCACTTAATAGTTGCCAAAAGTCACTAGAGAGTGGTTAAAACTAACAAAGAGTGAGTTAAAAGGAACCAAAAGTAGGTTTAAAGTCGCCAAAACTCACGAAAACGTAAGTAAAAGTAGTTGAAAAGTGGTTAAAAGTTACTAAAAGTGACTGTAAAGTAACCAAACTTGGATTTTAAGCTACTAAAACTGAAATTAGCTCCAAAATCAGCTGGAAAACTCCCTAGAAACCACCTAAACCTCACTAAAAGCTAACTAAAACTCAGTTTTAAGTAACTAAAACTGCGATTAACTGCAAAATCAGCTAGAAAACTCCCTAGAGACCGCCTAAAACTCACTAAAACTCAGTTTTAAGTAACTAAAACTGTGATTAACTGCAAAATCAGCTGGAAAACTCCCTAAAAACCACCGAAAACTCACTAAAACGTAACTAAAACTCAGTTTTAAGTAACTAAAACTGCGATTAACTGCAAAATCAGCTAGAAAACTCCCTAGAAGCCACATAAAACTCACTAAAACGTAACTAAAACTCAGTTTTAAGTAACTAAAACTGTGATTAACTGCAAAATCAGCTAGAAAACTCCCTAAAAACCACCTAAAACTCACCAAAAAGTAACTAAAACTCAGTTTTAAGTAACTAAAACTGTGATTAGCTGCAAAATCAGCTAGAAAACTCCCTAAAAACCGCATAAAACTCATTAAAAACGTAACTAAAACTCAGTTTTAAGTAACTAAAACTGTGATTAACTGCAAAATCAGCTGGAAAACTCCCTAAAAACCACCTAAAACTCACTAAAACTCGGTTTAAAGTAACTAAAACTGTGATTAACTGCAAAATCAGCTAGAAAACTCCCTAATAACCACCGAAAACTCCCTAAAAACCAACTAAAACTGACAGAAAACGCACCAAAAGTGACGGGAGAGTAGCTGAAAGTGCCTGAAATCACTCACTGATCGTCTCGTACTCCTTCCCGTAGCTCTTCAGCTCCTCGTACACCTCCGTCTCCATGTCGTCCTCGGCCGCCTCGTGCGCCATCGCCTTGTACAATTTGCAGGCGACGAGCGATTTGGCCAACGCCTCCTCCCCGTGTTGCCACATCAGTAGCGACATCTTTTGCCGTTTCATGAGAACTGCCCAAATCTAGTCGTCGTCGTCCCCCCCCCCCCAAAAAAAAAACGAGAGAAATTTCGAGGTTAGAAAGTTGTTTTGGTTTCGTTGCCAAGAGACACTCACGAAGAGCTCGTTGAATGGGAAATCGAATCGCGAGGCGTCCGGATCTTCGTCGTCAGCGCCATCTGGTGGTGGTTGTTGTTGTTGTTGTTGGCTCTCCGATTGGATGATGGACTCGGTGATCAGCGTCATTGCGTTGCTGCAGTTCTTGATGAAGGCGGAGGAGTTGCGATGGTGATGGTGGTTGTTGAGGGCTGCTGCTGCTGCGGATTTCTTCATCATCACCTTGGCGTAGAGGGGACGGAATTTGCGACGGGTGTACATGGCGCTGTAACGGTGGTGAGGAACTAGGTTAAACTTAGTTCGGAAACTTACCCGAAAATTTCCCTAAATCTAGTTCCAAAAACTTCCCCATACTTAGTTTTAAAACTTCCCCAACTTTAGGTAAAGAACTAGACGAAACTTCCCCACGTTTAGTTCTAAAACTTCCCCCAGCTTAGTTCCAAAAATTTCCCTAAATCTAGTTCCAAAACTTGCCTAAAGTCAGCTACAAAGCTTCCCTAAATTTAGTTCAAAAACTTCCCTAAACTTCCCTAAATTTAGTTAAGAAAACTTCCCCAACTTTAGTTCCAAAACTTCCCCAAAACTTCCCTAAAGGTAACTGCAAAACTTCCTCAACTTTATCCCCAAGAACGTCCCCAAATCTACTGCCAAAACTTCCCCAAGTTTAGTGCCAAAACTTCCCTAAAGGTAACTACATAATTTCCCCAAAACTTTCCTAAAGGTAACTGCAAAACTTCCCCAAAACTTCCCTAAAGGTAACTGCAAAACTGCCCCAACCTTAACCCCAAAAACTTCCCCAAAGGTAACTGCAAAACTTCCTCAACTTTATCCCCAAGAACGTCCCCAAATGTACTGCCAAAACTTCCCCAAGTTTAATGCCAAAACTTCCCTAAAGGTAACTACATAATTTCCCCAAAACTTTCCTAAAGGTAACTGCAAAACTTCCCCAACTTTAACCCCAAAAACTTCCCTAAAGGTAACTGCAAAACTTCCCCAAAACTTCCCTAAACGTAACTGCAAAACTTCTTTAAAACTTCCCTAAAGGTAACTGCAAAACTTCCCCAACTTTAACCCCAAAAACTTCCCTAAAGGTAACTGCAAAACTTCCCCAAAACGTCCCTAAAGGTAACTGCAAAACTTCCTCAACTTTATCCCCAAGAACGTCCCCAAATCTACTGCCAAAACTTCCCCAAGTTTAGTGCCAAAACTTCCCTAAAGGTAACTACATAATTTCCCCAAAACTTTCCTAAAGGTAACTGCAAAACTGCCCCAAAACTTCCCTAAACGTAACTGCAAAACTTCTTTAAAACTTCCCTAAAGGTAACTGCAAAACTTCCCCAACTTTAACCCCAAAAACTTCCCTAAAGGTAACTGCAAAACTTCCCCAAAACTTCCCTAAACGTAACTGCAAAACTTCCCCAAAAACTTTCCTAAAGGTAACTGCAAAACTTCCCTAAAACTTCCCCAAAGGTAACTGCAAAACTTCCCCAACTTTAACCCCAAAAACTTTCCTAAAGGTAACTGCAAAACTTCCCTAAAACTTCCCCAAAGGTAACTGCAAAACTTCCCCAAAAACTTTCCTAAAGGTAACTGCAAAACTTCCCTAAAACTTCCCCAAAGGTAACTGCAAAACTGCCCCAACTTTAACCCCAAAAACTTCCCCAAAGGTAACTGCAAAACTTCCCCAACTTTAACCCCAAAAACTTTCCTAAAGGTAACTGCAAAACTTCCCTAAAACTTCCCCAAAGGTAACTGCAAAACTTCCCCAAAAACTTTCCTAAAGGTAACTGCAAAACTTCCCTAAAACTTCCCCAAAGGTAACTGCAAAACTTCCCCAACTTTAACCCCAAAAACTTTCCTAAAGGTAACTGCAAAACTTCCCTAAAACTTCCCCAAAGGTAACTGCAAAACTTCCCCAAAAACTTTCCTAAAGGTAACTGCAAAACTTCCCTAAAACTTCCCCAAAGGTAACTGCAAAACTTCCCCAACTTTAACCCCAAAAACTTCCCCAAAGGTAACTGCAAAACTGCCCCAAAACTTCCCTAAACGTAACTGCAAAACTTCTTTAAAACTTCCCTAAAGGTAACTGCAAAACTGCCCCAACTTTAACCCCAAAAACTTCCCCAAAGGTAACTGCAAAACTTCCCCAACTTTAACCCCAAAAACTTTCCTAAAGGTAACTGCAAAACTTCCCTAAAACTTCCCCAAAGGTAACTGCAAAACTTCCCCAAAAACTTTCCTAAAGGTAACTGCAAAACTTCCCTAAAACTTCCCCAAAGGTAACTGCAAAACTTCCCCAACTTTAACCCCAAAAACTTCCCTAAAGGTAACTGCAAAACTTCCCCAAAACTTCCCTAAACGTAACTGCAAAACTTCTTTAAAACTTCCCTAAAGGTAACTGCAAAACTTCCCCAACTTTAACCCCAAAAACTTCCCTAAAGGTAACTGCAAAACTTCCCCAAAACGTCCCTAAAGGTAACTGCAAAACTTCCTCAACTTTATCCCCAAGAACGTCCCCAAATCTACTGCCAAAACTTCCCCAAGTTTAGTGCCAAAACTTCCCTAAAGGTAACTACATAATTTCCCCAAAACTTTCCTAAAGGTAACTGCAAAACTGCCCCAAAACTTCCCTAAACGTAACTGCAAAACTTCTTTAAAACTTCCCTAAAGGTAACTGCAAAACTTCCCCAACTTTAACCCCAAAAACTTCCCTAAAGGTAACTGCAAAACTTCCCCAAAACTTCCCTAAACGTAACTGCAAAACTTCCCCAAAAACTTTCCTAAAGGTAACTGCAAAACTTCCCTAAAACTTCCCCAAAGGTAACTGCAAAACTTCCCCAACTTTAACCCCAAAAACTTTCCTAAAGGTAACTGCAAAACTTCCCTAAAACTTCCCCAAAGGTAACTGCAAAACTTCCCCAAAAACTTTCCTAAAGGTAACTGCAAAACTTCCCTAAAACTTCCCCAAAGGTAACTGCAAAACTGCCCCAACTTTAACCCCAAAAACTTCCCCAAAGGTAACTGCAAAACTTCCCCAACTTTAACCCCAAAAACTTTCCTAAAGGTAACTGCAAAACTTCCCTAAAACTTCCCCAAAGGTAACTGCAAAACTTCCCCAAAAACTTTCCTAAAGGTAACTGCAAAACTTCCCTAAAACTTCCCCAAAGGTAACTGCAAAACTTCCCCAACTTTAACCCCAAAAACTTTCCTAAAGGTAACTGCAAAACTTCCCTAAAACTTCCCCAAAGGTAACTGCAAAACGTCCCCAACTTTAACCCCAAAAACTTCCCTAAAGGTAACTGCAAAACTTCCCTAAAACTTCCCCAAAGGTAACTGCAAAACTTCCCCAACTTTAACCCCAAAAACTTCCCTAAAGCTAACTGCAAAACTTCCCCAAAACTCCCTAAAGGTAACTGCAAAACTTCCCCAACTTTAACCCCAAAAACTCCCCAAAAAATCCCCCCCCCCCCCCCCCAAAAAAAACCAAAACAAAAACTCACCGATACGCGCCGCCCATCAGCTGATTGATCATCAGCCCGACGTCGTGCAGCGTGTACCCATTTCCCCCACCACCACCACCACCTCCACCTCCGCCACAACCACCTCCACCGCCCCCTCCACAACCCCCACCTCCGCCTCCGACCACTCCGACCAGATGATGATGATGATGCTGCGGCCTGACGACGTCCCGCATCACGTACTCGATCGTGTTACTCGGTCCCTGTTTCGTGTTGTACAATCGCTCCAGCCGCGGAATCGTCAAGAACTTCTTCATACTGACGCCGTTCTCCAGCAGCAACTCGACGAAATCCAGTCGATCGTTCTCCAGCGCGCGCATCATCGCGTCGTCCAGCGCCCCCGGCGGCCACTCTTGGCCGTAGACGAAGATCTCCGTGCGGGCGATGTCGACACGGTTCCACGTCAGCGCCAGACTCAATTGCTCGGAGGGCGTGAGATGTTGCGACTTGAAGAGGGCCGTGAGAATCGTCTGGTCCAGTTCGAGTTGCGATTGTTTGTTGTTGTTGGTGGCGGTGGCGGTGGTGTTGGTGGTGTTCGTGTTCGTGTTGCGGTCGGGGGAGGCGCGGTCCGCGATGCGGAAGACGGTGATCTGTTGCGAAAAAGTCGGAGGAGACGCGGTTAATGGTCGATGGAAACTGCGAAAAAGTTGGAGGAAAGTGGGTTAATGGTCGATGGAAACTGCAAGAAAACTTGAGAAACTCAAGGAAACTGCAAGAAAACTTGAGGAAACTCAACGAAACTGCAAGAAAAGTTAAGAAAAGTCAAGGAAACTGCAAGTTAACTTAGGGAAACTCAAGGAAACTGTAAGAAAACTTGAGAAACTCAAGGAAACTGCAAGAAAACTGCAAGTTAACTTACGGAAATTCAAGGAAACTGCAAGAAAACTCAAGGAAACTGCAAGTTAACTTAGGGAAACTGCAAGAAAACTTAAGGAAACTGCAAGAAAACTGCAAGAAAACTTGAGAAACTCAAGGAAACTGCAAGAAAGCTCGAGGAAACTGCAAGAAAACTTGAGAAACTCAAGGAAACTGCAAGAAAACTCAAGGAAACTGCAAGTTAACTTAGGGAAACTGCAAGAAAGCTTAAGAAAACTTGAGAAACTCAAGGAAACTGCAAGAAAACTCAAGGAAAGTGCAAGTTAACTTAGGGAAACTGCAAGAAAACTTAAGAAAACTCGAGGAAACTGCAAGATAACTTAAGAAAACCCAAGGAAACTGCAAGCTAACTTAAGAAAATTCAAGGAAACTGCAAGATAACTTAAGAAAACCCAAGGAAACTGCAAGATAACTTAAGAAAACCCAAGGAAACTGCAAGCTAACTTAAGAAAATTCAAGGAAACTGCAAGATAACTTAAGAAAACCCAAGGAAACTGCAAGATAGCTTAAGAAAACTCAAGGAAACTGCAAGCTAACTTAAGAAAATTCAAGGAAACTGCAAGATAGCTTAAGAAAACTCAAGGAAACTGCAAGATAACTTAAGAAAACCCAAGGAAACTGCAAGATAACTTAAGAAAATCCAAGGAAACTGCAATATAACTTAAGAAAACTCAAGGAAATTGCAAGATAACTTAAGAAAACCCAAAGAAACTGCAAGATAACTTAAGAAAATTCAAGGAAACTGCAAGATAACTTAAGAAAACCCAAGGAAACTGCAAGATAACTTAAGAAAACTCAAGGAAACTGCAAGTTAACTTAGGGAAACTCAAGGAAACTGCAAGAAAACTTGATAAACTCAAGGAAACTGCAAGTTAACTTAGGGAAACTCAAGGAAACTGCAAGAAAACTCAAGGAAACTGCAAGTTGACTTAGGGAAACTCAAGGAAACTGCAAGAAAACTCAAGGAAACTGCAAGTTAACTTATGGAAACTCAAGAAAACTGCAAGAAAACTTGAGAAACTCAAGGAAACTGCAAGAAAGCGCAACGCAACTGCAAGAAATCTTAAGAAAACCCAAGGAAACTGCAAGATAACTTAAGATAACTCACGGAAACTTAAGAAAACGCAAGGAAACTGCAAGAAAACGCAACGAAACTGCAAGAAATCTTAAGAAAACCCAAGGAAACTGCAAGATAACTTAAGATAACTCACGGAAACTTAAGAAAACGCAAGGAAACTGCAAGAAAACTTGATAAACTCAAGGAAACTGCAAGAAAACTCAAGGAAACTGCAAGTTAACTTATGGAAACTCAAGAAAACTGCAAGAAAACTTGAGAAACTCAAGGAAACTGCAAGAAAACGCAACGAAACTGCAAGAAATCTTAAGAAAGCCCAAGGAAACTGCAAGATAACTTAATAAAACTCAAGGAAACCGCAAGACAACTTAAGATAACTCACGGAAACTTAAGAAAACTCAAGGAAACTGCAAGAAAACTTGAGGAAACTCAACCAAACCGATGGAAAACTTAAGGAAACTCCAAGAAAACTCCACGAAAACTTCAAGAAAACTCATACCGAAACTCCAACCAGCCAACACTCACCAGATGCCGCTTCTGCGTGCACTGCAACAGCTCGTAGTAGAGGCACTCGGCCTTTTCCGCATCGATCTCGAACTCGCGGCGAATCGTCGTGATCAGGTAGTCGCGCATCGTTTCCAACACATTCGACGCCGACGACGTACTTCCCCCACCACCACCAACACCACCATTCTCACCAGCGCCATCTACCGTCGTCGTCGCCGCCACCGAACCACCACCAGCGCCAGCGCCACCTGTTGCCGTGTTCTTGTGCACGAACGCGATCAAATCGGCGGCGCGACCGCTTCCCTCGCACACTACGACCGGCACGGGCGGTTCCTTGGACACGTACTCGAGGACGGCGCGAATCGTGTGCGGTCCGCCCTCGATGACGAGGGCGACGATCGGCGTGCCGCGATAGGCGACTGGAAAGTAAACGAGGGCGAGAGTTAGTTTTTTTGTTGTTTTTTGTTTTTTTGGTTTGTATCCGTGCTAACATGGGTAGAAAACTTGGTTGGAGATGAATCGTTCCAGTTTGCGACGTAGGATGATCTCGGCGCCGTATTTCCCGCGCGTGCCGTTGTCCACGAGTAGGAAGTTGGCGTGGTGCGCGTTCAACGGCACCATCTTCGATCTGCAAGTAGGAGTGGGTGAGTGAGTGAGTTAAAAGTCGCTAAAAGTTGCTGAAAGTTAGTAGAAAGTCACTGAAAGTTGCTAAAACTTACTTAGAAAGTGACTAAAAGTTGCTGACAGTTACTAGAAAGTGACTAAAAGTTGCTAAAACTTACTAGAAAGTGCGTAAAAGTTGCTAAAACTTACTAGAAAACGACTAAAAGTTGCTAAAACTTACTAGAAAGTGACTAAAAGTTGCTAAAACTTACTAGAAAACGGCTAAAAGTTGCTAAAAATTACTTGAAAGTCACTAAAAGTTGCTAAAACTTACTAGAAAGTGACTAAAAGTTGCTAAAACTTACTAGAAAGTGACTAAAAGTTGCTAAAACTTACTAGAAAGTGACTAAAAGTTGCTAAAACTTACTAGAAAACGGCTAAAAGTTGCTAAAAATTACTTGAAAGTCACTAAAAGTTGCTAAAACTTACTAGAAAGT
Organism: Hololepta plana; assembly: GCA_963695495.1. NCBI lineage: Eukaryota > Metazoa > Arthropoda > Insecta > Coleoptera > Histeridae > Hololepta > Hololepta plana. The sequence continues at coordinate 14,071,685 of OY968835.1, forward strand.
GACTAAAAGTTGCTAAAACTTACTAGAAAGTGACTAAAAGTTGCTAAAACTTACTAGAAAACGGCTAAAAGTTGCTAAAAATTACTTGAAAGTCACTAAAAGTTGCTAAAACTTACTAGAAAGTGCGTAAAAGTTGCTAAAACTTACTAGAAAGTGACTAAAAGTTGCTAAAACTTACTAGAAAACGACTAAAAGTTGCTAAAACTTATTAGAAAACGGCTAAAAGTTGCTAAAAATTACTTGAAAGTCACTAAAAATTGCTAAAACTTACTAGAAAGTGAGTAAAAGTTGCTAAAACTTACTAGAAAGTGACTAAAAGTTGCTAAAACTTACTAGAAAGTGACTAAAAGTTGCTAAAACTTACTAGAAAACGACTAAAAGTTGCTAAAACTTACTAGAAAGTCACTAAAAGTTGCTAAAATTTACTAGAAAACGACTAAAAGTTGCTAAAACTTACTAGAAAGTCACTAAAAGTTGCTAAAATTTACTAGAAAACGACTGAAAGTTGCTAAAACTTACTAGAAAGTCACTAAAAGTTGCTAAAACTTACTAGAAAGTCACTAAAAGTTGCTAAAACTTACTAGAAAGTGACTAAAAGTTGCTAAAACTTACTAGAAAGTAAGTAAAAGTTGCTAAAAGTAACTAAAATTCAATAGAAACTACTTAAAAGTAACTAAAGGTTGCTAAAAACTAACTAAACGCCACTAAAAGTTCCTAAAACCCACTAAAAAGTAACTAAAATTCAATATAAACTACTTAAAAGTAACTAAAAGTTGCTAAAACTTACTAGAAAGTAAGTAAAAGTTGCTAAAAGTAACTAAAAAGTAACTAAAATTCAATAGAAACTACTTAAAAGTAACTAAAAGTTCCTAAAACTTACTAGAAAGTAAGTAAAAGTTGCTAAAAGTAACTAAAAAGTAACTAAAATTCAATAGAAACTACTTAAAAGTAACTAAAAGTTGCTAAAACTTACTAGAAAGTAAGTAAAAGTAACTAAAAAGTAACTAAAATTCAATAGAAACTACTTAAAAGTAACTAAAGGTTGCTAAAAACTAACTAAACGCCACTAAAAGTTCCTAAACCCACTAAAAAGTAACTAAAATTCAATAGAAACTACTTAAAAGTAACTAAAGGTTGCTAAAAACTAACTAAACGCCACTAAAAGTTCCTAAACCCACTAAAAAGTAACTAAAATTCAATAGAAACTACTTAAAAGTAACTAAAAGTTGCTAAAACTTACTAGAAAGTAAGTAAAAGTTGCTAAAAGTAACTAAAAAGTAACTAAAATTCAATAGAAACTACTTAAAAGTAACTAAAAGTTCCTAAAACTTACTAGAAAGTAAGTAAAAGTTGCTAAAAGTAACTAAAAAGTAACTAAAATTCAATAGAAACTACTTAAAAGTAACTAAAAGTTGCTAAAACTTACTAGAAAGTAAGTAAAAGTTGCTAAAAGTAACTAAAAAGTAACTAAAATTCAATAGAAACTACTTAAAAGTAACTAAAACTTGCTAAAACTGACTAGAAAGTAAGTAAAAGTTGCTAAAAGTAACTAAAAAGTAACTAAAATTCAATAGAAACTACTTAAAAGTAACTAAAAGTTGCTAAAACTGACTAGAAAGTAAGTAAAAGTTGCTAAAAGTAACTAAAAAGTAACTAAAATTCAATAGAAACTACTTAAAAGGAACTAAAAATCACTAAAAACGAACTAAAAGCAATTAAAAAGTAACTAAAAGTCATCATCAGAGAGTAACCAAAAGTGCTTAAAACCGACCGAAAACTAACTAAAACTCCGTTTTAAGTCGATTTAAACCGAAAATCAGCTAGAAAACTCACTAAAACCCAACTGAAAAACCTAACGAAAAGTGAGAAGAAAAGTAACTAAAACCAAGTGGAACTCACCGTGGCGACGAGATGGCGTGATACGGCACCTCGACATTGTGTCCGACCAGATCCCGATTGTTCTCGACGATGCCCCACGGCGCGATTCCGACCGATTGAACGCGACCGCACCGTTGCGAACGTTCCATTAGCAACGCTTCGCCCACGTGTCGCGTCACACCTGTGCGAGAGAGAGAGAAAGAAACAATGAAAAAAAAAAACAAAAGCAAAAGCAAAAAAAGATGGCCGTTGGTTGTTGTCTGTGCTCACCGGTGTTCGTGCCCCCGGTGAAGATCCACGCTTCGGTCGTTTTCGCCGCTTTCAGTAGGCCGTTGCGTAGCACCTCCTTGAGCTTCGGCCGCAGTTCGAAGTTCGTCTTGCCCCCCTGAACGGTGATCAACAGTTTCGGCATCTCCAGTTTCCACTCCTTGATCAACAGCTGCAGCAGGAGTTCCGGCCGCGTGTCGTAGGCGACGCGGACGTACTACGCGAGCGGAACGGGGGGGGGGGGGGGGGAGAAACATTGTCGAATTAGTCGGGGTTAACAGTCACTAAAAAAATGCGCTTGAAAGTGACTTAAAGTTGCTTAAAGTTACTTTAAAGTTGCTGAAAAGTGCTTAAAAGTAACTAAAAGTTGCTTAAAGTTACTTTAAAGTTGCTTAAAGTTGCTAAAAGTCACTAAAATGTGCTTAAAAGTAACTAAAAGTTGCTTAAAGTTACTTTAAAGTCACTAAAAAGTGCTTAAAAGTAACTAAAAGTTGCTTAAAGTTGCTAAAAAGTGCTTAAAAGTAACTAAAAGTTGCTTAAAGTTACTTTAAAGTTGCTTAAAAGTGCTTAAAAGTAACTAAAAGATGCTTAAAGTTACTCTAAAGTTGCTAAAAATGCTTAAAAGTAACTAAAAGATGCTTAAAGTTACTTTAAAGTTGCTAAAAATCACTAAAAAGAGCTTAAAAGCACTTAAAAGTTGCTTAAAGTTACTTTAAAGCTGCTAAAAAGTGCTTAAAAGTAACTAAAAGTTGCTTAAAGTTACTTTAAAGTTGCTAAAATGTGCTTAAAAGTAATTAAAAGTTGCTTAAAGTTACTTTAAAGTCACTAAAAAGTGCTTAAAAGTAACTAAAAGATGCTTAAAGTTACTTTAAAGTTGCTAAAAATGCTTAAAAGTAACTAAAAGATGCTTAAAGTTACTTTAAAGTTGCTAAAAATCACTAAAAAGAGCTTAAAAGCACTTAAAAGTTGCTTAAAGTTACTTTAAAGTTGCTAAAAAGTGCTTAAAAGTAACTAAAAGTTGCTTAAAGTTACTTTAAAGTGAGTAAAGGTCACTAAAAAGTGCTGAAAAGTAACTAAAAGTTGCTTGAAATTTCTATTAAGTTGCTAAAAATCACTAAAAGTTGCTTCAAGTTACTTTAAAGCTGCTAAAAGTCACTAAAAAGTGCTCAAAAGTAACTAAAAGTTGCTTAAAGTTACTTTAAAGCTGTTAAAAGTCACTAAAAAGTGCTTAAAGGCACTTAAAAGTTGCTTAAAATTAATTTAAAGTTGCTAAATGTCACTAAAAAGTGCTTAAAAGTAAGTAAAAGTTGCTAAAAGTGACATTAAAGTTGTTAAAAGTCAAAGAAAGGTAACTAACTTTCACTAAAAAGTCATTAATAGTAACTTAAAGTTAGTAAAAGGTAACCGAAACTTGCTAAAAGTGACTTTAATGTTGCTAAAAGTCACCAAAAAGTAAGTTAAAGCAATTAATACGTGCTTAAAAGTAACCAAAAGTGACAGAAAAGTGACTAAAACTGACTGAAAAGTAACTATGAGGGTCAGAAAAGTAACTAAAACGCACTAAAATGACCGAAAAGTCACCAAAACTCGCTAAAAAGTAACTAAAACGGACAGAGGAGTAACTAAAATGACTAAAAAGCCACTGAAATCTAATGACAAGTAACTAGAAGTGACTAAAAGTGTGAGAGAAGCAACTAAAACGCACTAAAATGATCGGAAAGCAACTAAAACTCACTAAAAGCGACGGAAAACTCACTAAAAATGACAGAAAAGTGACTAAAATTGACTGAAAAGTAACTATGAGTGTCAGAAAAGTAACTTAAACTCACTAAAATGACTGAAAAGTCACCAAAACTCGCTAAAGAGTAACTAAAACGGACAGAGGAGTAACTAAAATGAATAAAAAGCCACTAAAACCTAATGATAAGTAACTAGAAGTGACTAAAAGTGTGAGAGAAGCAACTAAAACGCACTAAAATGATCGGAAAGCAACTAAAGCTCGCTAAAAACTCACTAAAAGTGACGGAAAACTCACTAAAATTGACAGAAAAGTGACTAAAAGTGACTGAAAAGTAACTATGAGTGTCAGAAAAGTAACTGAAACGCACTAAAATGACTTAAAAGTAAATAAAACTCGCTAAAAACTCACTAAAAGTGACTGGAAACTCACTAAAAGTGACTGGAAACTCACTAAAGCTCGCTAAAAACTCGCTAAAAGTGACTGAAAACTCACTAAAAGCGACTGAAAACTCACTAAAAGCGACTGGAAACTCGCTAAAAGTGGCTGAAAACTCACTAAAAGTGACAGAAAACTCACTAAAAGTGACGGAAAACCAACTAAAAGTGACAGAAAACCAACTAAAAGTGACAGAAAACTCACTAAAAGTGACTGAAAACTCACTAAAAGCGACTGGAAACTCACTAAAACTGACGGAAAACTCACCTGCGCCTTGGTCGGATGCGGCCCACCTTGGAACTCGATCGTGCCATAGGCGTCCGTCGGATAGGGTCGCGTGTGTTTCGACGGTAACCAGATCTCGTTGCTCGGGACGCACGTCGTCGTCGTGGTCGTGTAGATCTCGCTAGATGTCGTCGTGATCGAGGCGTGTCCGTCCGATCTTAGATGTCGCTGCTGTTGTCGTTGTTCTTCTACGTTGTCGTTGTTGTGCTCACTCGGTAACCTACCGCAGCAACACCTTAACAACAACACACAAACAAACACTTTATGTCACAAATCATTGACGTTTGTGCGGAAGTGTCACGAAAGTAACTAAAACGTGCTTAAAAGTTACTAAACTGCGACGGAAAGTGACGAAAAGTTACTTTAAAGTTGCTAAAAGTTGGCAAATGTCACTAAAAATTAACTAATTGTGACAGGAAAGTTACTTAAAGTCGGTAAAAGTCACTCAGAAACAACTAAAAGTCACTTAAACTGACAGAAAAGTTGATAAATGTCACTTAAAATCCCTCAGAAGTAACTAAATGTCGGGAAAAGTCCATAAAAAATCACGAAAAGTGACTGAAAAGTTGGCAAATGTCACTCAAAATTTACTAAAAGTGACAGAAAAGTTACTAAACGTAAATAAAAGTCACTCAAAGTGAAAGAAAAGTTGATAAATGTCACTTAAAATCACTAAGAAGTAACTAAAAGTTGGTAAAAGTGCCTAAAATGTCACTAAAAGTGACTGAAAAGTTGGCAAATGTCACTCAAAATTTACTAAAAGTGACAGAAAAGTTACTAAACGTAAATAAAAGTCACTAAAAGTGAAAGAAAAGTTATTAAATGTCACTTAAAGTCACTAAGAAGTGACTAAAAGTTGGTAAAAGTCCCTAAAAAGTCACTAAAAGTGAGAGGAAAGTTGCAAAATGTCACTGAAACTCACTAAAAAGTTGATAAAAACTGGTAAAAGTCCCTAAGAAGTCACCAAAAGTGACAGAAAAGTTATTAAATGTCACTTAAACCCACTAAAAAGTAACTCAAAGTTGGTAAAAGTCCCTAAAAACTCACTAAAAGTGACAGAAAAGTTATTAAATGTCACTGAAACTCACTAAAACATAACTAAAAGTTGGTAAAACTAACTAAAAGTGACAGAAAAGTTATTAAATGTCACTTAAACTCACTAAAAGTCGGCAAAAGTCCCTAAAAGTGACAGGAAAGTTATTAAATGTCACTTAAACTCACTAAAAGTCGGCAAAAGTCCCTAAAAGTGACAGAAAAGTTATTAAATGTCACTTAAACTCAATAAATGTCGACAAAAGTCCCTAAAAAGTCACTAAAAGTGACAGAAAAGTTATTAAATGTCACTTAAACTCACTAAAAAGTCGGCAAAAGTCCCTAAAAAGTCACTAAAAGTGACAGAAAAGTGGCTAAATGTCACTCAAACTCAATAAAAGTCCATAAAAAGTCCCTAAAAGTGACAGAAAAGTGGCTAAATGTCACTTAAACTCACTAAAAAGTCGGCAAAAGTCCCTAAAAAGTCACTAAATGTGACAGAAAAGTTATTAAATGTCACTTAACCCCACTAAAAAGTCGGCAAAAGTCCCTAAAAAGTCACTAAAAGTGACAGAAGAGTTATTAAATGTCACATAAACTCACTAAAAGTCGGCAAAAGTCCCTAAAAGTGACAGAAAAGTGGCTAAATGTCACTTAAACCCACTAAAAAGTCGGCAAAAGTCCCTAAAAAGTCACTAAAACCAACGGAAAAGTGACAGAAAACGTCCCTAAAAACTACTTAATATCCAATTACCTGCACTCATCTTTCGGATTCGATATGAACTTGGCGCATTCCCGCTTCTGGAAACTCAACTGGATCCAACTCTTGGACGGCGCCTAGAAACAAAAAAAAAACAATTAGCAACACAAAAAAAACCGCTTCCCCCTCCCCACCCCCCCACTCCAAAACAAAAATTCAAGGCCCCCACCCCCAAATCATCATCCCCCACCTCCTCCTCTTTCTTCTTTCTCCTCCTCCTCCTCCCGTCCCCCCACTCTCCTCCGTCCCCCCTCCCGTCGCACCGCAACTCGATCGCCGTCATCTCCTCGAAACTGTAGAGGGGGAACATGCGTTTGAAGACGACCCCCTCCTCCTCCCCACCACCATTATTCCACTCCTTCGACAAATTGGCACAGTTGCGCCATCTACGCAATCGCTCGCGGCCACCGTCGGAACTATTGCGCGACACCATTATAACCTCACTTTTATAATCGTTTTTTTTTGTTCTTTTGTTGATAATAATAACAATTGGCGAATGTTGGTTGGCATTCCTGCGAAATTTCGATCGCGAATATTTACACGTCGTGCAATTGTTCGTCTTTTTTTTTTGTTTTGTTTTGTTACTACGTTGCGTCGACGGGGCGTTTTTGTTTGCTTTTCATATCGGAGGTTGATGTCGTAGTCGCTGAGACGATAAAAGGGGATTTTCGTTTGTTTGTTGTTGATTTCGTGGAAGAGGAGGAGGAGAAAAAGATTACGGTTGCGTTGGAAAGTTCTTTTTTTCTCTCTTTCTCGTTTGTTTTGTCAAAATAGTTGTTGCGTTGCTTAAAAGTGCAGAAAAGTCCATGGAAATTGCTTAGAACTGGCAAAAAGTCAATGGCAATTGGTTAAAAGTGGAAAAAACCAAGTGGCAATTGCTTAAAAGTGGCAGAAACTTACAAACAATTGCTTAGAACTGGCTAAAAGTCATTGACAATTGCTTAAAAGTGGAAAAAACCAAGTGTCAATTGCTTAAAAGTGCAGAAAAGTCACTGTCAATTGCTTAAAAGTGCAGAAAAACCAAGTGTCAATTGCTTAAAAGTGCGAAAAAGTCACTGTCAATTGCTTAAAAGTGCAGAAAAGTCACTGTCAATTGCTTAAAAGTGGGAAAAACTCAATGGCAATTGCTTAAAAGTGGGAAAAACTCGCTGTCGATTGCTTAAAAGTGCAGAAAAGTCACTGTCAATTGCTTAAAAGTGCAAAAAAGTCACTGTCAATTACTTAAAAGTGCGAAAAAGTCACTGTCAATTGCTTAAAAGTGAAGAAAAGTCACTGTCAATTGCTTAAAAGTGGGAAAAACTCAATGGCAATTGCTTAAAAGTGGGAAAAACTCGCTGTCGATTGCTTAAAAGTGGGAAAAACTCGCTGTCAATTGCTTAAAAGTGCAGAAAAGTCACTGTCAGTTGCTTAAAAGTGCAGAAAAGTCACTGTCAATTGCTTAAAAGTGCAAAAAAGTCATTGTCAATTGCTTAAAGGTGCAAAAAAGTCACTGTCAATTGCTTAAAAGTGCAAAAAAGTCACTGTCAATTGCTTAAAAGTGCAGAAAAGTCACTGTCAATTGCTTAAAAGTGGGAAAACTCGCTGTCAATTGCTTAAAAGTGCAGAAAAGTCACTGTCAATTGCTTAAAAGTGGGAAAAACTCGCTGTCAATTGCTTAAAAGTGCAGAAAAGTCACTGTCAATTGCTTAAAAGTGGGAAAAACTCGCTGTCAATTGCTTAAAAGTGGGAAAAACTCAATGGCAATTGCTTAAAAGTGCAGAAAAGTCACTGTCAATTGCTTAAAAGTGCAGAAAAGTCACTGTCAATTGCTTAAAAGTGCAGAAAAGTCACTGTCAATTGCTTAAAAGTGCAGAAAAGTCACTGTCAATTGCTTAAAAGTGCAAAAAAGTCACTAACAATTGCTTAAAAGTGGCAAAAACTCGCTGACAATTGCTTAAAAGTGGCAAAAACTCGCTGTCAATTGCTAAAAAGTGGCCGAAAAGTCCCTAAAAAACCTGCCCCAAACAAAAACAAACAAAAAAAAACATCCAACCCTCACCTTCTTCTTCCCCCCACCTCCTTTCGTCGCCGCCGTCGTCGCCGCCGTCGTCGCCGCCGTCGCTGCCGCCGTCATCATCGTCGGTAACGATGACGACGTCAATCGCATCACATTGTTGTCGTCGTTCCTCCTCCTCCTGTTGCCGTTGTTGTTGCTGAGCATTTTGCTTCTGTTGCTGTTCCAATTGTTGATGTTGGCTGCGCGTAATCTCACTCGATAGAGCCGAGATCGTCACATTCATTGTCTTACGGACCACCATCTAACGGTTATATTGCGTACTACGCCAAAGTAGTAGTTGCTAGACAACAACGATGACAACAACGATGACAACAACCACGATGGCGATGACAACAATTTGACGGAAACCTAAACAAAAACAACAATGACAGATGATGTCAATGGGAAACGTCATTTGTTTGTCATGGCGACGTGCTTAATTTATTTGTTTGTTTATTTACTCGTTTGTTAAGTGTTAAAAACAAAAAAAAAAGAAAAGGAGAGAGAGAAATAAATAAATGACGTCGACTGATTTCGAACGGAAAATTAAATTGGGGTTAATGGCACGTGTTAATTGTCGATGATGATTATTAATATAATAATATTACTGCAGATGCGAGATAAATAAGACGATTGCTAAATTGCTGCGCTTTTTTTTTTTGTTGTTTTTTTTTAATTATTAAAGCGTCGTCAAACGTTGACATTTCAATTGACAATTTGTTCCGTTTTGACGTTTCTTTCATTGATTTTGACAATTTCGTTTGTGTTTGACGTTTAATTAGTGTTTTGACGTTTCGCTAATTTGACAATTTCGTTTGTGTTTGACGTTTTATTAATGTTTTGACATTTTGACGTTTCGCTAATTAGACAATTTCGTTTGTTTTGACATTTTGACGTTTCGCTAATTTGACAATTTCGTTTGTTTGACGTTTTACTAATGTTTTGACGTTTCGCTAATTTGACAACTTCGTTTGTTTTGACATTTTGACGTATTATTTAATGTTTTGACGATTAGTTTGACATTTTATTAGTGTTTTGACATTTTGACGTTTCGCTAATTTGACAATTTCGTTTGTGTTTGACGTTTAATTAGTGTTTTGACGTTTCGCTAAATTGACAATTAATTTGACGTTTTATTAATGTTTTGACATTTTGACGTATTATTTAATGTTTTGACGATTAGTTTGACATTTTATTAGTGTTTTGACATTTTGACGTTTCGCTAATTTGACAATTTCGTTTGTGTTTGACGTTTAATTAGTGTTTTGACGTTTCGCTAAATTGACAATTAATTTGACGTTTTATTAATGTTTTGACATTTTGACGTATTATTTAATGTTTTGACGATTAGTTTGACATTTTATTAGTGTTTTGACATTTTGACGTTTCGCTAATTTGACAATTTCGTTTGTGTTTGACGTTTAATTAGTGTTTTGACGTTTCGCTAATTTGACAACTTCGTTTGTTTTGACATTTTGACGTATTATTTAATGTTTTGACGATTAATTTGACATTTTATTAGTGTTTTGACATTTTGACGTTTCGCTAATTTGACAATTTCGTTTGTGTTTGACGTTTAATTAGTGTTTTGACGTTTCGCTAAATTGACAATTAATTTGACGTTTTATTAATGTTTTGACATTTTGACGTATTATTTAATGTTTTGACGATTAGTTTGACATTTTATTAGTGTTTTGACATTTTGACGTTTCGCTAATTTGACAATTTCGTTTGTGTTTGACGTTTAATTAGTGTTTTGACGTTTCGCTAAATTGACAATTAATTTGACGTTTTATTAATGTTTTGACATTTTGACGTATTATTTAATGTTTTGACGATTAGTTTGACATTTTATTAGCGTTTTGACATTTTGACGTTTCGCTAATTTGACAATTTCGTTTGTTTTGACATTTTGACGTTTCGCTAATTTGACAATTTCGTTTGTGTTTGACGTTTAATTAGTGTTTTGACGTTTCGCTAATTTGACAACTTCGTTTGTTTTGACATTTTGACGTATTATTTAATGTTTTGACGATTAATTTGACATTTTATTAGTGTTTTGACATTTTGACGTTTCGCTAATTTGACAATTTCGTTTGTGTTTGACGTTTAATTAGTGTTTTGACGTTTCGCTAATTTGACAACTTCGTTTGTTTTGACATTTTGACGTATTATTTAATGTTTTGACGATTAATTTGACATTTTATTAGTGTTTTGACATTTTGACGTTTCGCTAATTTGACAATTTCGTTTGTGTTTGACGTTTAATTAGTGTTTTGACATTTCGCTAAATTGACAATTAATTTGACGTTTTATTAATGTTTTGACATTTTGACGTATTATTTAATGTTTTGACAATTAGTTTGACGTTTTATTAGTGTTTTGAAATTTTGACGTTTCGCTAATTTGACAATTTCGTTTGTTTGACGTTTACTAGAGTTTTGACATTTCGCTAAATTGACAATTAATTTGACGTTTTATTAGTGTTTTGACATTTTGACGTATTATTTAATGTTTTGACAATTACTTTGACGTTTAATTAGTGTTTTGACATTTTGACGTTTCGCTAATTTGACAATTTCGTTTGTGTTTGACGTTTTATTAGTGTTTTGACATTTTGACGTTTCGCTAATTTGACAATTTCGTTTGTTTGACGTTTACTAGAGTTTTGACATTTCGCTAAATTGACAATTAATTTGACGTTTTATTAGTGTTTTGACATTTTGACGTATTATTTAATGTTTTGACAATTACTTTGACGTTTAATTAGTGTTTTGAAATTTTGACGTTTCGCTAATTTGACAATTTCGTTTGTTTGACGTTTACTAGAGTTTTGACATTTCGCTAAATTGACAATTAATTTGACGTTTTATTAATGTTTTGACATTTTGACGTATTATTTAATGTTTTGACAATTAGTTTGACGTTTTATTAGTGTTTTGAAATTTTGACGTTTCGCTAATTTGACAATTTCGTTTGTTTGACGTTTACTAGAGTTTTGACATTTCGCTAAATTGACAATTAATTTGACGTTTTATTAGTGTTTTGACATTTTGACGTATTATTTAATGTTTTGACAATTACTTTGACGTTTAATTAGTGTTTTGACATTTTGACGTTTCGCTAATTTGACAATTTCGTTTGTGTATGACGTTTTATTAGTGTTTTGACATTTTGACGTTTCGCTAATTTGACAATTTCGTTTGTTTGACGTTTACTAGAGTTTTGACATTTCGCTAAATTGACAATTAATTTGACGTTTTATTAGTGTTTTGACATTTTGACGTATTATTTAATGTTTTGACAATTACTTTGACGTTTAATTAGTGTTTTGACATTTTGACGTTTCGCTAATTTGACAATTTCGTTTGTGTTTGACGTTTTATTAATGTTTTGACATTTTGACATTTCGCTAATTTGACAATTTCGTTTGTTTGACGTTTACTAGAGTTTTGACATTTCGCTAAATTGACAATTAATTTGACGTTTTATTAATGTTTTGACATTTTGACGTATTATTTAATGTTTTGACAATTAGTTTGACGTTTTATTAGTGTTTTGACATTTTGACGTATTATTTAATGTTTTGACAATTAGTTTGACGTTTTATTAGTGTTTTGACATTTTGACGTTTCGCTAATTTGACAATTTCGTGTGTGTTTGACGATTTATTAGTGTTTTTTTTTGTCTTTGTTTTTTTTTTTTACATAATAATAACAAAAAATAATAATAAACTTTCAACTTTTCACTTACCCCGCGTTGCATACGTCGAAACCAAAGGAGGCGAAGAATAAAAATAAACGAAAAAGAAAAAAAAACGAAAACGAAATCGAAAGAAAAAACCAAAAAACAATTTCCCTGCTTCTCTCTAAGACTCTCGTGCACGAAACAAACAAACGAAATTCACGCTTTTTTCTTCTCCTTTTTTAAATTGATTGATAATATTAATTAATTAACCTCCAAGATTCACTCGCAAGAATTAACCAAAAAAAATTGACAATCTCGACGATCACCAGCAAAGAACAAGACGAACGAACAACAGCCACATTGAGGTTAGAAACTCACTCGCACTTGCAACTCGCCAAAGATCTACCGACCCCAAAAAAAAAAAAAGAAAAAAGAAAAAAAAAACCAACAACAGTCTAGTTCGTTTCATAAGTAGCGCCATCTATCCACCAACGGCCAAGAATCAATAACAACAACAGCGTCGCCATCTATCCGCCAGTGGCAAGAATCAATAACAACAGCGTCGCCATCTATCCGCCAGTGGCAAGAATCAATAACAACAACAACAACAACAACAGCGTCGCCATCTATCCGCCAGTGGCAAGAATCAATAACAACAACAACAACAACAACAGCGTCGCCATCTATCCGCCAGTGGCAAGAATCAATAACAACAACAACAACAACAACAGCGTCGCCATCTACATTCGAAAAGCGGCAACGCTGACGTTCGAGTAGAAGTTGGTGGTGGTGGTGGAAACGTCAAATGGAAACGTAAAATGGCGACGTATTAAGTAACAGTTGCACGTCGTTGTCGTTGTTTAGGTTACGTCGAGAGCGCGAATAAATAAACAAACAACGATCAGTCGTCGACGTCTTTTGTTGGTTGTTGTTGTTGTCGTTGTTGTTGTTGTTGTCATGAGTTACGATGACGACGTGGACAACAAGAACGACGAAGTGGAGGAACAATAATAATAACAACTCGCGTTGTTGAGTTGCTAAGGGACGAGAGATATCGAGATCGGTTGCTATATATAGTAATAATAATAATAATATTTGTTTGGTGTGATGTGGTCGTTTTTTTCGCGGGATCCGGCGAAGGATTTTGCGTTCGAGGTGGGGGAGGCGATTGCGGTGGGGGGGGCGGCGTCGTCGAAGGAGGTGGAGGAGGAGGAGGCGGCGATGCGGAGGAGGCGATCGGTGTGGACGATGCACAGGAGCAGGAGGAAGGTAATTATTTGCGGGAGGGGGGGGGGAGGGGATCGAGGTCCCCCCCTTCTCTCCTCCTTTTTTTCTTTCTTTTTTCTTTTTGAGACTCGACTAAAGTGTGCGAAACTCCGCTAAACTCGCTAGAAACTCCGCTAAAGTGTGCGAAACTCCGCCTAAACTCGCTAGAAACTCGACTAAAGTGTGCGAAACTCCGCTAAACTCGCTAGAAACTCGACTAAAGTGTGCGAAACTCCGCTAAACTCGCTAGAAACTCGACTAAAGTGTGCGAAACTCCGCTAAACTCGCTAGAAACTCGACTAAAGTGTGCGAAACTCCGCTAAACTCGCTAGAAACTCGACTAAAGTGTGCGAAACTCCGCTAAACTCGCTAGAAACGCGACTAAAGTGTGCGAAACTCCGCCTAAACTCGCTAGAAACTCGACTAAAGTGTGCGAAACTCCGCTAAACTCGCTAGAAACTCGACTAAAGTGTGCGAAACTCCGCTAAACTCGCTAGAAACTCGACTAAGGTGTGCGAAACTCCGCTAAACTCGCTAGAAACGCGACTAAAGTGTGCGAAACTCCGCTAAACTCGCTAGAAACTCGACTAAAGTGTGCGAAACCCCGCTAGAAACTCGACTAAAGTGTGCGAAACTCCGCTAAACTCGCTAGAAACTCGACTAAAGTGTGCGAAACTCCGCTAAACTCGCTAGAAACTCGACTAAAGTGTGCGAAACTCCGCTAAACTCGCTAGAAACTCGACTAAAGTGTGCGAAACTCCGCTAAACTCGCTAGAAACGCGACTAAAGTGTGCGAAACTCCGCCTAAACTCGCTAGAAACTCGACTAAAGTGTGCGAAACTCCGCTAAACTCGCTAGAAACTCGACTAAAGTGTGCGAAACTCCGCTAAACTCGCTAGAAACTCGACTAAGGTGTGCGAAACTCCGCTAAACTCGCTAGAAACTCGACTAAAGCGTGCGAAACTCCGCTAAACTCGCTAGAAACTCGACTAAAGTGTGCGAAACCCCGCTAAACTCGCTAGAAACTCCGCTAAAGTGTGCGAAACTCCGCTAAACTCGCTAGAAACTCGACTAAAGTGTGCGAAACTCCGCTAAACTCGCTAGAAACTCGACTAAAGTGTGCGAAACTCCGCTAAACTCGCCAGAAACTCGACTAAAGTGTGCGAAACTCCGCTAAACTCGCCAGAAACTCGACTAAAGTGTGCGAAACTCCGCCTAAACTCGCTAGAAACTCGACTAAAGTGTGCGAAACTCCGCCTAAACTCGCTAGAAACTCGACTAAAGTGTGCGAAACTCCGCTAAACTCGCTAGAAACTCGACTAAAGCGTGCGAAACTCCGCTAAACTCGCTAGAAACTCGACTAAAGTGTGCGAAACTCCGCTAAACTCGCTAGAAACTCGACTAAAGTGTGCGAAACTCCGCTAAACTCGCTAGAAACTCGACTAAAGTGTGCGAAACTCCGCTAAACTCGCTAGAAACTCGACTAAAGTGTGCGAAACTCCGCCTAAACTCGCTAGAAACTCGACTAAAGTGTGCGAAACTCCGCTAAACTCGCTAGAAACTCGACTAAAGTGTGCGAAACTCCGCTAAACTCGCTAGAAACTCGACTAAAGTGTGCGAAACTCCGCTAAACTCGCTAGAAACTCCGCTAAAGCGTGCGAAACTCCGCTAAACTCGCTAGAAACTCGACTAAAGCGTGCGAAACTCCGCTAAACTCGCTAGAAACTCGACTAAAGTGTGCGAAACTCCGCTAAACTCGCTAGAAACTCGACTAAAGTGTGCGAAACTCCGCTTAAACTCGCTAGAAACTCGACTAAAGTGTGCGAAACTCCGCTTAAACTCGCTAGAAACTCGACTAAAGTGTGCGAAACTCCGCTTAAACTCGCTAGAAACTCGACTAAACTCACCTCAAACCTCAATCAAACTCTCCACTTTCCAGGGCACGAGCACGAGCAGCAGCACCAGCAATAGCACGGCCAACAACCACCATCATCATCATCAGCCCGAGGAGGTGACCGTCTTCGTCTACGACATCAAGCAACAGCAAAACAACAGCAGCAGCGCCACCATCGATCAACTAGAAATCGCCAGAGCGAGCGTTAAACGGCTGAAAACGCTGCGACATCCGAGCATTCTGACGTACGTCGACAGCTACGAATCCGACAAGGTGGTGTATCTCGTCACCGAACAGGTGGAGCCACTGTACAACCATTTGCAATCCCTGCAATTACACGACGGGCAACAGCGCGATCTGTACGTCGCTTGGGGAATCTTTCAGATCACGGTGAGTGGCGACAAAAGAATTTATTTGGGGGGGGGGGGGCGTCAAAAGGGTCGCCCCCTCCTTTTTTTTTGGGTTGGTCCCCATTTTGTTTGGGTCGGTGCCCCCAATTTTCTTGGGCCGCCCCCTGCGTTTTTTGGGTCGATCCCCATTTTTTTGGGTCTGTCCTCCATTTTTTGGGTCGGTCCCCCAATTTTTTGGGTCGATCCCCATTTTTTGGGTCGGCCCCTGCATTTTTTGGGTCTGTCCTCCATTTTTTGGGCCGGCCCCTGCATTTTTTGGGTCGATCCCCATTTTTTTAGGGCCGGCCCCTGCATTTTTTGGGTCTGTCCTCCATTTTCTTGGACCGATGTCCCCATTTTTTGGGTCAGTCCCCCAATTTTTGGGTCGATCTCCATTTTTTGGGTCGGCCCCTGCATTTTTTGGGTCTGTCCTCCATTTTTTGGGTCGGTCCCCCAATTTTTTGGGTCGATCCCCATTTTTTTGGGTCTGTCCTCCATTTTTTGGGTCGGTCCCCCAATTTTTTGGGTCGATCCCCATTTTTTGGGTCGGCCCCTGCATTTTTTGGGTCTGTCCTCCATTTTTTGGGCCGGCCCCTGCATTTTTTGGGTCGATCCCCATTTTTTTGGGTCTGTCCTCCATTTTTTGGGTCGGTCCCCCAATTTTTTGGGTCGATCCCCATTTTTTGGGTCGGCCCCTGCATTTTTGGGTCTGTCCTCCATTTCTTGGGCCGCCCCCTGCGTTTTTTGGGTCGATCCCCATTTTTTTTTGGGTCTGTCCTCCATTTTTTGGGTCGGTCCCCCAATTTTTTGGGTCGATCCCCATTTTTTGGGTCGGCCCCTGCATTTTTTGGGTCTGTCCTCCATTTTTTGGGCCGGCCCCTGCATTTTTTGGGTCGATCCCCATTTTTTTAGGGCCGGCCCCTGCATTTTTTGGGTCTGTCCTCCATTTTCTTGGACCGATGTCCCCATTTTTTGGGTCAGTCCCCCAATTTTTGGGTCGATCTCCATTTTTTGGGTCGGCCCCTGCATTTTTTGGGTCTGTCCTCCATTTTTTGGGCCGGCCCCTGCATTTTTTGGGTCGATCCCCATTTTTTTAGGGCCGGCCCCTGCATTTTTTGGGTCTGTCCTCCATTTTCTTGGACCGATGCCCCCATTTTTTGGGTCGGCCCCTGCATTTTTTTGGGTCAGTCCCCCAATTTTTGGGTCGATCTCCATTTTTTGTGTCGGCACCTGCATTTTTTGGGTCAGCCCACCATTTTCTTGGATCGATCCCCCATTTTTTGGGTCGATCCCCATTTTTTGGGTCTGTCCTCCAATTTTTTGGGTCGATCCCCATTTTTTTGGGTCGGCCCCTGCATTTTTTGGGTCTGTCCTCCATTTTCTTGGACCGATCTCCCCATTTTTGGGTCGGCCCCTGCAGTTTTAGGGTCTGTCCTTTTTTTGGGTCGGACCCTCCATTTTTTGGGTCAGTCCCCCAATTTTTGGGTCGATCTCCATTTTTTGGGTCGGCCCCTGCATTTTTTGGGTCTGTCCTCCATTTTCTTGGACCGATCTCCCCATTTTTGGGTCGGCCCCTGCAGTTTTAGGGTCTGTCCTTTTTTTGGGTCGGACCCTCCATTTTTTGGGTCAGTCCCCCAATTTTTGGGTCGATCTCCATTTTTTGGGTCGCTCCCTGCATTTTTTGGGTCTGTCCTCCATTTTCTTGGACCGATCTCCCCATTTTTGGGTCGGCCCCTGCAGTTTTAGGGTATGTCCTTTTTTTGGGTCGGACCCTCCATTTTTTGGGTCAGTCCCCCAATTTTTGGGTCGATCTCCATTTTTTGGGGCGCCCCCTGCATTTTTTGGGTCGGTTCCCCATTTCTTTGGGTCGATATCCATTTTTGGGTCGCCGCCCCCAAATTTTTTGGGTCGCCCCCCATTTTCATGGATCGATCTCCATTTTTTGGGTCGCCCCCTGCATTTCTTTTTTAACCTTTTTTCCCCCCATTCTTCTCGATTATTTTACACATAGAGGGCGCTCTCGTTCCTCAACAACGACGGCAACCTGCGACACAACAACGTCAACATTTGGTCGGTGTTCGTGAACGGGGCGGGCGAATGGAAATTGGGGGGCGTCGAGTACGTGAGTGCGTATCAAGAGGGCGCTAGTGCTGGCGGTGGAACGGCGACAACAACAACAACAACGACATCTAGCGGCGGCGGAGTTGGAATTGGTGGGGGGCCGGACATTTACGATCCCCCCGAGAAAAACGATCCCGCCAAACAACGGCTGGCGACGAAATGGTGAGTGCGCCCCCCCCCCCCCCAACCAAATTTTTTGTGCCCCCCCCCCCACTTTTTTTTTGTGTCGCCCTTTTTTTTTTAGGTGGGGGGCGCCCTTGGAAAAGTTTGTTTATATACTGTTTTTTTTTTGGTTGCCATGGTAACCGTAGTTCGAGTGACATGTGGGGCCTGGGTTGCCTGATTTGGGAGGTGTTCAACGGGCCGTTGCAGCAGCAGTCGTCGCTTAAGATGCTGGATAAGGTGCGTAACGCGGCTGCAGAATCTTGGTGCGAAACTTGGCTAACGTTTGGTTGTTGTTGTCGTAGATACCGAAACAATTGGGTCCGTTGTATTGCGAGTTGGTGGGTGCGAATCCGGCGCTGCGACCGAATCCGGCGGATATAATCACGCGCTGTCGCAAATTGGGCGGCTATTTCAAGAACGATCTGGTCGACACGTTGCTGTTCCTCGAGGAGATTCAGATCAAGGACAAGAACGAGAAGACGCGATTCTTTTCGAATTTGACGCCCCATCTGGACTCGTTTCCCGACACGGTGTGTCAGCACAAGATTTTGCCGCAATTGATCACGGCGTTCGAGTACGGGGACGCGGGGTCCGCGGTGTTGGCGCCCATGTTCAAGGTGAGTTTAGCCGGGTTTCGCACACTTTAGCGGAGTTTCTAGCGAGTTTAGCGGAGTTTCGCACACTTTAGCGGAGTTTCTAGCGAGTTTAGCGGAGTTTCGCACACTTTAGTCGAGTTTCTAGCGAGTTTAGCGGGGTTTCGCACACTTTAGTCGAGTTTCTAGCGAGTTTAGGCGGAGTTTCGCACACTTTAGCGGAGTTTCTAGCAAGTTTAGCGGAGTTTCGCACACTTTAGTCGAGTTTCTAGCGAGTTTAGCGGAGTTTCGCACACTTTAGTCGAGTTTCTAGCAAGTTTAGCGGAGTTTCGCACACTTTAGTCGAGTTTCTAGCGAGTTTAGCGGAGTTTCGCACACTTTAGTCGAGTTTCTAGCGAGTTTAGCGGGGTTTCGCACACTTTAGTCGAGTTTCTAGCGAGTTTAGCGGAGTTTCGCACACTTTAGCGGAGTTTCTAGCGAGTTTAGCGGAGTTTCGCACACTTTAGCGGAGTTTCTAGCGAGTTTAGCGGAGTTTCGCACACTTTAGTCGAGTTTCTAGCGAGTTTAAGCGGAGTTTCGCACACTTTAGTCGAGTTTCTGGCGAGTTTAGCGGAGTTTCGCACACTTTAGCGGAGTTTCTAGCGAGTTTAGCGGAGTTTCGCACACTTTAGTCGAGTTTCTAGCGAGTTTAGCGGAGTTTCGCACACTTTAGCGGAGTTTCTAGCGAGTTTAGCGGAGTTTCGCACACTTTAGTCGAGTTTCTAGCGAGTTTAAGCGGAGTTTCGCACACTTTAGTCGAGTTTCTAGCGAGTTTAGGCGGAGTTTCGCACACTTTAGCGGAGTTTCTAGCGAGTTTAGCGGAGTTTCGCACACTTTAGTCGAGTTTCTAGCGAGTTTAGCGGAGTTTCGCACACTTTAGCGGAGTTTCTAGCGAGTTTAGGCGGAGTTTCGCACACTTTAGTCGAGTTTCTAGCGAGTTTAGGCGGAGTTTCGCACACTTTAGTCGAGTTTCTAGCGAGTTTAGGCGGAGTTTCGCACACTTTAGTCGAGTTTCTAGCGAGTTTAGGCGGAGTTTCGCACACTTTAGTCGAGTTTCTAGCGAGTTTAGCGGAGTTTCGCACACTTTAGTCGAGTTTCTAGCGAGTTTAGGCGGAGTTTCGCACACTTTAGCGGAGTTTCTAGCGAGTTTAGGCGGAGTTTCGCACACTTTAGTCGAGTTTCTAGCGAGTTTAGGCGGAGTTTCGCACACTTTAGCGGAGTTTCTAGCGAGTTTAGGCGGAGTTTCGCACACTTTAGTCGAGTTTCTAGCGAGTTTAGGCGGAGTTTCGCACACTTTAGCGGAGTTTCTAGCGGAGTTTAGCGGAGTTTCGCACACTTTAGCGGAGTTTCTAGCGAGTTTAGGCGGAGTTTCGCACACTTTAGCGGAGTTTCTAGCGGAGTTTAGGCGGAGTTTCGCACACTTTAGTCGAGTTTCTAGCGAGTTTAGGCGGAGTTTCGCACACTTTAGTCGAGTTTCTAGCGAGTTTAGCGGAGTTTCGCACACTTTAGTCGAGTTTCTAGCGAGTTTAGGCGGAGTTTCGCACACTTTAGCGGAGTTTCTAGCGGAGTTTAGCGGAGTTTCGCACACTTTAGCGGAGTTTCTAGCGAGTTTAGCGGAGTTTCGCACACTTTAGCGGAGTTTCTAGCGGAGTTTAGGCGGAGTTTCGCACACTTTAGTCGAGTTTCTAGCGAGTTTAGGCGGAGTTTCGCACACTTTAGTCGAGTTTCTAGCGAGTTTAGCGGAGTTTCGCACACTTTAGTCGAGTTTCTAGCGAGTTTAGGCGGAGTTTCGCACACTTTAGTCGAGTTTCTAGCGAGTTTAGGCGGAGTTTCGCACACTTTAGTCGAGTTTCTAGCGAGTTTAGCGGAGTTTCGCACACTTTAGTCGAGTTTCTAGCGAGTTTAGGCGGAGTTTCGCACACTTTAGTCGAGTTTCTAGCGAGTTTAGGCGGAGTTTCGCACACTTTAGCGGAGTTTCTAGCGAGTTTAGGCGGAGTTTCGCACACTTTAGTCGAGTTTCTAGCGAGTTTAGCGGAGTTTCGCACACTTTAGCGGAGTTTCTAGCGGAGTTTAGGCGGAGTTTCGCACACTTTAGTCGAGTTTCTAGCGAGTTTAGCGGAGTTTCGCACACTTTAGCGGAGTTTCTAGCGGAGTTTAGGCGGAGTTTCGCACACTTTAGTCGAGTTTCTAGCGAGTTTAGCGGAGTTTCGCACACTTTAGCGGAGTTTCTAGCGGAGTTTAGGCGGAGTTTCGCACACTTTAGTCGAGTTTCTAGCGAGTTTAGCGGAGTTTCGCACACTTTAGCGGAGTTTCTAGCGAGTTTAGGCGGAGTTTCGCACACTTTAGTCGAGTTTCTGGCGAGTTTAGCGGAGTTTCGCACACTTTAGCGGAGTTTCTAGCGAGTTTAAGCGGAGTTTCGCACACTTTAGCGGAGTTTCTAGCGAGTTTAAGCGGAGTTTCGCACACTTTAGTCGAGTTTCTAGCGAGTTTAAGCGGAGTTTCGCACACTTTAGCGGAGTTTCTAGCGAGTTTAAGCGGAGTTTCGCACACTTTAGTCGAGTTTCTAGCGAGTTTAAGCGGAGTTTCGCACACTTTAGCGGAGTTTCTAACTCTAATCTATTTTCTTGTTTCTTCGCACGCAGTTGGGTCGTCTCCTCGGCGAGGCCGACTACCAGCGGAAAATCGTGCCGTGCGTCGTGAAACTGTTCGGCAGCAACGATCGTGCCACGCGGTCGCGCCTCCTCCAACAGCTCGAGCACTTTGTCGGCCACCTTCACGCCTCCATCGTGAACGATCAAATCTTCACGCAGATGGCGCACGGCTTCATGGACACGAACCCGACGATCCGCGAGCAAACCGTCAAATCCATCGTCCATCTGGCGCCGAAACTCAACTACAACAATCTGAACGTGGAGCTGCTGCGTCATTTCGCGCGCCTCCAGTCGCGCACCGAAGAGCCGCAAGGTGGCATTCGCACCAATACGACCGTGTGCTTGGCGAAGATTGCGCCCCACCTGCATCCGCAGGTGTGTGTGTGTGTGTGAGGAAAGAGTTGCTGAGAGTTTGAGCAAAAAATTTGCTGAAAATTGAGCAAAAAATGCTAAAAAACTGTTGAGCAAAAAGTTGCTCAAATTTTAGCTAAAATTTGAGCAAAAAATGCTAAAAATGTAGCTAAAATTTGAGCAAAAAATTTTAAAAAGTTGTTAAAATTTTGAGCAAAAAATTGTTAAAATTTGAGCTAAAATTGCTAAGAAATTGATAAAAAAATTGCTAAGAAATTGAGGTGGAAAATGCTAAAAATTGAGCTAAAATTGCTAAAATTTGAGCGAAATATTGCTAAAAATTTGAACAGAAATTGCTAAAATTTGAGCAAAAAAATTACTAAAAATTTGAGCAAAAAATGCTAAAATTTGAGCAACAAATTGTTAAGAATTGAGCAACAAATTGCTAAAAATTGAGCCATAAAATTGCTTAAAATTGAGCAAAAAATTGCTAGAAATTTAGCCAAAAATTGCTAAAATTTGAGCAAAAACTTGGTAAAAATTGAGCCATAAAATTGCTTAAAATTTGAGCAAAATATTGCTAAAAATTTGAACAAAAATTGCTAAAATTTGAGCAAAAAAATTACTAAAAATTTGAGCAAAAAATTGCTAAAATTTGAGCAAAAAAATTACTAAAAATGTGAGCAAAAAAATTGCTAAAAATTTAGCCAAAAATTGCTAAAATTTGAGCAAAAAATGCTAAAAATTGAGCCATAAAATTGCTAAAAATTTGAACAAAAATTGCTAAAATTTGAGCAAAAAAAATGCTAGAAATTTGAGCAAAAACTTGGTAAAAATTGCTAAAATTTGAGCAAAAACTTGGTAAAAATTGAGCCATGAAATTGCTTAAAATTTGAACAAAAATTGCTAAAATTTGAGCAAAAAAAAGCTAAAATTTGAGCAAAAAATTGCTTAAAATTGAGCAAAAAAATTGCTAAAAATCTGAACAAAAATTGCTAAAATTTGAGCAAAAAAATTACTAAAAATTGAGCCATAAAATTTCTTAAAATTTGAGCAAAATATTGCTAAAAATCTGAACAAA
The DNA here is from genome assembly GCA_963695495.1 of Hololepta plana. Classification (NCBI taxonomy): domain Eukaryota; kingdom Metazoa; phylum Arthropoda; class Insecta; order Coleoptera; family Histeridae; genus Hololepta; species Hololepta plana. Next base: position 14,094,355 of record OY968835.1, read on the forward strand.
AATTGCTAAAATTTGAGCAAAAAAATTACTAAAAATTTGAGCAAAAAAATGCTAAAATTTGAGCAAAAAATTGCTTAAAATTGAGCAAAAAAATTGCTAAAAATTGAGCCATAAAATTTCTTAAAATTTGAGCAAAATATTGCTAAAAATCTGAACAAAAATTGCTAAAATTTGAGCAAAAAAATTACTAAAAATTTGAGCAAAAAATTACTAAAAATTTGAGCAACAAATTGTTATTTATTGTTGTTTTGATCGTCTGACATAAAAGTGACTTAAACTGACATAAAAGTCACTTAAACTATGACAAAAGTCACTTAAACTGACATAAAAGTCACTTAAACTGACATAAAAGTCACTTAAACTGACATAAAGGTCACTTGAACTGACATAAAAGTGACTTAAACTGACTAAAGTGACTTAAACTGACTAAAGTGACTTAAACTGACTTAAAGTCACTTGAACTGACATAGAAATGACTTAAAGTCATTTATGCTGACTTAAAGTGGCATAAAAGTCACTTAAACTGACATAAAAGTCACTTGAACTGATATAAAAGTCACTTAAACTGACATAAAAGTCACTTGAACTGACATAAAAATGACTTAAAGTCATTTATGCTGACTTAAAGTGGCATAAAACTGACAAAAGATGGCACTAAAGTGACCTTAAACTGTCATAAAAAAATTGCTAAAATTTGAGCGAAATATTGCTAAAAATTTGAACAAAAATTGCTAAAAATTTGAGCAACAAATTGTTAAGAATTGAGCAACAAATTGCTAAAAATTGAGCCATAAAATTGCTTAAAATTGAGCACAAAATTGCTAAAAATTTTGCAAAAAATTGCTAGAAATTTAGTCAAAAATTGCTCAAAAATTGCTAAAATTTGAGCCATAAAATTAGCTAAAAATTGAGCAAAAAAATGGCTAAAAATTGAGCTGAAAATGTCACGATCCATCCCCCAGGTGCGACAAAAGGTGCTCGTTGCGGCGTTCGTTCGTGCCATGAGGGATCCGTTTGCGCCGGCGCGGAACGCGGGCGTTCTCGCCTTGGCCGCGACGCAACAGTATTATTTACTGGCGGAGGTGGCGTCGCGCATTCTTCCCGCACTTTGTCAGCTCGCCGTCGATCCGGAGAAGATGGTGCGCGAGTCGGTCTTTCGCACGGTCAAAGGGTTCTTGGGCAAGTTGGAAAAGGTGTCGGAGGATCCGAGTCTGCGCGAGAGTATGGGTGAGTTTTGATCACTTTTCTTCAGTTTTCGATGGGTTTTTATGGAGTTTTTATCACTTTTCTTAAGTTTTCGATGAGTTTGGATGAGTTTTATTGAGTTTTCTTAAGTTTCTCTTGAGTTTCTCTTGAGTTTTCTTCACTTTTCTTAAGTTTAATTGAGTTTCTCTTGAGTTTTCTTCACTTTTCTTAAGTTTAATTGAGTTTCCCTTGAGTTTTCTTCACTTTTCTTAAGTTTAATTGAGTTTCCCTTGAGTTTTCTTCGCTTTTCTTAAGTTTAATTGAGTTTCCCTTGAGTTTTCTTCACTTTTCTTAAGTTTAATTGAGTTTCTCTTGAGTTTTCTTCACTTTTCTTAAGTTTAATTGAGTTTATCTTGAGTTTTCTTCACTTTTCTTAAGTTTATCTTGAGTTTCCCTTGAGTTTTCTTCACTTTTCTTAAGTTTAATTGAGTTTATCTTGAGTTTTCTTCACTTTTCTTAAGTTTATCTTGAGTTTCCCTTGAGTTTTCTTCACTTTTCTTAAGTTTAGTTGAGTTTATCTTGAATTTTCTTCACTTTTCTTAAGTTTAATTGAGTTTATCTTGAGTTTTCTTCACTTTTCTTAAGTTTAATTGGGTTTATCTTGAGTTTTCTTCACTTTTCTTAAGTTTCTCTTGAGTTTCTCTTGAGTTTTCTTCACTTTTCTTAAGTTTAATTGAGTTTCCCTTGAGTTTTCTTCACTTTTCTTAAGTTTAATTGAGTTTCTCTTGAGTTTTCTTCACTTTTCTTAAGTTTAATTGAGTTTATCTTGAGTTTTCTTCACTTTTCTTAAGTTTAATTGAGTTTCCCTTGAGTTTTCTTCACTTTTCTTAAGTTTAATTGAGTTTCCCTTGAGTTTTCTTCACTTTTCTTAAGTTTAATTGAGTTTCCCTTGAGTTTTCTTCACTTTTCTTAAGTTTAATTGAGTTTCCCTTGAGTTTTCTTCACTTTTCTTAAGTTTATCTTGAGTTTTCTTCACTTTTCTTAAGTTTAATTGAGTTTATCTTGAATTTTCTTCACTTTTCTTAAGTTTAATTGAGTTTATCTTGAGTTTTTTTCACTTTTCTTAAGTTTTATGGAGTTTATCTTGAGTTTTCTTAAGTTTTATTGACTTTTCGCATAACTTTCCCTGCGGAATTTTGATCAATTTCCCCTTTTCTTTTCCAGAGGCGGACGTGAATACGGCGACGCCGAGCCTAAGTAATGCGGCCGCCACGTGGGCCGGATGGGCGGTCACCGCGGTTACGGCGAAATTCTATCGCAGCCAATCGGACACGGTGAAATCGACGACAGCGCCGTATAACGTAGGCGGCGGCGGCGGCGGCAACAACAATCGCATGATGCTCACGAAACCGGCATCTCTAGGTGAGAATGATAACTAGAACCTACGAAAAACTAACTAAAAACCCACTTAAAGTGACTGAAAAGTAGCTGAATCTCAGTAAAAAGTAACTAAATCTCATTAAAAACTAACTAAAATTCAATTAAAAGTAAGTAAAACTCACTTAAAAGTAAGTAAAACGCATTTAAAGTCACTGAAAACTAACTAAATTCAATAAACAGTAATTAAAGCTCACTAAGAAGTAACTAAAACTCAATAAAATGCCACTAAAACTTATTTAAAGTGACTGAAAAATAACTAAAACTCATTTAAAGTCACCGAAAAGTAACTAAAACTCACTTAAAAGTAACTAAAACTCACATAAAGTCACTGAAAAGTAACTAAAACTTATTTAAAGTGACAGAGAAGTAACTAAAACTGAGTTTTAAGTTGGTGAAAGTTGAGTTCGCTTTAAACTCACTTAGAAAACTCACTAAATAGTAAGTAAAGCTCACATAAAAGTAACTAAATTCACTTAAAAGTGGCTAAAACTCACTTAAAACTAACTAAAGCTCATTTAAATCGACTGAAAAGTAACTAAAACTCATTTAAAGTCACTAAAAAGTAACTAAAATTCACTTAAAACTAACTAAAACTCCCTTGAAGTCACTGAAAAGTAACTAAAGCTCACTTACAAGCAACTAAAAGTCACTAAAAAGTAACTAAAATTCAGTTTTAAGTTGGCAAAACTTGAGTTCGCTTCAAAGTCACTGCGAGAACCCACTAAAAACTAAGTAAAACTCAACAAAAGTAACTAAAATTCACTTAAAACTAACTAAAACTCACTTGAAGTCACTGAAAAGTAACTAAAGCTCACTTACAAGTAACTAAAACTCACTAAAAAGTAACTAAACGTCACTAAAAAGTAACTAAAACTCAACCAAAGTAACTAAAACTCACTAAAAGTGCCCTAAAGGTAACTAAAACTCACTTAAAAGTAACTAAAATTCACTTAAAACTAACTAAAACTCACCTGAAGTCACTGAAAAGTAACTAAAGCTCACTTACAAGTAACTAAAACTCACTAAAAAGTAACTAAACGTCACTAAAAAGTAACTAAAACTCAACCAAAGTAACTAAAACTCACTAAAAGTGCCCTAAAAGTAACTAAAGCTCACTTAAAAGTAACTAAAGCTCACTTAAAAGTAACTAAATTCACTTAAAAGTGGCTAAAACTCGCTTAAAACTAACTAAAACTCACTTAAAAGTAACTAAAACTCACTAAAAGTGCCCTAAAAGTGGCTAAAACTCACTTAAGAGTAACTAAAGCTCACTTAAAAATAACTAATTTCACTAAAAAGTGGCTAAAACTCGCTTAGAACTAACTAAAACTCACTTAAAAGTAACTAAAACTCACTAAAAGTTCCCTAAAAGTAACTAAAACTCACTTAAAAGTAACTAAAGCTCACTCAAAAGTAACTAAATCCACTTAAAGGTGGCTAAAACTCGCTTAAAACTAACTAAAACTCACTTAAAAGTAACCAAAACTCACTAAAAGTTCCCTAAAAGTAACTAAAACTCACTTAAAAGTAACTAAAGCTCACTTAAAATAACTAATTTCACTTAAAAGTGGCTAAAACTCGCTTAAAGCTAACTAAATTCACTTAAAAGTGGCTAAAGCTCACTTAAAAGTAACTAAAGCTCACTTAAAAGTAACTAAATTCACTTAAAAGTGGCTAAAACTCGCTTAAAACTAACTAAAACTCACTTAAAAGTAACTAGAACTCACTAAAAGTGCCCTAAAAGTAACTAAAACTCACTTAAAAGTAACTAAAAGTGCCCTAAAAGTAACTAAAACTCACTTAAAAGTAACTAAAACTCACTTAAAAGTGGCTAAAACTCGCTTAAAACTAACTAAAGCTCATTTAAAGTGACAGAAAAGTAACTAAAACTCGCTTAAAACTAACTGAAAAGTAACTAAAACTCACTTGAAACACACCTAAAACCAACTTGAAATGACTGAAAACTAACTAAAAAAAAAAAAAAAAACATCCCCCCGCGTTTCCAGAGCAACCGTCGAGCAGCAGCATCTCGACGACGACGTCGAGCGTCACATCGATGACGTCGTTGGAGCACGAAGATGGCGCCAGTCGCGGCGCCACCAACGCCAACGCCAACGCCGCCACCGCCACAGCCGCAGGTGGCGCCATCTCCACCGCCGGCACCGACTCCGTCTCCGACTACGACTACGACCAATGGGGCGACAACGACACCTGTTGGGGCGACATCGAAACAACGGGCGCAGACTCTTCAACAACACAAATGAAAACGACAACGACAACAGAGGGAGCCACCGGCGAGTTAGCAGCAGCAGCAGCAGCAGCGCCATCCGACGGCTGGGACGACAACGAGGAGTGGGGCAGTTTAGAGGACGAACAACAACAACAACACGCGTTGCCAGGCAACAACGATAATGATGATTATAATGATGAGGACGCGTCTCCTAGCAACAACAACGCGGCGAGCTCCACCTCGTGGCTGGACGACGAATTCGAGCCGATCGACGAGTCATCGATGTCGATGGCGCCATCTAGTGGTGGCGGCGGGACGACGAATTTAGCGAGTACAACCACCACCAGCAAGTTGGAGGACGCGCGGAAAAAACGCGAAGAGCGTAAACTGATGCGGCAGAAGGAGATGGAGGCGCGACGGGCGAGTCGCCATTTTGGCGGTGGGGGGGCGCCATCTACCGCCGGCGGTGGACCGATGAAATTGGGCGCGAAAAAAATGTGAAAAACAACAAAGTAACGCCATCTGTGTGTGTGTTTTTTGCTAATCACAACTAAAAAAAAAAAAGGCGAAAAAAAAATATATTCGCAAAAAAAACGAACAAAACTTGATTTCGTTCACTTCCCCCCCACCCGTCCCCGTCTTTGACGTTTCGCGCCGCCATCTAGTGGCAACTAGCGCAATTTCACACGCGCGCGTGTTTGTTTGTGGCGCCATCTGTGAACGAAAAGCAGGAGAATGTGAATCGCTCGTGTTATTTATTAAAAGTCGCAAAGTGTCATTCGAATTAATTGTCGGTTTTTTTTTGACGGAAGAAGACGTTTCATAAAATACGTTCGTGGTAATAATCGATTGGATATTATTATTATTTTTTTGTTCGTTGCCTTTCGCGAAATTACTAATAATCGTGAGTAAATCGAGGTTAGAATAGTTGACTTTTAACCCCCCCGAACAAAAATTGTCCTCTCCTAGTAGTAGTAGTAGTGATGATGACGTCGTCAAGGGTGCACGGCGTGAAGAAGGAGTTGGAGCTGGCGCTGAAGGATCCCAGTAAGCCGTGGACGCCGTTCTTCAGTGTCGTCGAGTCGAAGACGGGCATCGGACGGTTATACGTCTTCTTCGGTGAGTGAGAGACGAAGACGAAGTGGGAGGAGGTGGGAGGACTCTCGCCTCCAGTGGCGACCTCTTTGCTGGAAGGATTATGCAGATTCTTCATCCTCACTCCCGCCCTCCTCCTCCCATCTCCCTCCCTCCTCCTACATCCTCCCACCTCCTCCTCCCACGTCATCAACAACAACCTCAACCCCGTTCTTCAGTGTCGCACATTCTTCATCCTCCCTCCCCCCATCTCCTCCCTCCCTCCTCCCACATCCTCCCATCTCCTCCCTCCCACTCACCTCCTCCCACATCATCAACAACAACCTCAACACCGTTCTTCGGTGTCGCACATTCTTCATCCTCCCTCCCATCTCCTTCCCCCCATCTCCTCCCTCCCTCACTCCCGCCCTCCTCTCACCTCCTCCTCCCACATCATCAACAACAACCTCAACACCGTTCTTCAGTGTCGCACATTCTTCATCCTCCCTCCCTCCCTCCCATCTCCTCCCTCATTTTCGCCCTCCTCCCACATCATTAACAACAACCTCAACACCGTCCTTCAGTGTCGCACATTCTTCATCCTCCCTCCCTCCCATCTCCTCCCTCATTTTCGCCCTCCTCCCACATCATCAACAACAACCTCAACACCGTTCTTCAGTGTCGCACATTCTTCATCCTCCCTCCCATCTCCTTCCTCCGTCCCTCCCTCCTCCCACATCCTCCCATCTCCTCCCTCCCACCCTCCTCCTACATCCTCCCACCTCCTCCCACAGCAACAACAACAACCTCAACACCGTTCTTCAGTGTCGCACATTCTTCATCCTCCCTCCGTTCTGCCCTCCTCCCACACCTTCCTCCTTCCTCCCACATCAACATCAACAACTTCAACTGGGATGGCAATTGATTATTCCTACCTCCCATCTCCTTCCCCAGCTGCCGCCTCCTCCTCCCATCCTCCCCGCACTCCCACACCTATGTTGAGTGCCTCCTCCTCCTCCTCCTCCCACGCCCCACTCAAAGTTGGCCAACTTCGACAGGGGGGTGGGGGGGTGGAATCATGGCAATTGATTATTCCTCCCTCCCTCCCTTCTCCCATCCTCCTTCCCTCCTCCTCTTTCCCAATCTGCTGGCCCCCTCCCTCTTCTCCCATCCTCCACCTTCCACTCCACAGTTAACTCCATCGAGCCTTCCTCCTCCCACTCCCATCCTCCTCCCTACACTCAAAGTTGGTCAACTTCGACTGGGAGGGTAACCACGATCAATTGGATCTACCTCCCTCCCATCCTCCTCCTCTTTCCCCAGCTACCTCCTCCCATCCTAGTCCTCCCACCTCCCACTCCAATGTTAACCCCATCGAGCCTCCCTCCTCCATTTGGGGGGATAATCATGGCAATTGGATCTACCTCCCTCCCTCCCTCCCAGCTCCTTCCCCAGCAGCTCCTTCCCATCCCCGTCCTCCCACTCCAATGTTAGCCCCATCATCGAGCCTCCGTCCTCCCATCCTCCCCCCTCCCACTCAAAGTGGGCCAAGTCCAACTGGGACGATAATAATGGCAATTGGATCTTCCTCCCTCATTCCCTCCCTCCCTGACTTTTCCTATTCCCTTCCTCCCTCCCTCCCTCCCTCGATCACTTTTCCTATTCTCCTCCTCCCACCCTCCAGATCCTCCTGCCACCCCACCGCCCACCCCGTCCTCCCTCCCTCCCTCCCACCGTCTGAAGTCATCCAACCTCCCTGACCCTAACCTAACAAACGTTTCTCCATAAAGTCTTCGGGGGTGGAGAGTCTCTTCCCCCCCCCCCTCATTCTTCCTTGCCTCACCCCCTCCCTCCCAGCCACCGGCTCCTCCCACTCCCCCCCCCCCTCCCCCCGGTCGACCAATCGCCAATCAAATAATGAAAGTTGCTCGCTTTTAACTCTGTTTTCTTTTGTTATTTTTGTGTCCGTCGTCTAGGTTTCCTGATGTCGATCGTCCTCTGGTTGGTGTTCGGCTTCGCCGGCCAACTGGTGTGCAACGCCGTCGGCTTCCTCTATCCGGCGTACGTGTCGATGAAGGCGCTGGAGTCGGCGAACAAGGAGGACGACACCAAGTGGCTGACGTATTGGGTCGTGTTCGCCCTCTTCTCGCTGATCGAGTACTTTGCCGACTTCATCGTCGGCTGGTTCCCCCTCTACTGGCTGATCAAGGTAGTGGATAATGGGTGGGGAGGGGGGAGGGAGAGGAAGGAAGGGTGGGGAGGAAGAGTTTTCGTGGCGTTTCGATTGAGTTTCTATGCGAGTTTGTGGGAGTTTTTCCAACTTTTATCGAGTTTCTTTGAGTTTTTCCAACTTAAAATGAGTTTTTTTTTAGTTTAATTTAGTTTTTTCAACTTTAAATGAGTTTCTTTCGAAGTTTCTTTGAGTTTTTGCGACTTTAAACGAGTTTCTTTTCAAGTTTCTTTGAGTTTTTCCAACTTTAAACGAGTTTTTTTCGAAGTTTCTTTGAGCTTTTCCAACTTTAAACGAGTTTCTTTCGAAGTTTACGTGAGTTTTTCCAACTTTAAACGAGTTTCCTCGAAGTTTACGTGAGTTTTTCCAACTTTAAACGAGTTTCCTCGAAGTTCCTTTGAGCTTTTCCAACTTTAAACGAGCTTCCTCGAAGTTTCTTTGAGTTTTTCCAACTTTAAACGAGTTTCCTCGAAGTTTACGTGAGTTTTTCCAACTTTAAACGAGTTTCTTTCGAAGTTTACGTGAGTTTTTCCAACTTTAAACGAGCTTCCTCGAAGTTTCTTTGAGTTTTTCCAACTTTAAACGAGTTTCCTCGAAGTTTCTTTTGAGTTTTTCCAACTTTAAACGAGTTTCCTCGAAGTTTACGTGAGTTTTTCCAACTTTAAACGACGCTAATCGCTCTTTTTCTTTCCTCCAGTGCCTCTTCATGTTCTGGCTGATGCTGCCCACCGAGTTCAACGGCTCCCTGATGATCTACGAGAAACTGATTCGACCGCGATTCTTGCGCCACCAATCGCAGATCGACGCCGCATTGAAACTCCAATAAAACAACAACAAAAACCACCAAATAAGGCGAAAGGGAGGAGCGGGAGGTGGAGGGAGGAAAACAACAAAAACAAGAAAAACAACAAGAAAAAACGCTCGTCATCACGTTTCTCACGTTTATTCGCCTCCACAAGGTCGTAGCAACCGAGACAACAAAGAATAGCGAAGACAACAACCACCGCCGCAGCGAAGACAACAACCACTGCCGCGCGGCGCTGCGATTATTATTATTATTATTATCATTGTCTCGTTGCCACGCGTTACGCCATTAAACAAACAAATCAATCGCTAGTAGCTCCCTCTCTCGCCACCTTTTCCAAGCGCTCGTTTCCTTCAGTCGCCGCCGTGGCGCTGTCGGCGGCGCGATTTCTCCACGCCGTCACGTAACTGGTCGGATGAACGGGCAGGAAGCCGGCGAGACCTTGAAGGAAGGAAAAACGCAACAGAAAAAAAAAAGTTAGCCGGGCGACAAACCAAATCGATAATTTTTTTTTTTCGCGCGCATTTTCGCGCTTTTTTCGCGCGTATTTTCCGAGGTTAGACCTTACCGAACAGTTGCCGGACGGGTTTCGAGGCGACCGCCCCGTTATTGCCCATCCAATGGCGGATCCGTTCGAAATTGAGCGAGACCAAACGTTCGCCATTTTCGTTCGCCAACGGATCGTAGGTGCCCAATTGCTCGATGACAGGGTGATGTTGATCTCTGCGGGTCTAGAAAAGGAGAGGGAAAAAAATTGTACATCGTTAACCTCAAAAAAAAAATTTTTTTTTTCGGCACGAAAAAGTGCGAGAGAAAAAAATGTGGTTCGTTCACCTCGGTGACGACGACGTGGAAAAACGGTCGATTCGCGCAGCCTTTTCGCGCGAGTCTGATGATTTTCGCCGATCGCTTGTAGAACGTGCCGGTGCCACTCGACGGCGACAACATTTTGGTTTTTTTTTTGCGGTTTTTTTTTGAGGTTAAATCGACGCTAGATAACGTCGTGGCGAAAGTTTGCACGTTGTTTGCGCTACGCGGCAATAGATGGCGTTTCTGTGTGTGTTTGTGTATGTGTGTGCTAGTTGGTTAGTGTTCGGCTAGTGGTTGATAGATGGCGCCACCACACGGTTGATTGGTTGGTGTGTTGCGTCGTCTGGGGAATAGATGGCGCCACGTTGTGGTTGTTGTTGGTTGGTTGATTGGTGTGGCGTTTTGCGAGTAGATGGCGTTGAATTGATGGCGGTTTGAAGGTTTTCTTTCTTTTCGCGTTTTTTTCTTTTGTTTTTGTGAATGGGGGAAATTGTTTGGGGTAAATATGGTGGGTGGAAAGGGGGCGAAATGTAAAGAGAGTTTTGGGGGTTTTTCTTTTTTGTTTCTTTTTTGTTTTTTTTTTGATTTTGTTTGCAATCGTTTATTTATTTTCATCTTTTTCTTTTTTTTAATTACAATAAATCGCGTTTGTTTTTTTTGGTTTTTGTTTGTTTTTGGTTTAATAAATTAAAAGTCTTGGCACAATTTTTTCTTTTGTTTTTGTTGGTTGTTTGTTGGTGGTTTTTTTCGTTGTTTTTTGTTGTTGTTTTTGTTGGGTTTTGATGGGTGGTTTTGCGTTGGTTTGTTCGCTTTACGTGTATTTTTGGGGATTTTTTTTTGGGTAAATTTTTAGCAAATTTTTTTTTGAGCGAATTTGCAGCGAATTTTTTGCTCAATTTTTAGCTATTTTAGTGCTCAATTTTTGCTCAATTTTTAGAAATTCTTTGTTTAAATTTTAGTTAAAATTTTAACAATTTTTTGCTTAAATTTTTGGTAATTTGTTGCTCAATTTTTAGAAATTCTTTGCTCAAATTTTAGCTAAAATTTTAACAATTTCTTGCTTAAATTTTTGGTATTTTTTTGCTCAATTTTTAGTTAAAATTTTAACAATTTTTTGCTCAATCTTTAGCATTTCTTTGCTCAATTTTTAGCTAAAATTTTAACAATTTTTTGCTTAAATTTTTGGTATTTTTTGCTCAATTTTTAGTTAAATTTTTAACAATTTTTTGCTTAAATTTTTGGTAATTTGTTGCTCAATTTTTAGCATTTTTTTGCTCAATTCTTAGCAATTCTTTGCTCAAATTTTTGGTAATTTTTTGCTCAATTTTTAGCATTTCTTTGCTAAATTTTTAGTTAAAATTTTAACCATTTTTTTGCTCAATTCTTAGCAAAATTTTTTAGCAATTTTTTGCTTAAATTTTTGGTAATTTTTGCTCAATTTTTAGCAATTTTTAGCTCATTTCTTAACAACTTTTTGCTCAAACTTTAGCTAAATTTTTATCACTCTTTTTCTGATTTTTTTTAGCAATTTATAGCTGAATTTTTAGCAATTTTCTCGCTCAATTCTTTGGTAACTTTCCCCAACTTTTCCTCGCCGTCGAACCCGATCGCAAAAGGGAATCCGCACAAGAAAAACTAAAAACGTTTCCCTCCCCTTTGCTATCGACCCCGACCCCCCCCCCAAAAAAATCCCAAAAAAAGCCCAAAAAACCCAAAAAAAACCCAAAAAAAAAAAACTTCGAAAAAACCACCAAAAAAAAAACCAGACCCTTTCCTCCCACCCCTTTAATTCGTCTTCTTCGCATCTTTCGCCTCCTCCTTCACCTGCCCCCGCCCGAAAATCTTCGCCACCGAGTCCCAGATGCCGCCAAAGAACAGCGCACACAGCAAATTCTCGAAGGGCACGAACGGATCGTGGATGCCCAAGAGAATCGACGACAATTTGAAGTAGACGAAGAAGATGACGATGCCGAAGTAGACGAGGGCGTGCGGCGCCGAAATCAGCTCCGTCTTCTTGTCCATGATGAAGATGATGGAGGCCACCAGGCAGGCCTTGGTATAGCTGAAACAATCGCGAGAGAAATCGCTTAGAATCAATTGTTTTTTGGTGGCGATTTCAAACTTTACGCAATTAACGGCGATTTTCTCGCTTACGGTTGGGTTTAGAGCGACGATGGACATAAATCGAAATGTCGGCCGGTCGATTCGCGATCGATCGGTGTATTCAAAGTTGGGAATCGCGCGGGCGGTTGTCGAGTTATCGCGGCGAAAAGGGCGCGCGCGCGCGAAAAATCGGTTTTTTGCAATTTTCTCGGTTATTCGCCGTTTTAGCGCGATTTTCGCCCTTTGCGAAATTGTCGCCCGCCGCGCCCTCTATCGAATTGGTCCTTAGGGATTTTCGCGTGCGGCGCACCGTTATCGAGATATTTCGCTTTGAAGGGAAAATGAAAAAAGTTCAAAGGGGGTGGCCTTTGCTCGAAATGCGAAAAAAATCAATTCCTGTCAAACGAACAGAAATCGATTGATTAGCGATTAGGAACGTGGGAAATCGGGATTAAGCGACAGAAAATCGCAAAAGAAAGTAACTAAAAGTGACCGAAAAGTAACTAAAACCTGGCTTCAAGTTGCCAAAAGTTGAATTAGTTGGGAAATTAGTTGTAGAAAGGCACTAAACAGTTACTAAAAGTAACAGAAAAGCAACTAAACTTTGCATTTCAGTTGATAAAACTGAAATTAGTTCAATAATCACTTGGAAAACTCACTAAAAAGTGACTAAAAGTGACTGAAAAGTAACTAAACTTTGATTTTTAGTTGCTAAAAGTGAAATTAACTCAAGAATAACTTGGAAAACTCACTAGAAAGTTACTAAAACTGACCAAAAAGTAACTAAACTTTGATTTTTAGTTGCTAAAACTGAAATTAGCTCCAAAATCACTTGGAAAAATCACTAAAAAGTGACTAAAAGTGACTAAAAAGTAACTAAACTTTGATTTTTAGTTGCTAAAAGTGAAATTAACTCAAGAATAACTTGGAAAACTCACTAAAAAGTCGGTAAAAGTGACTGAAAAGTAACTAAACTTTGATTTTTAGTTGCTAAAAGTGAAATTAATTCAATAATCACTTGGAAAACTCACTAAAAAGTGACTAAAACTGACCAAAAAGTAACTAAACTTTGATTTTTAGTTGCTAAAACTGAAATTAGCTCCAAAATCACTTGGAAAACTCGCTAAAAAGTCGGTAAAAGTGACTGAAAAGTAACTAAAACTCAGTTTTAAGTTGCTAAAAGTGAAATTAACTCAATAATCACTTGGAAAACTCACTAGAAAGTTACTAAAACTGACCAAAAAGTAACTAAACTTTGATTTTTAGTTGCTAAAACTGAAATTAGCTCCAAAATCACTTGGAAAACTCGCTAAAAAGTGACTGAAAAGTAACTAAAACTCAGTTTTGAGTTGCTAAAAGTGAAATTAGCTGAAAAATCCGTTGGAAAACTCGCTAAAACTGCCAGAAAAAAAAACCCGAAAACGATCACAAAACTTACAACGTCGGCTGCATGAATTCCATCGCCGTCGGCGTCCAGACGCCGCGTATCAACCGTTCGATCAGTCGCGTGAATCCGGCGCCGTTGCCCTTCAGCGTGCCGATGAGGATCATGATCAAGTAGGCGTTCGGATACAGTTTCGCCGCGTGCGTCACTCCGTCGTAAACTTTCTTGCATCGATAAATCTCCTTCATCGCCGCGCACACGATCTTGATCGGCAGGAACTTGGTCAGTTTGTAGCCAATGTCGAAGGGCATGTAGAAGATGACGTACCTGTGTCGGAGTTTTTCTTTTACCTTCATTTCTCAACTTTTTACGAGTTGATTTCTTGAGGTTTCCACCAATTTTTGCTTAATTTTACCCTCATCTTTTTTTTACCAATTTTCCCCAATTTCCACCCCAAATTTCCCCTAACTTTTCCATAAACTACTCCGCAACTTTTTCCCTAACTTTCCCCCCAACTTTTCCCTAAGTTTTCCCCTAACTTTTCCCCAAATTTCCTCTAACTTTTCCCCAAATTTTTCCCTAACTTTCCCCTAACTTTTCCCCAAACTTTCCCCCCAACTTTTCCCCCAAACTTCCCCTAACTTTTCCCTAACTTTCCCCCAACTTTTCCCCAAATTTCCCCTAACTTTTTCCCTAACTTTCCCCCAAATTTCCCCTAACCTTTTCCCTAACTTTTCCCCTAACTTTCCCCCAAATTTCCCCTAACCTTTTCCCTAACTTTCCCCCAAATTCCCCACAACTTTTCCCCTAACTTTTCCCCCAAGTTTTCCCCATCTTTCCCCTAACTTCCACCAATTTTCCCCTAACTTTTTCTCTAACTTTCCCCCCAAGTTTTCCCCATCTTTCCCCTAACTTCCACCAATTTTCCCCTAACTTTTTCTCTAACTTTCCCCTAACTTTCCCCTAACTTTTCCATAAACTACTCCGTAACTTTTTCCTAACTTTCCCCCAACTTTTCCCCAAATTTCCCCTAACTTTCCCCCCAACTTTTCCCCCAAATTTCCCCTAACTTTCCCCTAACTTTTCCCCAAATTTCCCCTAACTTTTCCCTAACTTTCCCCCCAACTTTTCCCCTAACTTTCCCCCAACTTTTCCCTACTTTTCCCCAAATTTCCAATAACTTTTCCCAAAATTTCCAATAACTTTTTCCCCAAATTTCCCCTAACTTTTCCATAAATTACTCCCTAACCTTTTCCCTAACTTTCCCCCAACTTTTCCCCTAACTTTCCCCCAACTTTTCCCCAAATTTCCCCCAAACTTTTCCCCCAACTTTTCCCCTAACTTTTCCCCATCTTTCCCCTAACTTCCACCAATTTTCCCCTAACTTTTTCTCTAACTTTCCCCTAACTTTCCCCTAACTTTCCCCCAACTTTTCCCCTAACTTTTCCCTAACTTTCCCCCAAATTTCCCCTAACTTTTCCATAAATTACTCCCTAACTTCCCCCCCCCCCCAACTTTTCCCCCAACTTTTCCCCTAACTTTCCCCCAATTTTTCCCCAAATTTCCCCTAACTTTTTCCCTAACTTTCCCCCAAATTTCCCCTAACTTTTCCCCAACTTTTCCCTTATATTTCCCCTAATTTCTTGCTTAATTCCTCACCAGACCAATGTGGCCAATAGCACTTGGGGCGTGTTCTTTAGGGGTGCCAAAATCGGCTCGCCCAATAAACCGTTGGCCACCATCCCACCGGCGAACACCACCAACATGTAGGACAACCAGCAGGCCATCGGGTGTTTCCTTGAGAACGCCTGGGCACCTAAAGCACAAGAGAAGAAAACGGAATTTTAGTGAGATTTACGTCGAAATCTACTCAAATTACGGGTTTTTAGTGACTTTTAAGGCCAAAATATGGTGAATTTGTAAGAAATTGTCGGATTTTAGTGAGATTTACGTCGAAATCTAGTGGAATCAGTGGATTTTTAGTGACTTTTATGTCAAAATATGGTGAATTTGTAGGAAATTGTGGAATTTTAGTGAGATTTACGTCGAAATGTAGTCAAATTATGGGTCTTTAGTGACTTTTAAGGCCAAAATATGGTGAATTTGTAAGAAATTGTTGGATTTGACTAAGATTTACTTCGAAATGTTGTGGAATCAGTGGATTTTTAGTGAGTTTTATGCCAAAATTTAGTGAATTTGTAGGAAATTGTGGGATTCTAGTGAGATTTATATCGAAATTTAGTCAAATTATGGGTTTTTAGCGACTTTTAAGGCCAAAATATGGTGAATTTGTAAGAAATTGTTGGATTTGACTAAGATTTACTTCGAAATGTTGTGGAATCAGTGGATTTTTAGTGAGTTTTATGCCAAAATTTAGTGAATTTGTAGGAAATTGTGGGATTCTAGTGAGATTTATATCGAAATTTAGTCAAATTATGGGTTTTTAGCGACTTTTAAGGACAAAATATGGTGAATTTGTATGAAATTGTTGGATTTGACTAAGATTTACTTCGAAATGTTGTGGAATCAGTGGATTTTTAGTGAGTTTTATGTCAAAATATGGTGAATTTGTAAGAAATTGTCGGATTTTAGTGAGATTTATGTCGAAATCTAGTGGAATCAGTGGATTTTTAGTGAATTTTATGTCAAAATTGAGTGAATTTGTAGGAAATTGTGGGATTCTAGTCAGATTTACGTCGAAATTTAGTCAAATTATCGGTTTTTAGTGACTTTTAAGGCCAAAATATGGTGAAATTATAAGAAATTGTCGGATTTTAGTGAGATTTACGTCGAAATCTAGCGGAATCAGTGGACTTTTAGTAACTTTTATGTCAAAATATGGTGAATTTGCAAGAAATTGTTGGATTTTACTACTATTTTTGTCGAAATCTAGCGGAATCAGTGGACTTTTAGTAACTTTTATGTCAAAATATGGTGAATTTGCAAGAAATTGTCGGATTTTAGTGAGATTTACGTCGAAATCCAGCGGAATCAGTGGACTTTTAGTGGCTTTCACGTCAAAAATCTAGTGTAATTTCTGTCACCACCATCACCATCACCATCATCATCAGCTCACCGTTGCCGAGGTCCTCGCGTACGGCGAGGGCGCAGAGGGCGCAATGGGCGATGTCGAAGTAGGGGAACATTTTCAGTTTGACCACCTGATTGGCGACGTCGAGGAAGGCTTCCGGATCCATCTTTTTTTTTTTTTTTTTGCTCTCGTTCCTACCCAACCAACCACAAACAAACAAACTAGAACAAATTATTATATATATATATATTGCGATCGCACGTTGTTTTACGTAACCAAGGCCACCCACCACTTATTTATTACTCAACAACAACAACAACAACAACAACCATACGAACAACAATGAGAGGAGGAAGAAGAGGAACTTGATGATTGTTGAAGGAGAAGAAAAGGAGGAATGATTGAGGAGGGAGGGAGGGAGGGGGGAGGGAGGAAATCAGGGACGAAAAATTGGGCCAAAAGAGGTGGGTGGAGGGGGGGGAGGAACGATCCGTTCGCTTGCTATAAATAACGAGCTGAAAATAGCTCGTGTCTCGTTGCCCGGCAACAGCAGCTAAATACACAAATATATAAACAAAGATTCTTACCCTCTCTCCCACTCACTCACTCACTCCCACTCTTCAGCTCTTCCCTCTTCTTATCACTTGTTACTTTTTGTTTTCTTCCCCTTGATTTCTTATCTTGCGTGTGTCTAACCTCGAAAACAAAGTTGTTGTTGTTGTTTTCGTTCGTTTTTTTTTGTTCTTGCGCGATTGTTTTGTTATGTAATTGAAGTCATGCTGTCGATTGTTCGATTGTTTTGACAGCAGTTTGGTTTAGTTTAGTTTTGAACCACATCGTCGTCGGCGCAATGCTCTGATTTTTGGCCGGCAGATGGCACTAGTCACTTTAGATTTTTATGACACTTTCAGTCGGTTTAAGTGACTTTTATGGCGGTTTAAGTCAGTTTAAGTAACTTTTATGTCAGTTTAAGTCACTTTTGTCATAGTTTAAGTGAATTTAAGTCAGTTTAAGTAACTTTTATGACACTTTAAGTGACTTTTATGTCAGTTTATATCACTTTTATGTCAGTTTAAGTCACTTTTATGTCAGTTCAAGTGACTTTTATGTCAGTTTAAGTCACTTTTATGTCAGTTTAAGCCACTTTTGTCATAGTTTAAGTGAATTTAAGTCAGTTTAAGTCACTTTTATGTCAGTTTAAGTGTCTTTAAGTCAGTTTAAGTGTCTTTAAGTCAGTTTAAGTCACTTTTGTCATAGTTTAAGTGACTTTAAGTCAGTTTAAGTCACTTTTATGTCAGTTCAACTGACTTTTATGTCAGTTTAAGTCACTTTTATGTCAGTTCAAGTGACTTTTATGTCAGTTTAAGTCACTTTTATGTCAGTTTAAGTGACTTTAAGTCAGTTTAAGTGACTTTATATCAGTTTAAGTGTCTTTAAGTCAGTTTAAGTCACTTTTGTCATAGTCTAAGTAACTTTTATGTCAGTTTAAGTGTCTTTAAGTCAGTTTAAGTCACTTTTGTCATAGTTTAAGTAACTTTTATGAAAGTTTAAGTGACTTTAAGTCAGTTTAAGTGACTTTTATGTCAGTTTAAGTCACTTTAAGCGACTTTTATATCAGTTTAAGTGTCTTTAAGTCAGTTTAAGTGACTTTTATGTCAGTTTAAGGGACTTTTATATCAGTTTAAGTGTCTTTAAGTCAGTTTAAGTGACTTTTATGTCAGTTTAAGTGACTTTAAGTCAGTTTAAGTAACTTTTATGTCAGTTTAAGTGTCTTTAAGTCAGTTCAAGTCACTTTTGTCATAGTTTAAGTAACTTTTATGAAAGTTTAAGTGACTTTAAGTCAGTTTAAGTCACTTTTGTCATAGTTTAAGTCACTTTTGTCATAGTTTAAGTGACTTTTATGTCAGTTCAAGTGACTTTTATGTCAGTTTAAGTGTCTTTAAGTCAGTTTAAGTCACTTTTATGTCAGTTCAAGTGACTTTTATGTCAGTTTAAGTGTCTTTAAGTCAGTTTAAGTCACTTTTAAGTCAGTTTAAGTCACTTTTGTCATAGTTTAAGTAACTTTTATGACAGTTTAAGTCAGTTTAAGTCACTTTTATGTCAGTTTAAGTGTCTTTAAGTCAGTTTAAGTCACTTTTATGTCAGTTTAAGTGTCTTTAAGTCAGTTTAAGTCACTTTTAAGTCAGTTTAAGTCACTTTTGTCATAGTTTAAGTAACTTTTATGACAGTTTAAGTGTCTTTAAGTCAGTTTAAGTCAAAACAACAATAAATAACAATAAAAAAAAAACAACCGTTTTTATTGGCTCTTTAATAAACAACAACAACAACAACAATCGAGGAATCTTTAGCTTCCACCCCCCCCCCCACCACCCCAACACAAAAAAAAAGTCATCTGATCGTCGCACTACGGCGCCGCCGCCATCTTGAACGTGTCGGGCGCGACCAGCGGGAGTAGCGCGGCAACGGAGGAAACGGCGCCGAGCCAACCGGACGTCGACGCGCCGACGTCCACGTGTCCGAGGGCGGCGAGCGATAGAACCAAATCGCACGCGTTACGCACCGTATCGATGACGACGGCCCGATTCTCCCTCCCCCATAACAACAACAACATGGACAACGATCGTTGTTTATCGCTGGTTGTCGTCGTCGTTGTTGTTGTTGTTGCCATGGTGTCGAGATCGAGTAACAATTGCGTGACGATCGTGTAGAGCCAGTATTTGTTGGCGACGCGCGACCATTTGGCGGTGTCGCCCGACGATCGGTGGTGGTGGGGGTGGTGGAGGAGGTCGGCACGGCCGAGCCACAGCAAATGGTCGGCGAGGAGGAAGAGGGAGCGGGCGATTTGGCTGGCGGTCGCTAGGAAACGACGGCGACGATGGCGATGATTGGAATCAGCAGTTGATGAGTCGTTGTTGTCGTTGGTGATCGTTGTGAGGGGGCGCGAGGGCGGTAACGCGCCGTACAAAACGTCCGCGCATCGACCGAAGCGTAACACTGCAACAACAACAGGTCAATCCGATTGACAATCAATTGATAGTAAAGTCATCAAATGACAGTTGACAGTAAAGTCATCTAATGACATTTGACAATAAAGTCATCAAATGACAATAAAGTCATCAAATGACAATAAAGTCATAAATTGACAGTTGATAGTAAAGTCATCAAATGACAGTAAAGTCATCAAATGACAATAAAGTCATAAATTGACAGTTGATAGAAATATCATCAAATGACAGTTGACAGTAAAGTCATCAAATGACAATAAAGTCATCAAATGACAATAAAGTCATCAAATGACAATAAAGTCATAAATTGACAGTTGATAGTAAAGTCATCAAATGACAGTAAAGTCATCAAATGACAATAAAGTCATCAAATAACAATAAAGTCATCAAATGACAATAATGTCATCAAATGACAATAAAGTCATCAAATGACAATAAAGTCATAAATTGACAGTTGATAGTAATGTCATCAAATGACACTTGACAATAAAGTCATAAATTGACAGTTGATAGAAATATCATCAAATGACAGTTAACAGTAAACTCATAAATTGACAGTTGATAGTAAAGTCATCAAATGACAGTAAAGTCATCAAATGACAATAAAGTCATCAAATAACAATAAAGTCATCAAATGACAGTAATGTCATCAAATGACAATAAAGTCATCAAATGACAATAAAGTCATAAATTGTCATTTGATAGTAATGTCATCAAATGACACTTGACAATAAAGTCATAAATTGTCATTTGATAGTAATGTCATCAAATGACACTTGACAATAAAGTCATAAATTGTCATTTGATAGTAAAGTCATCAAATGACACTTGACAATAAAGTCATAAATTGTCATTTGATAGTAATGTCATCAAATGACACTTGACAATAAAGTCATAAATTGTCATTTGATAGTAATGTCATCAAATGACACTTGACAATAAAGTCATAAATTGTCATTTGATAGTAATGTCATCAAATGACACTTGACAATAAAGTCATAAATTGTCATTTGATAGTAATGTCATCAAATGACACTTGACAATAAAGTCATAAATTGTCATTTGATAGTAATGTCATCAAATGACACTTGACAATAAAGTCATAAATTGACAGCTGACAGTAAAGTCATCAAATGACAGTAAAGTCATCAAATGACAATAAAGTCATCAAATAACAATAAAGTCATCAAATGACAATAAAGTCATCAAATGAGAATAAAGTCATAAATTGACAGTTGATAGAAATATCATCAAATGACAGTTAACAGTAAAGTCATAAATTGACAGTTGATAGTAAAGTCATCAAATGACACTTGACAATAAAGTCATAAATTGACAGCTGACAGTAAAGTCATCAAATAACAATAAAGTCATCAAATGACAATAAAGTCATAAATTGACAGTTGCTAGAAATATCATCAAATGACAGTTAACAGTAAAGTCATAAATTGACAGTAGATAGTAAAGTCATCAAATGACACTTGACAATAAAGTCATAAATTGACAGTAAAGTCATCAAATGACAATAAAGTCATCAAATGACAATAAAGTCATCAAATGACAGTTGATAGAAATATCATCAAATGACAGTTAACAGTAAAGTCATAAATTGACAGTTGATAGTAAAGTCATCAAATGACACTTGACAATAAAGTCATAAATTGACAGCTGACAGTAAAGTCATCAAATGACAGTAAAGTCATCAAATGACAATAAAGTCATCAAATAACAATAAAGTCATCAAATGACAATAAAGTCATCAAATGACAATAAAGTCATCAAATGACAATAAAGTCATCAAATGACAATAAAGTCATAAATTGACAGTTGATAGAAATATCATCAAATGACAGTTGACAGTAAAGTCATCAAATGACAATAAAGTCATAAATTGACAGTTGATAGAAATATCATCAAATGACAGTTGACAGTAAAGTCATCAAATGACAATAAAGTCATAAATTGACAGTTGATAGAAATATCATCAAATGACAATAAAGTCATCAAATGACAATACAGTCATAAATTGACAATTGACAGTAAATTTACAATCAATTGACCATAAAGTCATCAACAATTGACAGTTGACAGTGATCTAATGAAATGACACTTGACATTAAAATTGTCATTTGACAGTAATGTGATCAAATGAAACTTGAGACAGTAATTTAATCAAATGTCACTTGACATTAATGTCATCAGTTGACATTAAACTTGCAATATTCTGATCAATTGACACACTTGACAGTGATATCATAAATTGTCATTTGACAATACTGTCATAAATTGACAGTTGACAGTGACTTTTAAGTCAATTTTATAAGTGACTTTTATGTCAGTTTATAAGTGACTTTCATACTGTCATCGCATATATTTATGTATACATTTACGAAACATGCTCAATTGGTATTCGAGCCTCTTCGCGACGGTGGCGCCATCCGTACGATTCGCACGCTCCAATCGCTCGCCAACGATACGACACACGTATTGAATTAACCTAAAAACAAAAAACAAAAAAAAAACAACGAGAGAAAAAAACAATGAAAACAAACGAAAAAAAAACAACGAAAAATTCGTCGTGTCATCCATCCATCATCACCTCGCGATCTTGTCTCTGCCCGCCGTCTGATTGTTCAATTTAATCCACACCTCCATTGTTTGTTTGATCGTTAGTCACTCACTCTTTTGTTTATTTTTTTTACGTCTTTCAACAAAAAAAAACAACAACAACACTCGCATTTGACGTTTAGCACGGACAACAACAACACAACCGTCGGCACGCTTCAGCTATTGCCCAACAGATGGCGCGACACAAACAAAAACGAACGTCAACACGATTAGCGGATTCGTGGCAAAAATCAACACGATACGTAACCCTAAGCGACGACTGTATTAATTTTATTCATATATATATATACACAATAGAAAATCCGTCGATTGACCGGTGCGCCATCTCTTATCGAGAGGCGAAATGTATGATGAAAAAAAAAACAAACAAACAAAAGTTCAATTAATAATGCGGATTATACGGCGCCTGCTTGCCATAGATCTCCTTGTTGTTGTTGTTGGTTGTTGTCGAGGTTGTTGTTGTTGTTGCCATGGCAACAGGTGGATATGGCGCCGTTTGTTGTTGACCCATCGTGGCCTCCGTGTAAGATGGCGGCGCCGTAAACGTACCAGCGCCATAATGTGGTTGTTGTCCTTGTTGTTGGTAACCAGCTAAGACAACGACCAGAATTATGAACAACGTGAAAACGCAAACGAAACGCAATCAAAAAAGAGAAAATCGACTTGGCTGTGGGTGGGTGGGGCGGAAGCGAAACGCAATCAAAAAAAAAGGAGAAAATCAATTGGCAATTTGTTCGTTCGTTCACGTACCGGCAAGAGGTGGCGCTGCCGGATGATACGGTGGCTGGTAATAGAATCCGGGGGCTTGGAAAAGAGAGAGAGAGAGTTTCGATAGCGAGATGATCGCTTAGCTTAGCAACGGGCGTTCGAATAAACAAATTCGCATCGATCGTTACCTTGCGGCGGTTGTTGACACGGTATCGTTGGATACGGTGCCCCGCCTACTACGGCGAATCCGGGGGCGGGCGGCGGCGGGGGCGCACCAACCATCGGCTGCGGTTGATGACGCAGATCGATCGGATACGGGGGCACGATCTGGGGCGAGGCGCCGCCCACGCTCACTTGGTGGTGATTATGGTGGTGGTGGTGGAGCTGATGCTGCGGTTGACCACCGGGCGTATTCGCTGCGAGGGAAACAATGTCGATTTAGACACTTTGACAATTGGCAAAGTGGGTTTTAGACACTTTGACTATTGGCAAAGTGAGTTTTAGACACTTTGACTATAGGCAAAGTGAGTTTTAGACACTTTGACTATTGGCAAAGTGAGTTTTAGACACTTTGACTATTGGCAACGTGAGTTTTAGACACTTTGACTATTGGCAACGTGAGTTTTAGACACTTTGACTATTGGCAAAGTGAGTTTTAGACACTTTGACAATTGGCAAAGTGAGTTTTAGACACTTTGACTATTGGCAAAGTGAAATTTAGACACTTTAACATATGTCAAAGTAAAATTTAGACACTTTAACGGATGTCACAGTGAAATTTAGACACTTTAACCACTGTCAAAGTGAAATTTAGACACTTTAACCACTGTCAAAGTGAAATTTAGACACTTTAACGTATGACAAAATGAAATTTAGACACTTTAACGTATGACAAAGTGACTTTTAGACACTTTAACATATGTCAACGTGAAATTTAGACACTTTAACCAGTGTCAAAGTGAAATTTAGACACTTTAACCAGTGTCAAAGTGAAATTTAGACACTTTAACCACTGTCAAAGTGAAATTTAGACACTTTAACGTATGACAAAATGAAATTTAGACACTTTAACGTATGACAAAGTGACTTTTAGACACTTTAACATATGTCAACGTGAAATTTAGACACTTTAACCAGTGTCAAAGTGAAATTTAGACACTTTAACCAGTGTCAAAGTGAAAATTAGACACTTTAACCAGTGTCAAAGTGAAAATTAGACACTTTAACCAGTGTCAAAGTGAAATTTAGACACTTTAACCATTGACAAAGTGTAATTTAGACACTTTAACGTATGTCAAAGTGACTTTTAGACACTTTAACATATGTCAAAGTGATATTTAGACACTTTGACTATTGGCAAAGTGAAATTTAGACACTTTAAACAGTGTCAAAGTAAAATTTAGACACTTTAACGTATGTCAAAGTGAGTTTCAGACACTTTAACATATGTCAAAGTGAAATTTAGACACTTTGACTATTGGCAAAGTGAAATTTAGACACTTTAACATATCTCAAAGTGAAATTTAGACACTTTGACTATTGGCAAAGTGAAATTTAGACACTTTAACCAGTGTCAAAGTGAAATTTAGTCACTTTAACGTATGTCAAAGTGACTTTTAGACACTTTAACCACTGTCAAAGTGAAATTTAAACACTTTAACGTATGTCAAAGTGACTTTTAGACACTTTAACATATGTCAAAGTGATATTTAGACACTTTGACTATTGGCAAAGTGAAATTTAGACACTTTAAACAGTGTCAAAGTAAAATTTAGACACTTTAACGTATGTCAAAGTGAGTTTCAGACACTTTAACATATGTCAAAGTGAAATTTAGACACTTTGACTATTGGCAAAGTGAAATTTAGACACTTTAACATATCTCAAAGTGAAATTTAGACACTTTGACTATTGGCAAAGTGACTTTTAGACACTTTAACCACTGTCAAAGTGAAATTTAAACACTTTAACGTATGTCAAAGTGACTTTTAGACACTTTAACTTGTTGTGACAAAATGACTTTAATATAGTCACTGTAACCCTGTGTCACAGTCACTTTTTTCCGGTCCGCCCGCCCGGCCACCCCCGTGTGTGTGTGTGTCAATCCGGCGACACGAAACACTCACTCCGCAACGTCGTGCCCCGTTTCCGCTTGAAGCACCAGCCGCAGACGGAGAAGACGGCGAAGGCGATCACGACGATGACGATCGGCAGGAACACGTCCACCATCTTTAATTCTTTGCGCGAAAAAAAAAAAACAACAACAACAAAGAAAGAAAGAAGACAATGCACAAACAAAACAACGAATCGAGACGACCAGAACGAGAGTTGGCGAGGCGGAGAAGAAAAATTAAAACAAAACACGCAAAATAGATGGCGACACTGACATACGTATCAACAGATGGCGGCCAGAGTGTTCGCTGTCGCGCCACTAGATGGCGCCAGGTGGTTGTTGTTGTTGCTACTAGTTCAATCAATAGATGGCGCCAGGTGGTTGTTGTTGTTGCTACTAGTTCAATCAATAGATGGCGCCAGGTGGTTGTTGTTGTTGCTAGTTCAATCAATAGATGGCGCCAGGTGGTTGTTGTTGTTGCTAGTTCAATCAATAGATGGCGACACGTAAGCGTGATACGTTGTTGTTGTTGTCGTCGCCGCCGTTCGAACACAGATGGCGCCACATTGACGAATGCACGAGTGTAAAGAGGGGGGACGCGCGATTGAACAACAACAACGATTTGATGACAGTTGGCAGCCATTAATACGTCGTCGTTTGTGCGTAAGTTTCCATATTTTGTTTGTTGTTGTTGTTGCGTTTTTGTTTTGTTTGACGTAACGACAAACAGCGGAAACAAAAGAGCGGAAATCGGAGTAGAAATCGAAGTAGTAGGTCGATTTGTTATTTTTTTGTGTTTCTTTGGCCGTTTTTTTTTTGCCATAAATTTTTCTGGGGGGGGGGGGGGTTCGTGTTGGGAACGGATAGAGGGCGTTTTTTTTTTTTTGTTTTTTTGACAGTGTGTCCGATGATGGCGATTGCGTAGCAACGCCTGAAAACTAGTCAAACCACCATCTTGACGTGGCGTGCGGCGGCCTGTGCTACTGCTATTATCGCAACTAAGCAACGGCGTGTGTAAAAATAATAAACTGCCAAAGGCCCGCGTGTAAGGTTGACGGTATTTTAGGGGCCCCCCCGACGACGACGACAACAACATATTGTCAACGGCAACGAACGAACAAATAAACAAGCGAGCGAGTGAGTGAGCGAGTGGCGGCGGCGGTCGTAACCAACGAAACAAATTTTTTGGTTTTTTTTTTTTTTTTTTTGTTTTCGATGATGGCGTCGCAAACGATCGTCGATTGTGTGTTTTTTTTGTCGATTAATTTTTTTTTTCTTGCATTTGACAGAAAAAAAAGTCGATGGCGGGAAAGGAGGAGGAGAAGAAGTCGATCGAGTTGTTGTTGACGGATCGTCGATTGGCGGCGAGTGTCGATGGCGACGATCGGGCGGTCGTCATCGATATCGCGTTGGAGGAGGAGGCGACGGCGGCGGCGGCTGCGGTGGCGACGACGACCAAAGAGGAGATTGGCGTCGAGGATGGGGAGGGGGCGGAGGCGGTGACGACGAAGGTGCATTTCGTGGAGGCCGTCGGGGCGGTAGACGACGACGACGGGGGGGAGGAGGAGCTGGAGACAAAGACGATTGAGGATATTTCACATAATAGGTGTGACAGTCGATAAAATGTCGCTTTGACGGTAGTTAAAGTGTCTAAAAGTCACTTTGACACTGGTTAAAGTGTCTAAATTTCACTTTGCCAATAGTCAAAGTGTCTAAAAGTCACTTTGCCAATAGTCAAAGTGTCTAAATTTCACTTTGACATATGTTAGAGTGTCTAAATTTCACTTTGTCAATGGTTAAAGTGTCTAAAAGTCACTTTGCCAATAGTCAAAGTGTCTAAAACTCACTTTGCCATATGTTAAAGTGTCTAAATTTCACTTTGACAATAGTCAAAGTGTCTAAATTTCACTTTGACATATGTTAGAGTGTCTAAATTTCACTTTGCCATATGTTAAAGTGTCTAAAGGTCACTTTGACACTGGTTAAAGTGTCTAAATTTCACTTTGCCATATGTTAAAGTGTCTAAATTTCACTTTGCCAATAGTCAAAGTGTCTAAATTTCACTTTGACATATGTTAGAGTGTCTAAATTTCACTTTGCCAATAGTCAAAGTGTCTAAATTTCACTTTGACATATGTTAGAGTGTCTAAATTTCACTTTGACAATAGTCAAAGTGTCTAAATTTCACTTTGACATATGTTAGAGTGTCTAAATTTCACTTTGCCAATAGTCAAAGTGTCTAAATTTCACTTTGACATATGTTAGAGTGTCTAAATTTCACTTTGCCAATAGTCAAAGTGTCTAAATTACACTTTGACATATGTTAGAGTGTCTAAATTTCACTTTGTCAATGGTTAAAGTGTCTAAAAGTCACTTTGCCAATAGTCAAAGTGTCTAAAACTCACTTTGCCATATGTTAAAGTGTCTAAATTTCACTTTGACAATAGTCAAAGTGTCTAAATTTCACTTTGACATATGTTACAGTGTCTAAATTTCACTTTGCCAATAGTCAAAGTGTCTAAATTTCACTTTGCCATATGTTAAAGTGTCTAAATTTCACTTTGCCAATAGTCAAAGTGTCTAAATTTCACTTTGACATATGTTAGAGTGTCTAAATTTCACTTTGTCAATGGTTAAAGTGTCTAAAAGTCACTTTGCCAATAGTCAAAGTGTCTAAAACTCACTTTGCCATATGTTAAAGTGTCTAAATTTCACTTTGACAATAGTCAAAGTGTCTAAATTTCACTTTGACATATGTTAGAGTGTCTAAATTTCACTTTGTCAATGGTTAAAGTGTCTAAAAGTCACTTTGCCAATAGTCACAGTGCCTAAAACTCACTTTGCCAATAGTCAAAGTGTCTAAATTTCACTTTGACATATGTTAGAGTGTCTAAATTTCACTTTGTCAATGGTTAAAGTGTCTAAAAGTCACTTTGCCAATAGTCACAGTGCCTAAAACTCACTTTGCCAATAGTCAAAGTGTCTAAATTTCACTTTGACATATGTTAAAGTGTCTAAAACTCACTTTGACATGTGTTAAAGTGTCTAAATTTCACTTTGACATATGTTAAAGTGTCTAAAACTCACTTGGCCAATAGTCAAAGTGTCTAAATTTCACTTTGACATATGTTAAAGTGTCTAAAACTCACTTTGCCAATAGTCAAAGTGTCTAAAAGTCACTTTGACATATGTTAGAGTGCCTAAAACTCACTTTGCCAATAGTCAAAGTGTCTAAAAGTCACTTTGACATATGTTAAAGTGCCTAAAACTCACTTTGCCAATAGTCAAAGTGTCTAAATTTCACTTTGACATATGTTAAAGTGCCTAAAACTCACTTTGCCAATAGTCAAAGTGTCTAAAAGTCACTTTGCCAATAGTCAAAGTGTCCAAAACCCGCTTTGCCAATAGCCAAAACGTCAAATTGCCACTTTTTTCAGATACGCCGAAACCTATCGCATCCAAACCATTGACGAGGTGAACAATCACCATAACGACGACGCAACAACAACAATCAAACAACAAGAAGACGACAAAACAACAATAACAACAACAATCGACGAATCACCATTAACGCCAACAACAACAATCAACACAATAATCACCACAGCAGCAACAACAACAACAACCGCCACCAGCAACAACAGCGACACCTACTACATAACAACGGACGATCAACAACAACAACATCAACTCGTCGAGGAGGAGGAGGTGGAGGGGGAGGAGGCGGGCGGCGAAGAGGTGGTGATCCAAGAGGAAGACGACGGGGAGGAGGGGGAGGAGTTGATAGATGGCGCTGCCACCACCATGCTCCTCCTTAACGACCGCACGAACAACGTGAAACTGATTCAGATCCATCACCATGGCGACGACGACGACGACGACTTGCCTCCGGAGGATGTTAACGAAGAGGAGGAGGATCAGTCGACGACCATCGTGACGACGGAGGAGATCGTCGATGGGGATCGTGTGAAACGGCGCAAATACGCCGTCATTCGCATCGTGAACGCAGATGGCAGCACGAGTCTCATACACCAGGAGGTGGTGGACGAAGACGAGGGGGAGGGGGAAGAGGACGGGGAGGAAGAAGACGATGATGATGATGATGGAATGCAACAATCGGAGACGATTTACATTGCGAACGAGACGGGGGAGGAGGAGGAGGAGGCGGCGATGGAGTTGGAGGGGGAGGAGGAGGAGGCGATGATGATGGGAGTGGGAGGAGGAAGTTTGGGAGTGGGAGGAGGACTGGGAGGGGCGGGAGGAGGACTGGGAGGGGCGGGAGGAGGACTGGGAGTGGTGGGAGGAGGGAGTTTGGGAGTGGGAGGAGGGAGTTTGGGAGTGGGAGGAGGGAGTTTGGGAGGTCGTCGATTGCGGGGGAGGAAGTTGACGGCTGTGGAGGAGGTGATGGAGGGGGAGGAGGAGGTTCATTTTGAGGTCGAGGAGGAGGGGGAGGAGGAGGAGGAGTTGCTCCTCGTGCGTAGTCAACAAGTGACGAAATCGAGGCGGGGAGGTCGTCGTCGTCAAGGGGTTGTCGTCGTTGGCGGGGGAGGTGGGGGTAAGAGACGGAGACGAAAGAGGTCGGAGGAGGAGGAGGAGGTGGTGGAGGACGATGACGATCCGGACGACCCGGACTACGAGGTGGATGGGAGTGGGGGCAGCGGTGGGAGTCGAGGTGGCGGTGGGGCGAAACGGAGGAGGAAGCGGCAGTCGATGGGGGAGGAGGAGGAGGAGCGGGAGGAGGAGGATGATGATGAGGAGGAGGAGGTACAGAGCCATCGTTGTCCGATCTGTCCCAAATCGTTCAACTTGGAGGCGGTGAGTTTTTGGGCTTCGGGAGGTGGGGGGGGGGGGAGGAGGAATCGAAGTTTCGCGAGAGTTTGTAAAAGTTCGTAAAACTTCGTGTAAAGTTGCGAAAACTTTGCGAAACTTCGATTAAACTTCGTAAAACTTCGTGTAAAGTTGCGAAAAGTTCGATTAAACTATGTAAAAGTTCGTAAAACTTCGTGTAAAGTTGCGAAAACTTTGCGAAACTTCGATTAAACTTCGTAAAACTTCGTGTAAAGTTGCGAAAACTTCGATTAAACTTCGTAAAACTTCGTGTAAAGTTGCGAAAACTTCGATTAAACTTCGTGTAAAGTTGCGAAAACTCTCTCTATCACTTGTTTGTTTGTTTTGTTTTTTTGCAGAGTTTGAAACGTCACATGACCGTGTGTCATCCGCGGGAGGACAAGAACGCGTCGACCAATTCCGAGGACGATCCGTTGGCGTTCAAGTTGTGTCTGTGCTGCGGCGAGCCAGAGGACACGGCGCACATTGTGAGTGGTTAAGTTAGTTAGTTAGAGAGTGGGAGAAGACAATTTTAACGCGATTAAAATTGGAACAAAGTCACTTAAACTCAAGTAAAGTTAGAGAAAAGTCACTTAAATCCAAGTAAAGTTAGAGAAAAGTAACTTAAACCCAAGTAAAGTTAGAGAAAAGTCACTTAAACTCAAGTAAAGTTAGAGAAAAGTCACTTAAACTCAAGTAAAGTTAGAGAAAAGTCACTTAAATCCAAGTAAAGTTAGAGAAAAGTAACTTAAACCCAAGTAAAGTTAGAGAAAAGTCACTTAAATCCAAGTAAAGTTAGAGAAAAGTAACTTAAACCCAAGTAAAGTTAGAGAAAAGTCACTTAAACTCAAGTAAAGTTAGAGAAAAGTCACTTAAACTCAAGTAAAGTTAGAGAAAAGTAACTTAAACCCAAGTAAAGTTAGAGAAAAGTCACTTAAACCCAAGTAAAGTTAGAGAAAAGTAATTTAAACCCAAGTAAAGTTAGAGAAAAGTCACTTAAACTCAAGTAAAGTTAGAGAAAAGTCACTTAAACTCACGTAAAGTTAGAGAAAAGTAACTTAAACCCAAGTAAAGTTAGAGAAAAGTCACTTAAACTCACGTAAAGTTAGAGAAAAGTAACTTAAACCCAAGTAAAGTTAGAGAAAAGTCACTTAAACTCACGTAAAGTTAGAGAAAAGTCACTTAAACTCACGTAAAGTTAGAGAAAAGTCACTTAAACTCACGTAAAGTTAGAGAAAAGTAACTTAAACTCAAGTAAAGTTAGAGAAAAGTCAAAAAACTCCCAGAAAAACTCAACTAAAACTCAAAGAACTCTACGAAAAACTAAAAAAACTCAACTAAAACCCAAAGAACTCTACGAAAAACCCAAAAAACCCTTCGAAAAATTCAAAAAACTCCCAGAAAAACTAAAAAAACTCAACTAAAACCCAAAGATCTCTACGAAAAACCCAAAAACCCTTCGAAAAATTCAAAAAACTCCCAGAAAAACTAAAAAAACTCCCAGAAAAACTAAAAAAACTCAACTAAAACCCAAAGATCTCTACGAAAAACCCAAAAAACCCTTCGAAAAATTCAAAAAACTCCCAGAAAACCTCAAAAAACTCCCAGAAAAACCAAAAAAACTCAACTAAAACCCAAAGAACTCTACGAAAAACCCAAAAAACCCTTCGAAAAACTCAAAAAACTCCCAGAAAAACTAAAGAAACTCAACTAAAACCCAGAAACTTCGAAAAACCCAAAAAACTCTACGAAAAACCCAAAAAACACCCAAAAAAACTCAATAAAACCCAACTAAAGTTAGATAAAACTCAATAAAACCCAACTAAAGTTAGAAAAAACTCAATAAAACCCAACTAAAGTTAGAAAAAACTCAATAAAACCCAACTAAAGTTAGAAAAAAACTCAATAAAACCCAACTAAAGTCAGAAAAAACTCAATAAAACTCACTAAAACTTGGAAAAAACTCAATAAAACTCACTAAAACTTGGAAAAAACTCAATAAAACTCACTAAAACTTGGAAAAAACTCAATAAAACTCACTAAAACTTGGAAAAAACTCAATAAAACTGACTAAAACTTGGAAAAAACTCAATAAAACTCACTAAAACTTGGAAGAAACTCAATAAAACTCACTAAAACTTGGAAGAAACTCAATAAAACTCACCAAAACTTGGAAAAAAACTCAATAAAACTCACTAAAACTTGGAAAAAAAACTCAATAAAACTCACTAAAACTTGGAAAAAACTCAATAAAACTCACTAAAACTTGGAAAAAAAAACTCAATAAAACTCACTAAAACTTGGAAAAAACTCAATAAAACTCACTAAAACCTGGAAAAAAAACTCAATAAAACTCACTAAAACTTGGAAAAAACTCAATAAAACTCACTAAAACTTGGAAAAAACCCAATAAAACTTGGAAAAAACTCAATAAAACTCACTAAAACTTGGAAAAAACTCAATAAAACTCACTAAAACTTGGAAAAAACTCAATAAAACTCACTAAAACTTGGAAAAAAAACTCAATAAAACTCACTAAAACTTGGAAAAAACTCAATAAAACTCACTAAAACTTGGAAAAAACCCAATAAAACTTGGAAAAAACTCAATAAAACTCACTAAAACTTGGAAAAAACCCAATAAAACTTGGAAAAAACTCAATAAAACTCACTAAAACTTGGAAAAAACTCAATAAAACTCAGTAAAACTTGGAAAAAACTCAATAAAACTCACTAAAACTTGGAAAAAACCCAATAAAACTTGGAAAAAACTCAATAAAACTCACTAAAACTTGGAAAAAACCCAATAAAACTTGGAAAAAACTCAATAAAACTCACTAAAACTTGGAAAAAACCCAATAAAACTTGGAAAAAACTCAATAAAACTCACTAAAACCCAATAAAACCCAACGAAAAAAAAAAAAAAAAAACTTTCAGACGGGCGACGTCCAGTGCGACCGTTGCGACCTGCTGTTCTCCGTCGCGAAGCACATGCAGCGCCACCGGAGCCTCGACCATCCGGACGCGAGCGCCGCGACGGCGGCCCCGTACAAGTGCTGCGAGTGCGACGCGGCCGTCGCCACCCGCACGGAAATGTGCGATCACATGCGCACGCACCCGATCGCGAAACCGTACAGGTGCAAATATTGCACGCGCGAATTCACCCGCAAATACCACCTGGACCGACACGTGTCGCAAAAGGGCTGCGACGGTTACCCGCGCGACGAGTTCCGGTGTCGCGTGTGCGAACGTACGTTCACGCGCAAAGACAATTTGCGCGATCATTTGCGCGTGCACACGGGGGAGTCGCGGGCGCCGAAGAAGCTCGTCTATTGCAACTATTGCAACAAGGGTTTCGGCAGTTCCGCCTTCCTCACGGTGCACATGCGCACGCACACGGGCGAACGGCCGTACAAGTGCGACCTGTGTCCGAAACGGTTTCCCTCCAGCGGCGCGATGAAGAAACACCGACGGATGCACACCGGGGAGAAGCCGTACGAGTGCTCGCAGGTGGGTGGATTTGGTTGTTGGTTGTTGGTTTTTTTGCCTGTTTTTTAGCTTGAAAACTGAAAGTTAGAGGGTTAAAACGTTGAAAAACTGATAGTTAGAGGGTTAAAACGTTGAAAAACTGAAAGTTAGAGGGTTAAAACGTGGAAAAACTTAAAGTTAGAGGGTTAAAACGTTGAAAAACTCAAAGTTAGAGGGTTAAAACGTGGAAAAAGTCAAAGTTAGAGGGTTAAAACGTGGAAAAACTTAAAGTTAGAGGGTTAAAACGTTGAAAAACTTAAAGTTAGAGGGTTAAAACGTTGAAAAACTGAAAGTTAGAGGGTTAAAACGTGGAAAAACTTAAAGTTAGAGGGTTAAAACGTTGAAAAACTGAAAGTTAGAGGGTTAAAACGTTGAAAAACTTAAAGTTAGAGGGTTAAAACGTTGAAAAACTGAAAGTTAGAGGGTTAAAACGTTGAAAAACTGAAAGTTAGAGGGTTAAAACGTTGAAAAAGTCAAAGTTAGAGGGTTAAAACGTTGAAAAACTCAAAGTTAGAGGGTTAAAACGTGGAAAAACTGATAGTTAGAGGGTTAAAACGTTGAAAAACTTAAAGTTAGAGGGTTAAAATGTGGAAAAGGTCAAAGTTAGAGGGTTAAAACGTTGAAAAACTCAAAGTTAGAGGGTTAAAACGTTGAAAAACTTAAAGTTAGAGGGTTAAAACGTGGAAAAACTTAAAGTTAGAGGGTTAAAACGTTGAAAAACTGAAAGTTAGAGGGTTAAAACGTTGAAAAACTGATAGTTAGAGGGTTAAAACGTGGAAAAAGTCAAAGTTAGAGGGTTAAAACGTGGAAAAAGTCAAAGTTAGAGGGTTAAAACGTGGAAAAACTGATAGTTAGAGGGTTAAAACGTTGAAAAACTTAAAGTTAGAGGGTTAAAACGTGGAAAAACTGATAGTTAGAGGGTTAAAACGTTGAAAAACTTAAAGTTAGAGGGTTAAAACGTTGAAAAACTTAAAGTTAGAGGGTTAAAACGTGGAAAAACTGATAGTTAGAGGGTTAAAACGTTGAAAAACTCAAAGTTAGAGGGTTAAAACGTGGAAAAAGTCAAAGTTAGAGGGTTAAAACGTTGAAAAACTCAAAGTTAGAGGGTTAAAACGTGGAAAAACTCAAAGTTAGAGCGGTAAAACGTTGAAAAACTGAAAGTTAGAGGGTTAAAACGTGGAAAAACTGAAAGTTAGAGGGTTAAAACGTGGAAAAAGTCAAAGTTAGAGGGTTAAAACGTGGAAAAACTCAAAGTTAGAGGGTTAAAACGTGGAAAAACTGATAGTTAGAGGGTTAAAACGTTGAAAAACTTAAAGTTAGAGGGTTAAAACGTTGAAAAACTTAAAGTTAGAGGGTTAAAACGTGGAAAAACTGATAGTTAGAGGGTTAAAACGTTGAAAAAGTCAAAGTTAGAGGGTTAAAACGTTGAAAAACTTAAAGTTAGAGGGTTAAAACGTTGAAAAACTTAAAGTTAGAGGGTTAAAACGTTGAAAAACTTAAAGTTAGAGGGTTAAAACGTGGAAAAAGTCAAAGTTAGAGGGTTAAAACGTTGAAAAACTCAAAGTTAGAGGGTTAAAACGTGGAAAAACTGATAGTTAGAGGGTTAAAACGTTGAAAAACTTAAAGTTAGAGGGTTAAAACGTTGAAAAACTTAAAGTTAGAGGGTTAAAACGTGGAAAAACTGATAGTTAGAGGGTTAAAACGTTGAAAAACTTAAAGTTAGAGGGTTAAAACGTTGAAAAACTCAAAGTTAGAGGGTTAAAACGTGGAAAAACTGATAGTTAGAGGGTTAAAACGTTGAAAAAGTCAAAGTTAGAGGGTTAAAACGTGGAAAAACTTAAAGTTAGAGGGCTAAAACGTTGAAAAAGTCAAAGTTAGACCTAAGAAACCTCAATTTAGAGCTAGAAAACCTTAAGAAACCTCAATTTAGAGCTAGAAAACCTTAAGAAACCTCAATTTAGAGCTAGAAAACCTTAAGAAACCTCAATTTAGAGCTAGAAAACCTTAAGAAACTTCAATTTAGAGCTAGAAAACCTTAAGAAACTTCAAGTTAGACTTATGAAACCTCAATTTAGAGCTAGAAAACCTTAAGAAACTTCAAGTTAGAGCTACAGAACCTTAAGAAACCTCAAGTTAGACTTAAGAAACCTCAATTTAGAGCTAGAAAACCTTAAGAAACTTCAAGTTAGAGCTAGAAAACCTTAAGAAACATCAAGTTAGACTTAAGAAACCTCAATTTAGAGCTAGAAAACCTTAAGAAACCTCAAGTTAGAGCTAGAAAACCTTAAGAAACCTCAATTTAGAGCTAGAAAACCTTGAGAAACCTCAAGTTAGAGCTAGAAAACCTTAAGAAACCTCAAGTTAGAGCTAGAAAACCTTAAGAAACCTCAAGTTAGAGCTAGAAAACCTTAAGAAACCTCAATTTAGAGCTAGAAAACCTTAAGAAACCTCAAGTTAGAGCTAGAAAACCTTAAGAAACCTCAAGTTAGAGCTAGAAAACCTTAAGAAACCTCAATTTAGAGCTAGAAAACCTTAAGAAACCTCAAGTTAGAGCTAGAAAACCTTAAGAAACCTCAATTTAGAGCTAGAAAACCTTAAGAAACCTCAAGTTAGAGCTAGAAAACCTTAAGAAACCTCAATTTAGAGCTAGAAAACCTTAAGAAACCTCAAGTTAGAGCTAGAAAACCTTAAGAAACCTCAAGTTAGAGCTAGAAAACCTTAAGAAACCTCAATTTAGAGCTAGAAAACCTTAAGAAACCTCAAGTTAGAGCTAGAAAACCTTAAGAAACCTCAATTTAGAGCTAGAAAACCTTAAGAAACCTCAAGTTAGAGCTAGAAAACCTTAAGAAACCTCAATTTAGAGCTAGAAAACCTTAAGAAACCTCAAGTTAGAGCAAGAAAACCTTAAGAAACCTCAATTTAGAGCTAGAAAACCTTAAGAAACCTCAAGTTAGAGCTAGAAAACCTTAAGAAACCTCAATTTAGAGCTAGAAAACCTTGAGAAACCTCAATTTAGAGCTAGAAAACCTTAAGAAACCTCAAGTTAGAGCTAGAAAACCTTAAGAAACCTCAAGTTAGACGTAAGAAAACGTTAAGAAACCTCAATTTAGAGCTAGAAAACCTTAAGAAACCTCAAGTTAGAGCTAGAAAACCTTAAGAAACCTCAAGTTAGACTTAAGAAACCTCAATTTAGAGCTAGAAAACCTTGAGAAACCTCAAGTTAGAGCTAGAAAACCTTAAGAAACCTCAAGTTAGAGCTAGAAAACCTTAAGAAACCTCAAGTTAGAGCTAGAAAACCTTAAGAAACCTCAAGTTAGACGTAAGAAAACGTTAAGAAACCTCAACACTCTTGCAGTGCAAACGCCGTTTCGCCGCCAAGGAAACCCTCAATCGCCACTTTCGCACGCACACCGGCGAGAAACCGCACGCGTGCCAATTCTGCGGCAAATCGTTCATCCAGGCGATCCAACTGCGCGCCCACATCTTCCATCACACCGGCGAGAACGCGTTCACGTGCCCCCACTGCAATCGCGCCTTCAACCGTCGCGTCCGACTCACGACGCACATCCGATTCGTGCACGAGGGCGCGAAACCGATCGAGTGCGCCGACTGTGCGAAGACGTTCTTCCGCAAGGAGGATCTCGCGCGGCACATGATCAAGCACACCGGGGAGAAACGTGAGTTTTTTGTTTTTCTTTTCTTTTCTTAAGGTGTTAGACTCAATAAAACCTCAATTAGACCCAACGAAACCCAAAGAAACCTCAATTAGACCCAATTAAACCTCAATTAAATCCAATAAAACCTCAATTAAACCCAAAAAACCCAATTAAACCCAACGAAACCTCAATTAAACCCAACAAAACCCAACGAAACCTCAATTAGACCCAACAAAACCCAACGAAACCCAACGAAACCTCAATTAGACCCAACAAAACCCAAAGAAACCTCAACGAAACCCAACGAAACCTTAATTAGACCCAACAAAACCCAAAGAAACCTCAATTAGACCCAACAAAACCCAATTAAACCTCAATTAAACCCAACAAAACTTCAATTAAACCTCAATTAAATCCAATAAAACCTCAATTAAACCTCAATTAAACCCAAAAAACCCAATTAAACCCAATAAAACCTCAATTAAACCCAACGAAACCTCAATTAGACCCAACAAAACCCAAAGAAACCCCAACGAAACCCAACGAAACCTTAATTAGACCCAACAAAACCCAAAGAAACCTCAATTAGACCCAACAAAACCCAATTAAACCTCAATTAAACCCAACAAAACTTCAATTAAACCTCAATTAAATCCAATAAAACCTCAATTAAACCTCAATTAAACCCAATTAAACCCAATAAAACCTCAATTAAACCCAACGAAACCTCAATTAGACCCAACAAAACCCAAAGAAACCTCAACGAAACCCAACGAAACCTTAATTAGACCCAACAAAACCCAACAAAACCCAATTAAACCCAATTAAACCCAACGAAACCTCAATAAAACCTCGATCGATCAATCGCAGCGTACGAGTGCCCGACGTGTCGCAAACGCTTCGCCGTCAAATCCTCCCTCAACACGCACATGCTGACGCACCGCAAGGAGCAGCCGTGCAGTTGCGACGAGTGCGGCCGCGCGTTCATCCGCCAGGACTGTCTGCTGCGGCACATGCGCGCCAAACACCGCGACATCCTCGAGGACATAATGGCGGAGGCGGAGAAGAAACGGCTACAGAAACACCTGTTGAGCGTCGCCAGCCGTATGTCGAGCGGTTCGTCGCGAGATGGCGCTACGAGCGCGTCCGGCGGCTGCGGCGGCGGCCCGAAATTCAAAATCACCGAGACCAAGGTGTGGGACGAGCTGACGTTCACCGACAGCGTCAAGGAACTGCTATCGTTGCTAGTCGACGAGTCGACGCTGCACGTCCTCGGCTGGCCGAACACGCCCGTCGACAAATTGCTGGACTTGGTCATCAAACGTTGCGGTCACGAGCCGGCGTCGTGCGAGGATTTCGACTATTTGGGCCGGTTGCGGGAGAACGCGAAACTCTTGTTTACGGTCGTCATTGACGACGAGGCCGTCAAATCGTTGCTCAACAATCAGACGGTCGACGAGGTCATTATGCACGTGCTCAAGTTGGCCAAGGACACGGAGTGAGTCTTTGTTTATTGATTTGTTGTTGTTGCTACTAGATGGCGTTGGTTGTTTGTTTATGTTTGTTGTTGTTGCTACTAGATGGCGTTGGTTGTTTATTGATTTGTTGTTTTGTAGTCAAGACGAGGAGGAGGAGGAGGGCGTCGTGAACAATAATGGTGGGGATGAGGAGGAGGAGGAGGAGGAGCAAGATGGCGGCGATGGTGCTGGCGGGGAGGAGGACGAGGACGAGGAGGAGTCGTAATTGGACGAGGGGTTAACCTCAAAATTTTACTGCGATCTTTTTATTTTTGTAGGGTTAACCTCACTTTTTCCATGTTCATTTTTCTTGGGGGTTAACCTCACTATTTTTCCCTTCAGGAGTTAACCTCACTTTTTTTATGATTTTGTTGTTGTTGTTGTTGTTGGTGGGGTTAACCTCGCTTTATTTGATGATGATGGAAAATATGATTTGAAATGTAATTATTATTATTATTGATACCATATAAACGAATTTCGATTAGTTGAATAAAGTAAAATAAGTTTGAGGTTGGAGTTGGTTTTTTTTTTTGTTGCCGATTTTCTCGCTTATTCGCGGTTTTAGCGCGATTTTCGCCCTTTGCGAAATTGTCGCCCGCCGCGCCCTCTATCGAATTGGTCCTTAGGGATTTTCGCGTGCGGCGCACCGTTATCGAGATATTTCGCTTCGAAAGTGGAAACGAGAGTCGAGTCGATGTCGATTATAAAAGTGCGTTTCTCGTTGCTCGAAAGGGCGCGAAAGTGGGTGGTAGTGGTGGGGGGGGGCGTGGTCGTCGATGGAACGGCGCGAAAATCGATTGGAATCGATTGCTTTTGCGATTCGAGGAAATCGCTCGAAATCAATTGTTTTTTTTTGTGGCGATTTCGGACTTTACGCAATTAACGGCCATTTTCTCGCTTACGGTTGGGTTTCGAGCGACGATGGACATAAATCGAAATGTCGGCCGGTCGATTCGCGATCGATCGGTGTATTCAAAGTTGGGAATCGCTCGCGGGGTTGTCGAGTTATCGCGGCGAAAAGGGCGCGCGCGCGCGAAAAATCGGTTTTTCGTCAATTTCTCGGTTATTTGCGGTTTTGGCGCGATTTTCGCCCTTTGCGAAATTGTCGGCCGCCGCGCCCTCTATCGAAAAGGTGCTCAGCGATTTTCGCGTGCGGCGCACCGTTATCGAGATATTTCGCTTCGAACGTGGAAACGAGAGTCGAGCCGATGTCGATAATAAAAGTGCGTTTCTCGTTGCTCGAAAGGGCGCGAAAGTGGGTGGTAGTGGTGGTGGGGGGGGGCGTGGTCGTCGATGGAACGGCGCGAAAATCGATTGGAATCGATTGTTTTCGCGATTCGAGAAAATCGCTCGAAATCAATTGTTTTTTTTTGTGGCGATTTCGGACTTTGCGCAATTAACGGCGATTTTCTCGCTTACGGTTGGGTTTAGAGCGACGATGGACATAAATCGAAATGTCGGCCGGTCGATTCGCGATCGATCGGTGTATTCAAAGTTGGGAATCGCTCGCGGGGTTGTCGAGTTATCGCGGCGAAAAGGGCGCGCGCGCGCGAAAAATCGGTTTTTCGTCAATTTCTCGGTTATTTGCGGTTTTGGCGCGATTTTCGCCCTTTGCGAAATTGTCGCCCGCCGCGCCCTCTATCGAAAAGGTGCTCAGCGATTTTCGCGTGGGACGCACCGTTATCGAGATATTTCGCTTTGAAGGGAAAATGAAAAAAGTTCAAAGGGGGTGGCCTTTGCTCGAAAATCGCGAAAAATCAATTTACACCGAAAGCGATAAAAAGCGATTGATTATCGATCAGAAACGAAGGTTGCATAACATTTAACCCTGGCAACAGGTACAAAACCGCTAGCAACCGGTTAAAATCAACTTTTATCCATAGCAACCGGTTAAAATCAACTT
The DNA here is from genome assembly GCA_963695495.1 of Hololepta plana. Classification (NCBI taxonomy): domain Eukaryota; kingdom Metazoa; phylum Arthropoda; class Insecta; order Coleoptera; family Histeridae; genus Hololepta; species Hololepta plana. Next base: position 14,134,531 of record OY968835.1, read on the forward strand.
TTATCCATAGCAACCGGTTAAAATCAACTTTTATCCATAGCAACCGGTTAAAATCAACTTTTATCCATAGCAACCGGTTAAAATCAACTTTTACCCATAGCAACCGGTTAAAATCAACTTTTATCCATAGCAACCGGTTAAAATCAACTTTTACCCATAGCAACCGGTTAAAATCAACTTTTACCCATAGCAACCGGTTAAAATCAACTTTTACCCATAGCAACCGGTTAAAATCAACTTTTACCCATAGCAACCGCTACGAAAATTGCTTAAAAGCCCTAGTAACCGAAAAAAGAAAAAAAAACTTTCCACATCGTATATATAGATATTTATTTATTCATTGATTTTACAAATTCACTTTTTTTATTTATTTATTTTTTATTTATTTCCATTTGCGAAATACAGTTTCGCAAACTTTACACAAACTAAAAACAACTAATTTCTAAGAAAAGAAAAAAAGAAAAAGAACGAAAAGAAAAATAATAAAAAATAAAAATAAAAATTCGAAACAAACGAAAAGTGGGCGAATAATAATTAATTAATTAAAAATATGGATCAAATTCCAAAAAAAAATTAAAAAAAAAAAAAATGACGACGCCGATCGACTCGCACAACACGTCGTAACCGTAGCAACCATTGAATCTCCCCTTGGGAACGAACGAAACAAAAGGAAAAAGGGCGAATCGATCGACGTCAACGACGAAAAGAAAGAAAGAAATAAACAGCGCCCCCTATCGATCGATTACCGATCTAACTGTATAGATCGTCCTCCGGGTCGTCGTGGAACGTGCCCTGATGATGATCGCCCGCGGTACCGCTTGCGGCCGCAGCGGCCGCAGCAGCAGCCGGATTAGTGGCGCCACCTATACCTGGGCCACCGGCGCCACCACCGCCCACGCCACCGCCAGCGCCACCTACACCTGCGGCGGCCGCTGCGGCTGCCGCTGCGGCCGCAGCGTTCGGGAAGCGGAAATTGGTGCCGAAACCGCGCGACTGCTGCAACGTCTGCGCGAACATCTCGTACTTGCGGATGTCGTTGTCGGAGACGGAGCGACGGGCGAATCGCATCGCCTCCTCGAAGTGTGCGCGCGTTATCTCCGGCACCGGGTCGTCCTCGTCCAGCTGGAGAGAGATCGATTTTTAGGGGCGAAAGAGTGCGATTAAAGTTGAGAGAAACGCGATTAAAGTTGAGAAAAAGTTCAAAAAACTTCGATCAAAGTTCGAAAAACTTTGATTAAACTTCATAAAACTCAATAAAAGTTCAAGAAAGTTCAATTAAACTTCATAAAACTCAATAAAAGTTCAATTAAACCCAATAAAAGTTCAAGAAGGTTGAATTAAACTTCATAAAACTCAATAAAAGTTCAATTAAACTCAATAAAAGTTCAAGAAAGTTGAATTAAACTTCATAAAACTCAATAAAAGTTCAATTAAACTCAATAAAAGTTCAAGAAAGTTGAATTAAACTTCATAAAACTCAATAAAAGTTCAATTAAACTCAATAAAAGTTCAAGAAAGTTGAATTAAACTTCATAAAACTCAATAAAAGTTCAATTAAACTCAATAAAAGCTCAAGAAAGTTGAATTAAACTTCATGAAACTCAATAAAAGTTCAATTAAACTCAATAAAAGTTCAAGAAGGTTGAATTAAACTTCATAAAACTCAATAAAAGTCCAATTAAACTCAATAAAAGTTCAAGAAAGTTGAATTAAGCTTCATAAAACTCAATTAAAGTTCAATTAAACTCAATAAAAGCTCAAGAAAGTTGAATTAAACTTCATAAAACTCAATAAAAGTCCAATTAAACTCAATAAAAGTTCAAGAAAGTTGAATTAAACTCAATTAAAAAAAAAAAACACGAAAAAGCGACTCACGTCCATTGCGGCCGCGGCGTTACTCGGATTCGTCGCGCGCTCCCTCTCGCGCCGAATCTCCGTCTCGATACTCTGTCGAATCGCCAGTTTGCACGCCCGCTGACAGATCTCCGTCAGGTCGGCGCCGGAGAAACCGTGCGTCACCTTCGCGATGTAGACGAGATCGACGTCGCGCGCCACCGGCGACTTGCGCAAGTTCGCGCGGAAGATGGCCTCGCGCGACTTCTCGTCCGGCAACGGGATGTAGATGAGCTGATCGAGACGGCCCGGACGCAAAATGGCCGGATCGATGATGTCTGCGGCGAGAAAGAGGGATTTAGCAATTGAATCGGGATGGTTTGTGTCCCGGCTAAATTATTGAGGTTGCGGTTTGTGTCCAGGCGAAAATTGTCTAGAATCGCCTTTTCCAGCCACGATTAAACAATTTTAGTCGTCCAACGCTTCAATTTCGCGCTAAATTATCGAAACTAATGGTTTGTGTCCCGGCTAAATTATTGAGTTGCGGTTTGTGTCCAAGCTAAAATTGTCTAGAATCGCTTTTCAAGCCACGATTAAACAATTTTAGTCGTCCAACGTTTCCATTCCGCGCTAAATTATCGAAACGAATGGTTTGTGTCCCGGCTAAATTATTGAGTCGCGGTTCGTGTCCAAGCTAAATGGTTCGTGTCCTGGCTAAATTTTCTCTCTCTCTCACCTGGCCGATTCGTCGCCCCGATGATGAACACGTTCTTCTTCGCGCCCATTCCGTCCATCTCCGTGAGGATCTGATTGATGACGCGATCGGCAGCGCCACCCGCGTCGCCCACGTTGCCGCCGCGCGACTTTGCGATCGAGTCCAACTCGTCGAAGAAGAGGACGCACGGTGACGCCGATCTGGCCTATAATAATAATATTAGTTTTAACCCTAGCAACCGGCGCAAAAGTTGTTTACAACCCATAGCAACCGTGTAAAAACCGCATTTTAACCCTAGCAACCGGCGCGAAAGTTGTTTACAACGCATAGCAACCGCTTAAAAAACGCTTTTTAACCCTAACAACCGGCGCGAAAGTTGTTTACAACCCCTAGCAAGCGTGTAAAAATCGCTTTTTAACCCTAGCAACCGGCGCGAAAGTTGTTTACAACCCTTAGCAACCGTGTAAAAACCGCATTTTAACCCTAGCAACCGGCGCAAAAGTTGTTTACAACCCCTAGCAAGCGTGTAAAAACCGCATTTTAACCCTAGCAACCGGCGCAAAAGTTGTTTACAACCCCTAGCAAGCGTGTAAAAATCGCCTTTTAACCCTAGCAACCGGTGCGAAAGTTGTTTACAACCCATAGCAACCGTGTAAAAACCGCATTTTAACCCTAGCAACCGGCACAAAAGTTGTTTACAACCCATAGCAACCGTGTAAAAACCGCCTTTTAACCCTAGCAACCGGCGCGAAAGTTGTTTACAACCCTTGGCAACCGTGTAAAAACCGCATTTTAACCCTAGCAACCGGCGCAAAAGTTGTTTACAACCCTTAGCAACCGTGTAAAAATCGCATTTTAACCCTAGCAACCGGCGCAAAAGTTGTTTACAATCCCTAGCAACCGTGTAAAAACCGCGTTTTAACCCTAGCAACCGGCGCGAAAGTTGTTTACAACGCATAGCAACCGCGTAAAATCGCGTTCTCTGCCTTACCTTATCGAAGATATCGCGTACGTTCGCCTCCGACTCGCCGAACCACATCGTCAACAGCTCCGGGCCCTTGACGGAGATGAAATTCGCCTGGCACTCGTTCGCGATCGCCTTCGCGAGCAACGTCTTACCGCAGCCGGGCGGCCCGTAGAAGAGCACGCCGCGCGACGGCTGCATCCCGAACTTGAGAAACTTGTCCGGATGCTCGACCGGATACTGCACCAGCTCCTGCAGCTCGTTCTTCACGCTCTCCAGCCCGCCGATATCCTCCCACGTGACGTTCGGCACCTCGACGACCGTCTCGCGTAACGCACTCGGACTGCTCTTGGTCATCGCGTAGCGGAAATTCTCCATGGTGACGGCGAGCGACGACAGCACCTCCGCATCGATCTGATCGTCCTCCAGATCGATCAGATCCATTTTCTCGCGAATCTGCTGCAACGCCGACTCGGAACAGAGGGAGGCGAGATCGGCGCCGACGTGACCGTGCGTCTCCGCGGCGATCTGCTCCAGGTCGACGTCCTCCGCCAGTTTCATGTTCTTCGTGTGGATGCGCAGCACTTCGAGGCGGCCGGTCGCGTCCGGGATGCCGATGTCGATTTCGCGATCGAACCGGCCGAACCGTCGCAGCGCCGGATCGATCGAGTTCGGGCGGTTCGTCGCCGCCATCACGATGACGTGCGACGACTTCTTCATGCCGTCCATCAGCGTCAACAGTTGCGAGACGATGCGTCGCTCGACTTCGCCGTGCGTCTTCTCGCGTTTCGGCGCGATCGCGTCCAGCTCGTCGATGAAGATGATGGCGGGCGAGTTCTTGTCCGCCTCCTCGAACGCCTTGCGCAGATTCGACTCGGACTCGCCGGCCAGTTTGCTCATGATCTCGGGGCCGTTGATGAGGAAGAAGAAGGCGCCCGTCTCGTTGGCGACGGCGCGCGCTATCAGCGTCTTGCCGGTGCCGGGCGGGCCGTAGAGCAGGATGCCGCGCGGCGGTTTCACGCCGATCGCCTTGAAGAGGGAGGGATGGCGCAGCGGCAGCTCGACCATTTCCTTGATCTGCGCCAGTTGCTTGCGACAGCCGCCGATGTCGTCGTAGCCGACGGCGTTCAGCACCTCCTCCTCCTCCTGCAACGAGAAGGGGGGGGGCAACGGGGTTTTAGTCGAGGTTTTCATCGAGTTCTCCTCGGGTTTAGTCGGGTTTTTCCTCATGTTTTGTTCAGTGTTTCTTAAATTTCCTCAAGTTTAGGTAAATTTCCTTAAGTTTAGTTAAGTTTTTCTTAAATTTCCTCGTTTAGTTAAGTTTCCTTAAGTTTTTCTTAAATTTCCTCAAGTTTAGTTAAATTTCCTTAAGTTTAATTAAGTTTTTCTTAAATTTCCTCAAGTTTAGTTAAATTTCTTTAAGTTTTTCTTAAATTTCCTTAAGTTTAGTTAAATTTCCTTAAGTTTGGTTAAGTTTTTCTTAAATTTCCTTAAGCTTACTTAAATTTCCTTAAGTTTAGTTAAGTTTTTCTTAAATTTCCTTAAGTTTAGTTAAGTTTCCTTAAGTTTTTCTTAAATTTCCTCAAGTTTAGTTAAATTTCCTTAAGTTTAGTTAAGTTTTTGTTAAATTTCCTTCAGTTTAGTTAAATTTCCTTAAGTTTAGTTAAGTTTTTCTTAAATTTCCTCAAGTTTAGGTAAATTTCCTTAAGTTTAGTTAAGTTTTTCTTAAATTTCCTCAAGTTTAGTTAAATTTCCTTAAGTTTAGTTAAGTTTTTCCTAAATTTCCACAAGTTTAGTTAAATTTCCTTAAGTTTTTCTTAAATTTCCTCAAGTTTAGTTAAATTTCCTTAAGTTTTTCTTAAATTTCCTTAAGTTTAGTTAAATTTCCTCAAGTTTAGTTAAATTTCCTTAAGTTTAATTAAGTTTTTCTTAAATTTCCTCAAGTTTAGTTAAATTTCCTTAAGTTTAGTTAAGTTTTTCCTAAATTTCCTCAAGTTTAGTTAAATTTCCCTAAGTTTTTCTTAAATTTCCTCAACTTTAGTTAAATTTCCTTAAGTTTTTCTTAAATTTCCTCAAGTTTAGTTAAGTTTTTGTTAAATTTCCTTCAGTTTAGTGAAGTTTCCTAAAGTTTTTCTTAAATTTCCTCAAGTTTAGTTAAATTTCCTTAAGTTTAGTTAAATTTCCTTAAGTTTAGTTAAGTTTCCTAAAGCTTTTTGTTAAATTTCCGTAAGTTTAGTTGAGTTTCCTGAGATTTCTTTGTGAGTTTGCTTGAAGTTTAGCTGACACGTTCGTTAACGTGTAGTTAAGCTTCGCAAAGTTTAGCTCGCACGTTTTTTTTGTTTTTGTTTTGTTATCGTTTTAACATTATCCAACTTTACCTCTCTCTTGATCGGATCCCCGTCGCAATGGATGACCGTGTCGGGGGCGACGATGCAATATGGCGCCGGATCCGTTTCGACCACCTTGAACTCGATCGCTCGCATTCCGCCGCGCACGATGAACACGTCCTCGCGATGAATCGGCCGATACGCCTCCAAGAAGTACGGCTTCAGATAGACCTCGAACAAGTTTCTATAACGACAAACGATACACAAATTAATTTGTCACAATGACAGTACTCAACTATTGACACACTGACAGTTAACAATTGACAGTCAAAACTCACTTTGACATGTGTTAAAGTGTCTAAAAGTCACTTTGCCAATAGTCAAAGTGTCTAAAAGTCACTTTGCCAAGTGTCAAAGTGTCTAAAAGTCACTTTGCCAATAGTCAAAGTGTCTAGAAGTCACTTTGCCAAGTGTCAAAGTGTCTAAAAGTCACTTTGCCAAGTGTCAAAGTGTCTAAAAGTCACTTTGCCTATAGTCAAAGTGTCTAAAAGTCACTTTGCCAAGTGTCAAAGTGTCTAAAAGTCACTTTGCAAAGTGTCAGTGTCTAAAAGTCACTTTGCCAAGTGTCAAAGTGTCTAACAGTCACTTTGCCAATAGTCAAAGTGTCTAAAAGTCACTTTGCCAAGTGTCAAAGTGTCTACAAGTCACTTTGCAAAGTGTCAGTGTCTAAAAGTCACTTTGACATTCGTTAAAGTGTCTAAATTTCACTTTGCCAAGTGTCAAAGTGTCTAAAAGTCACTTTGCCAATAGTCAAAGTGTCTAAAAGTCACTTTGCCAAGTGTCAAAGTGTCTAAAAGTCACTTTGACACATGTTAAAGTGTCTAAAACTCACTTTGCCAATAGTCAAAGTGTCTAAAAGTCACTTTGCCAAGTGTCAAAGTGTCTAAAAGTCACTTTGCCAAGTGTCAAAGCGTCTAAAAGTCACTTTGCCGATAGCGAAAGTGTCTAAAAAGTGTCGCACGCACCCGGTCAATCCCTCGACGGTGTCGTCGATCGGCAACACGTGAATCCGCTTGCCGTACTTGACGTCCGGACACGGTTGCACGGAGACGACGTCCGAGAGACGGACGCGTAAATTGTTGCGCACCGTGCGATTCATGCGAATCTTCTCGTCCGGACACGTGTCGTCGCTGAGGACGATGCACACGGTCTCTTTACGCCGTTTGCCCTTCAGCAGCACGGTGTCGCCGCGGAACAATTGCAACTCGTCCATTTTCGCCTGCGACAGCGCCACCACCGAACTGTCGTCGCGCACCGCCTCCTCCACCAGCAACCGGTTCGGACGGTCCTTCTTGCGCAAGATGGCCGTCGCCAGATCGTCCGGATTCCTAAAACAAGAACAAAGGAACAAACAAATGAAAATCAACAAAATAATCAGTTGGTTACCATGGTGATAACTGTCAGTGTAAACTGACATAAATTGTCAGTTTGTCAATAATTGACAAACTGTCAGTGTAAACTGTCATAATTGATAACTGTCAGTAATTGATATTTGACATTGTAAACTGTCATAAATGTTAAATGTCAGTTTGTCAATGATTGATATTTGACATTGTAAACTGTCATAATTGATAAATGTCAGTTTGTCACTAATTGATCATTTGACATTGGTAACTGTCATAATTGTTAAATGTCAGTTTGTCAGTAATTGATCATTTGACATTGGTAACTGTCATAAATGTTAACTGTCAGTTTGTCAATAATTGATCATTTGACATTGTAAACTGTCATAAATGTTAAATGTCAGTTTGTCAATAATTGACAAACTGTCAGTGTAAACTGTCATAATTGATAACTGTCAATAATTGATATTTGACATTGTAAACTGTCATAATTGTTAAATGTCAGTTTGTCAATAATTTATATTTGACAATTGTAAACTGTCATAATTGTTAAATGTTAGTTTTAATAATTGACAAACTGTTAGTGTAAACTGTCATAATTGATAACTGTCAATAATTGATCATTTGACATTGTAAACTGTCATAAATGATAAATGTCAGTTTGTCACTAATTGATCATTTGACATTGTAAACTGTCATAAATGTTAACTGTCAGTTTGTCAGTAATTGATCATTTGACAATTGTAAACTGTCATAAATGTTAAATGTCAGTTTGTCAATAATTGATCATTTGACAATTGTAAACTGTCATAAATGTTAAATGTCAGTTTGTCAATAATTGATCATTTGACATTGTAAACTGTCATAAATGTTAACTGTCAGTTTGTCAGTAATTGATCATTTGACATTGTAAACTGTCATAAATGATAAATGTCAGTTTGTCAATAATTGATCATTTGACATTGTAAACTGTCATAAATGTTAACTGTCAGTTTGTCAATAATTGATCATTTGACAATTGTAAACTGTCATAAATGTTAAATGTCAGTTTGTCAATAATTGATCATTTGACAATTGTAAACTGTCATAAATGTTAAATGTCAGTTTGTCAATAATTGATCATTTGACATTGTAAACTGTCATAAATGTTAACTGTCAGTTTGTCAGTAATTGATCATTTGACATTGTAAACTGTCATAAATGTTAAATGTCAGTTTGTCAATAATTGATCATTTGACATTGTAAACTGTCATAAATGTTAACTGTCAGTTTGTCAGTAATTGATCATTTGACATTGTAAACTGTCATAAATGTTAAATGTCAGTTTGTCAATGATTGATATTTGACATTGTAAACTGTCATAATTGATAAATGTCAGTTTGTCACTAATTGATCATTTGACATTGGTAACTGTCATAATTGTTAAATGTCAGTTTGTCAGTAATTGATCATTTGACATTGGTAACTGTCATAATTGTTAAATATCAGTTTGTCAATAATTGATCATTTGACATTGTAAACTGTCATAAATGTTAAATGTCAGTTTGTCAATAATTGACAAACTGTCAGTGTAAACTGTCATAATTGATAACTGTCAATAATTGATATTTGACATTGTAAACTGTCATAATTGTTAAATGTCAGTTTGTCAATAATTTATATTTGACAATTGTAAACTGTCATAATTGTTAAATGTTAGTTTTAATAATTGACAAACTGTTAGTGTAAACTGTCATAATTGATAACTGTCAATAATTGATCATTTGACATTGTAAACTGTCATAAATGATAAATGTCAGTTTGTCACTAATTGATCATTTGACATTGTAAACTGTCATAAATGTTAAATGTCAGTTTGTCAATAATTGATCATTTGACATTGTAAACTGTCATAAATGTTAACTGTCAGTTTGTCAATAATTGATCATTTGACATTGTAAACTGTCATAAATGTTAACTGTCAGTTTGTCAGTAATTGATCATTTGACATTGTAAACTGTCATAAATGATAAATGTCAGTTTGTCACTAATTGATCATTTGACATTGGTAACTGTCATAATTGTTAAATGTCAGTTTGTCAGTAATTGATCATTTGACATTGGTAACTGTCATAATTGTTAAATATCAGTTTGTCAATAATTGATCATTTGACATTGGTAACTGTCATAATTGTTAAATGTCAGTTTGTCAGTAATTGATCATTTGACATTGGTAACTGTCATAATTGTTAAATATCAGTTTGTCAATAATTGATCATTTGACATTGTAAACTGTCATAAATGTTAAATGTCAGTTTGTCAATAATTGACAAACTGTCAGTGTAAACTGTCATAATTGATAACTGTCAATAATTGATATTTGACATTGTAAACTGTCATAATTGTTAAATGTCAGTTTGTCAATAATTTATATTTGACAATTGTAAACTGTCATAATTGTTAAATGTTAGTTTTAATAATTGACAAACTGTTAGTGTAAACTGTCATAATTGATAACTGTCAATAATTGATCATTTGACATTGTAAACTGTCATAAATGATAAATGTCAGTTTGTCACTAATTGATCATTTGACATTGTAAACTGTCATAAATGTTAAATGTCAGTTTGTCAATAATTGATCATTTGACATTGTAAACTGTCATAAATGTTAACTGTCAGTTTGTCAATAATTGATCATTTGACATTGTAAACTGTCATAAATGTTAACTGTCAGTTTGTCAGTAATTGATCATTTGACATTGTAAACTGTCATAAATGATAAATGTCAGTTTCAATAATTGACAAACTGTCAGTGTAGACCGTCATAATTGATAACTGTCAATAATTGATATTTGACATTGTAAACTGTCATAATTGATAAATGTCAGTTTGTCAATTGTTAACTGTCAGAGTTTGTCAATAATTGATCATATGTCAATTGTTAAATGTCAGAGTTTGTCAATTGTTAACTGTCAGAGTTTGTCAATAATTGATCATTTGTCAATTGTTAAATGTCAGAGTTTGTCAATTGTTAACTGTCAGAGTTTGTCAATAATTGATCATATGTCAATTGTTAAATGTCAGAGTTTGTCAATTGTTAACTGTCAGAGTTTGTCAATAATTGATCATTTGTCAATTGTTAAATGTCAGAGTTTGTCAATTGTTAACTGTCAGAGTTTGTCAATAATTGATCATTTGTCAATTGTTAAATGTCAGAGTTTGTCAATTGATTACTAGACAACAACAACAACAACGAATACGATCGTGACGATCATCATGATGAGGCAAATATAAAAATGATTGAGGTTAAGTTCGTTCGTTCGTTCGCTCGCTCGTTCGCCCGCCCGGACGATGACAACGAGTTTCGCCATTTTTCAATTTCTCTCTCTCTCTCTCTCTTTGGTTCCATTTCTAGCGAGAAACAAGAGAGAGAGAGAGAGAGAGAGAGAGAAATAACCAAAAAAAAAAAAACAAAAAAAAAAACAATTGCATAATTTCGATTACAATTTTTCTCACCCTTTATTACTATCGGAGGATGCCATTTTCTGCTCTTCTTTTTTTCCTTTCCCCCCCTTCTAATCAACTCTCAACGCTCGCTTTCCTTCGTTTCCCTATTATATATATATATATATATACAATATATAACCTCTCTTTATATCAATTAATTAATTAATTATAATCTCTCGCCGCCTTTGTTGTCAGCGAAAACAAAACACTCGCGCGATCGAAAACTTTTCACCACAAGAACGTCGACGAACAAGACGAAGATGATTATACACACACACATGAAATGACGTTGCTAAATGATATACGACAACGACGACAACAACAACTTCACATCGAAACCGGTGGCGCCATCTCATAGTCAACGGACAACAACAACAACTTTACATCGAAACCGGTGGCGCCATCTCATAGTCAACGGACAACAACAACAACTTTACATCGAAACCGGTGGCGCCATCTCATAGTCAACGGACAACAACAACAACTTCACATCGAAACCGGTGGCGCCATCTCATAGTCAACGGACAACAACAACAACTTTACATCGAAACCGGTGGCGCCATCTCATAGTCAACGGACAACAACAACAACAACTTCACATCGAAACTAGATGGCGACGGTGGCGTGACACGTTTTGTGACACACACACGTTTTTGCCTGTCTTCGGCAAAACGTCAGAGATGTTTTCGTGTGTGTGTGTTTATTAACAATCGTTTCTCTTTTGTTTTGTGTGTTTTTTTTTTTACGAGAAAAAAAAATCGACGATGGGCAATGGCGGCGTCGGAAAATTATTGGTCATTTTCGAAACGATCAACGAGACGTTCGCCGCGATCGCGTCCGGTCCCGTCGCTTGCTGCGCGTTACTGTTGGCGACCGCTTTTAATAATGGTGGGGGCGCGCGACACGTTCTAGTCGTTGCGCCACTGGCGGCCGTTACCGCAACCGCGATCTATCGCGCGCTGATACAAGATGGCGCCACCACCGCTACTACGTGCTGGTGGTTGCCCTCCTGCTTAACAGATGTCGCCACCGCCACCATAACGACCGCGGAAATCGATCGTAAATTGGTCGTGATCACCGGTTGCGATAGCGGTCTCGGTTTTTCCCTCGCCCGTCACACGCGCGCACTCGGATTTCGCGTGATCGCCACGTGTTTGAATGTGGGGGCGGCGGCGGCGGCGGCCGAGGATTTACGATCGCACGCGATCGTCACCGCCCCGTTGGACGTGACCGACGTGGCGAGCGTCGATGCGTTCGTCGCGTTCGTCGACGCGTACCTTCGTAGCGACGAGGGGTCGCGTTTGTGTAAGCGGTTTTTTTTTTTGTCGATTTTTTTTTGACGGTTTTTTTTTTGTCGATTTTTGTCGTTTTTTTGTCGTTTTTTTTTGTCGTTTTTTTGTCGATTTTTTTTGTTTTTTTTTTTTCGTTTTTTTGTTGATTTTTGTCGTTTTTTTTTTGTTGATTTGTTGTTTTTTTTTTTGTTGATTTTGTTGTTGTTGTTTTTCTAGCCTTGTGGGCCCTCGTCAATAATGCGGGCGTGATGACGTTCGGCGAGTTCGAATGGTTGACGGACGCGATGGTGCGACGTCAGTGCGAGACGAATCTCGTCGGCACGATGCTGCTGACGAAACGGTTCTGCCCCGCGCTGCGGCGGGACAAAGGTGAGTCGGGGGGGAGGGGGGGGGGGGGGAAGTGGCAATTTGACGCTTTAACGTATGTCAAAGTGGGTTTTAGACGCTTTGACTATTGGCAAAGTGGGTTTTTGACACTTTGACTATTGGCAAAGTGGGTTTTAGACACTTTGACTATTGGCAAAGTGAGTTTTAGACACTTTGACTATTGGCAAAGTGAGTTTTAGACACTTTAACATATGTCACAGTGAAATTTAGACACTTTAACATATGTCAAAGTGACTTTTAGACAGTTTAACCATTGACAAAGTGAGTTTTAGACACTTTAACATATGTCAAAGTGAGTTTTAGGCACTTTGACTATTGGCAAAGTGAGTTTTAGACACTTTAACATATGTCAAAGTGAGTTTTAGGCACTTTGACTATTGGCAAAGTGAAATTTAGACACTAACATATGTCAAAGTGACTTTTAGACACTTTGACTATTGGCAAAGTGACTTTTTGACACTTTGACTATTGACAAAGTGAGTTTTAGACACTTTAACATATGTCAAAGTGAAATTTAGACACTTTAACATATGTCAAAGTGACTTTTAGACACTTTAACCATTGACAAAGTGAGTTTTAGACACTTTAACATATGTCAAAGTGAGTTTTAGGCACTTTGACTATTGGCAAAGTGAGTTTTAGACACTTTAACATATGTCAAAGTGAGTTTTAGGCACTTTGACTATTGGCAAAGTGAAATTTAGACACTAACATATGTCAAAGTGACTTTTAGACACTTTGACACGTGTCAAAGTGGGTTTTAGACACTTTGACTATTGACAAAGTGAGTTTTAGACACTTTGACTATTGCCAAAGTGAGTTTTAGACACTTTAACATATGTCAAAGTGAAGTTTAGACACTTTAACATATGTCAAAGTGAAGTTTAGACACTTTAACATATGTCAAAGTGAGTTTTAGACACTTTAACATATGTCAAAGTGAAATTTAGACACTTTAACATATGTCAAAGTGACTTTTAGACACTTTGACTATTGGCAAAGTGAAATTTAGACACTTTGACTATTGGCAAAGTGAAATTTAGACACTTTAACATATGTCAAAGTGACTTTTAGACACTTTAACATATGTCAAAGTGAGTTTTAGACACTTTAACATATGTCAAAGTGAGTTTTAGACACTTTAACATATGTCAAAGTGACTTTTAGACACTTTGACTATTGGCAAAGTGAGTTTTAGGCACTTTGACTATTGGCAAAGTGAGATTTAGACACTAACATATGTCAAAGTGACTTTTAGACACTTTGACTATTGGCAAAGTGAGTTTTAGACACTTTAACATATGTCAAATTGAAATTTAGACACTTTAACATATGTCAAAGTGACTTTTAGACACTTTGACTATTGGCAAAGTGAGTTTTAGACACTTTAACATATGTCAAATTGAAATTTAGACACTTTAACATATGTCAAAGTGACTTTTAGACACTTTAACCATTGACAAAGTGAGTTTTAGACACTTTAACATATGTCAAAGTGAGTTTTAGGCACTTTGACTATTGGCAAAGTGAGTTTTAGACACTTTAACATATGTCAAAGTGAGTTTTAGGCACTTTGACTATTGGCAAAGTGAAATTTAGACACTAACATATGTCAAAGTGACTTTTAGACACTTTGACACGTGTCAAAGTGGGTTTTAGACACTTTGACTATTGACAAAGTGAGTTTTAGACACTTTGACTATTGCCAAAGTGAGTTTTAGACACTTTAACATATGTCAAAGTGAAGTTTAGACACTTTAACATATGTCAAAGTGAAGTTTAGACACTTTAACATATGTCAAAGTGAGTTTTAGACACTTTAACATATGTCAAAGTGAAATTTAGACACTTTAACATATGTCAAAGTGACTTTTAGACACTTTGACTATTGGCAAAGTGAAATTTAGACACTTTGACTATTGGCAAAGTGAAATTTAGACACTTTAACATATGTCAAAGTGACTTTTAGACACTTTAACATATGTCAAAGTGAGTTTTAGACACTTTAACATATGTCAAAGTGAGTTTTAGACACTTTAACATATGTCAAAGTGACTTTTAGACACTTTGACTATTGGCAAAGTGAGTTTTAGGCACTTTGACTATTGGCAAAGTGAGATTTAGACACTAACATATGTCAAAGTGACTTTTAGACACTTTGACTATTGGCAAAGTGAGTTTTAGACACTTTAACATATGTCAAATTGAAATTTAGACACTTTAACATATGTCAAAGTGACTTTTAGACACTTTAACATATGTCAAAGTGAGTTTTAGACACTTTAACATATGTCAAAGTGAGTTTTAGACACTTTAACATATGTCAAAGTGACTTTTAGACACTTTGACTATTGGCAAAGTGAGTTTTAGGCACTTTGACTATTGGCAAAGTGAGATTTAGACACTAACATATGTCAAAGTGACTTTTAGACACTTTGACTATTGGCAAAGTGACTTTTTGACACTTTAACATATGTCAAAGTGAAATTTAGACACTTTAACATATGTCAAAGTGACTTTTAGACACTTTGACTATTGGCAAAGTGAGTTTTAGACACTTTAACATATGTCAAATTGAAATTTAGACACTTTAACATATGTCAAAGTGACTTTTAGACACTTTGACTATTGGCAAAGTGAGTTTTAACCAACTTTTAGTGACTTTTTGCCAACTTTTAGTCATTTGTGGCAACTTCTAGTGACTTTTAACCAACTTTTGACCAACGTTTTAGCCGACTACTTTTTCCTTCCCCCCAGGTCGCATCGTCACCGTGACGAGCCATTGCGGCCGCACCGCGTTGCCCGGCCTCGCCGTCTACGGCGCCACCAAGTGCGCCCTCAGCGGCTGGACGGACGCACTGCGTATGGAGATGGCGCAGTACGACGTCCACGTCGTCGATTACGTGCCCGGCTCGTTCGTCGCCCAAACCGACATCATGGCGCGCCAGGTGGACGATTTCTACGAGATGCGCACGAATTTCACCGACGAGCAACGACGCTTCTACGGCGACTATTTCGATCGTTACGCGACGTACTTGAGTGGACTGCGTGCAACGCCATCTATTGACGATGACGACGACGCCGATGATGACGCCGCAGACGATGATGACGCCGCCACGAAAACGGTGACGGTGGCGCCATCCGGTGACCAAAGTGCGAACGTAACAACAACAACAACAAATGTAGCGGTGGCGCCATCTATCGGACAGTGGCCGAATAATAATAGTCGTCGCAGCCCACGAATGATCCGCGGCGATCCCGGTGTGTACGCGTGCTACGAGATGGCGCTGATGCGACTACGTCCGCGCGCCCTCTACGTGAACGAGACGTGCACGTACAAGTTCTATCGGCACGCCGTCGCCGTGACGGCGCCGTGGTCGACGCGCGTCCGCGACTGGCTCGTGCGTCGTTTCGTGCGGATGCCGACGTACGTGCCGACGGAGGACGAACGGTTCGTCGCGTGACCGCTTAATTTTTTCTTTTTATTTTTGCCGAAATGTCATTAATTGTCAATTATGTCAGTATCACAAGTTGACACTGTTAAAACGTCACTTGTCAGTGCCTACAAAGTGTCATCATTTGTCAATATGATAAGTGTCATTTGTCAAAATGTCAATATGTTAAATTGTCATTTGTCAATATGTCATTATGTTAAAATGTCATTTGTTAAAATGTCATTTGTTAAAATGTCATTTGTTAAAATGTCATTATGTTAAAATGTCATTTGTTAAAATGTCAATATGTTAAAATGTCATTTGTCAATATGTCATTATGTTAAAATGTCATTTGTTAAAATGTCATTATGTTAAAATGTCATTTGTTAAAATTTCATTTATCAAAATGTCATTATGTCAAAATGTCATTTGTTAAAATTTCATTTGTCAAAGTGTCATAATGTTAAAATGTCATTTGTCATTATGTCAAAATGTCATTTGTTAAAATTTCATTTGTCAAAATGTCATAATGTTAAAATGTCATTTGTCATTATGTCAAAATGTCATTTGTCAATATGTTAAAATGTCATTTGTCAATATGTTAAAATGTCATTTGTTAAAATATAATTTGTCAATATGACATTTGTCAATATGTTAAAATGTCATTTGTCATTATGTCAAAATGTCATTTGTCAATATGTTAAAATGTCATTTGTCAATATGTTAAAATGTCATTTGTCAATATGTTAAAATGTCATTTGCCAATATGTTAAAATGTCATTTGTTAAAATTTCATTTGTCAATATGTAAAAATGTCATTATGTTAAAATGTCATTTGTCAATATGTTAATGTGTCATTTGTCAATATGTCATTATAATAAAATGTCATTTGTCAATATGTTAATGTGTCATTTGTCAATATGTCATTATAATAAAATGTCATTTGTCAATATGTTAATGTGTCAATATGTTAATGTGTCAATATGTCAAAATGTCATTTGTCAATATGTCAAAATGTCATTTGTCAATATGTCATTTGTCAATATGTCATTTGTCAATATGTCATTTGTCAATATGTCAAAATGTCATTTGTCAATATGTCAAAATGTCATTTGTCAATATGTCAAAATGTCATTTGTCAATATTTCAAAATGTCATTTGTCAATATGTCATTTGTCAATATGTCATTTGTCAATATGTCATTTGTCAATATGTCATTATGTGAAAATGTCAAATAAACTCGATTGGAAAAAGCTATTATTTTATTTATTTATATATATATATATACACGATCCTCATCATGACCATCCATGATTGGGGAATCTGAATTAAAAACGAATGATAATTTAGATTAGGAGAGTTAATTAATTGTCGCCAGCATCATCGTCATCGTCATCTTCTTCTTGTTGCTGTTGCTGTTGCTGCTGGTGATGATTCGGATTCAATGGACACGTCATTGGACACGTGCTATTATTCTATAAGTGATGCAATTCCGTCAATTTCTACGTTGTTGTTGTTGTTGTTGTTATCGTTACGATCGAGTCTAACCTTATTGTGTTCCTCGTGCTTCGTCTGGATCAGGAGACTCGACGTCACCTTCATCATCAGATCGTACTGCATGTCCACCTTGTTGATGCACGTGTGACAGATGGTCTTTGGCAGGTGATCGTACTTGTCCACCTGTCAAGTTAAAAGTGGGGGTTAACTGGGTAAACATTGGTAAAAGTGAGGTTAGAGCACTTAAAAGTGAGGTTAAAGCACTTGAAAGTGAGGTTATAGTTGCTGAAAGTGAAGTTTTGACAGTTAAAAGTGGGGTTAACTAGGTAAACATTGGTAAAAGTGAGGTTATAGTTGTGAAAAGTGAGGTTATAGTTGCTGAAAGTGAAGTTTTTACTGTCAAAAAGTGGGGTTAACTAGGTAAACATTGATTAAAGTGAGGTTACAACTGTTAAAAGTGAAGTTTTTACTGTCAAAAAGTGGGGTTAACTGGGTAAACATTGGTAAAAGTGAGGTTAAAGCACTTAGAAGTGAGGTTATAGTTGTTAAAAGTGAACTTTTCATTGTTAGAAGTGAGGTTATAGTTGTGAAAAGTGAGGTTAAAGCACTTGAAAGTGAAGTTTTCATTGTTAAAAGTGAGGTTAACTAGATAAACAGTGATAAAAGTGAGGTTACAACTGTTAAAACTGAGGTTATAGTTGTTAAAAGTGAAGTTTTGACTGTTAAAAGTGAGGTTAACTAGGTAAATAGTGATAAAAGTGAGGTTAAAGCACTTGAAAGTGAGGTTTCGACTGTTAAAAGTGAGGTTAACTAGATAAGCAGTGATAAAAGTGAGGTTATAGTCGTTAAAAGTGAAGTTTTGACTGTTAAAAGTGAGGTTAACTAGGTAAATAGTGATAAAAGTGAGGTTAAAGCACTTGAAAGTGAGGTTTCGACTGTTAAAAGTGAGGTTAACTAGATAAGCAGTGATAAAAGTGAGGTTATAGTCGTTAAAAGTGAAGTTTTGACTGTTAAAAGTGAGGTTAACTAGATAAACAGTGATAAAAGGGAGGTTAAAGCACTTGAAAGTGAGGTTTCGACTGTTAAAAGTGAGGTTAACTAGATAAGCAGTGATAAAAGTGAGGTTATAGTCGTTAAAAGTGAAGTTTTGACTGTTAAAAGTGAGGTTAACTAGATAAACAGTGATAAAAGGGAGGTTAAAGCACTTGAAAGTGAGGTTTCGACTGTTAAAAGTGAGGTTAACTAGATAAGCAGTGATAAAAGTGAGGTTATAGTCGTTAAAAGTGAAATTTTGACTGTTAAAAGTGAGGTTAACTAGATAAACAGTGATAAAAGTGAGGTTAAAGCACTTGAAAGTGAGGTTTTCGACTGTTAAAAGTGCGGTTAACCCGTCTCTCACCTTAATCGGCAACACGGCAATCTTCCGTATGAGGTTCATTTGCTCGCCCTTACGACTGTAGAAATGGATGACGGACTTTTTCTGCTCGGAGCACAGACGACAAATGAAACCGGTCATCACCGCGTTCCTATAGCTACCCATTATTATCTATCAATCAAATCAAATCAAATCAACTAACACTCTCGATTCATTTGTTCACACACACACAAACACGCACTCGTTCGTTCGTTTGTTTTGACAGGCGAAGATCGTCGTCGTCGTCGTTACGCTAATAATAAACTGATATCGATATCGCGGCGACATCTATATACGTGGTATCCGCGACCAATCAAACGTGTCGCGTCGTCGCACTAACAGATGGCGCCACCACTCACTCACTTGTGCCAACAGATGGCGGCGACACTGGTACCACACTCTGGCCAAGAGATGGCGCGCGCGCGCGCCACGAATTGAAGGAGCAATTCGAAATAATGCAGCGATTTGACGTATTTAATTCGATAACAACAACAACAATTATTATGATTATTATTATCAGAATCCCGGATCCCAGTCGATCGACGGCTTCACCAGTCGCTTCGCGTAGCAAACGATGCGATCGCCCTCTACGACGTCGACGCTGTCATCGGCCAATTGGAGGCCGCACTCCATCCCACTCTTCACCGTCTCCACCTCCTCCTTCACGTGACGCATCGACGCGAGCGGACCTAGGGGGGGGGGGGGGGGGGGAAGCGAAAAAAATAAAAAAATTAATCGATGGTTGTTGTCTTAGCTAAGATGGTTCTTGTCTTAGCTAAGATGGTTGTTGTCTTAGCTAAGGTTCTTGTCTTAGCTAAAAAAATGGTTGTTGTCTTAGCTAAAATGGTTGTTGTCTTCGCTAAGATGGTTGTTGTCTTAGCTGTGGTTGTTGTCTTAGCTAAGATGGTTCTTGTCTTGGCTAAAAAAAATGGTTGTTGTCTTGGCTAAATTTTTACCGTCGTACACGGTGCGACCGTCGCGCGTCAACCGGTAGAGGGCGGTGCGTTTGAGGGTGCCGTCGATGCATCGACATCCGGCCACCGTTCGTCGTCGTCGTCTCGCGCTTTCGTTCAACTCAAAGCGTTTCAAGACGATCGCCTCGCCGATCGCGTCCTCCGTCTCGACGGGGACGACGCGTGCGTTCAATTCGGCGCGCACGTCGTCGATCAACTTGTAGATGACGTCGTGTTCGCGGATGTCGACGGCGGCGTCGACATCTTCCTGGCCGCTTTTCGCGGTGGCGGCGTCGGCGTCGACGGCGGCCATTTTGCGTATCCGCTCCGTCACCGTCACGTTGAACGCGTAAATGACGGAGCGGAATGTGCGCGCCATCTCCACGTCCGTCTCCGTGACGGGGCCGATGCCGTACGCGACAATGTCGAGAGAGGGCGTGGCGACATCCGATTGCGGCGGTCGGTACGTGTCCAACGTTTCCAAGATGGCCTCCAGCGTGCCGTCCACGTCCGCTTTGACGATGACGGTCAGACGGGGTCGGCCGTCGCCTGAAAATTTGCGATTTAGATACTTTGACTATTGGCAAAGTGAGTTTTAGACACTTTGACCATTGAGAAAGTGAGTTTTAGACACTTTGACTATTGGCAAAGTGAGTTTTAGACACTTTGACTATTGGCAAAGTGGGTTTTAGACACTTTGACTATTGGCAAAGTGAGTTTTAGACACTTTGACCATTGAGAAAGTGAGTTTTAGACACTTTGACTATTGGCAAAGTGAGTTTTAGACACTTTGACCATTGAGAAAGTGAGTTTTAGACACTTTGACTATTGGCAAAGTGAGTTTTAGACACTTTGACTATTGGCAAAGTGAGTTTTAGACACTTTGACCATTGAGAAAGTGAGTTTTAGACACTTTGACCATTGAGAAAGTGAGTTTTAGCCACTTTGACTATTGGCAAAGTGAGTTTTAGACACTTTGACTATTGGCAAAGTGAGTTTTAGACACTTTGACTATTGGCAAAGTGAGTTTTAGACACTTTGACTATTGGCAAAGTGACTTTTAGACACTTTGACCATTGAGAAAGTGAGTTTTAGACACTTTGACTATTGGCAAAGTGGGTTTTAGACACTTTGACTATTGGCAAAGTGAGTTTTAGACACTTTGACTATTGGCAAAGTGAGTTTTAGACACTTTGACCATTGGCAAAGTGACTTTTAGACACTTTGACCATTGAGAAAGTGAGTTTTTGACACTTTAACATACGTCAAAGTGAAATTTAGACACTTTGACTATTGGCAAAGTGAGTTTTAGACACTTTGACTATTGAGAAAGTGAGTTTTAAACACTTTGACTATTGGCAAAGTGAGTTTTAGACACTTTGACCATTGAGAAAGTGAGTTTCAGACACTTTGACCATTGAGAAAGTGAGTTTTAGACACTTTGACTATTGGCAAAGTGAGTTTTAGACACTTTGACTATTGGCAAAGTGAGTTTTAGACACTTTGACTATTGGCAAAGTGAGTTTTAGACACTTTGACTATTGGCAAAGTGACTTTTAGACACTTTGACCATTGAGAAAGTGAGTTTTAGACACTTTGACTATTGGCAAAGTGGGTTTTAGACACTTTGACTATTGACAAAGTGTTTTAGACAATTTGACTATTGGCAAAGTGAGTTTTAGACACTTTGACCATTGGCAAAGTGACTTTTAGACACTTTGACCATTGAGAAAGTGAGTTTTTGACACTTTAACATACGTCAAAGTGAAATTTAGACACTTTGACTATTGGCAAAGTGAGTTTTAGACACTTTGACTATTGGCAAAGTGAGTTTTAGACACTTTGACTATTGGCAAAGTGAGTTTTAGACACTTTGACTATTGGCAAAGTGAGTTTTAGACACTTTGACTATTGGCAAAGTGAGTTTTAGACACTTTGACTATTGACAAAGTGAGTTTTAGACACTTTGACTATTGACAAAGTGAGTTTTAGACACTTTGACTATTGACAAAGTGAGTTTTAGACACTTTGACTATTGGCAAAGTGACTTTTAGACACTTTTACTATTGGCAAAGTGAGTTTTAGACACTTTAACATATGTCAAAGTGAGTTTTAGACACTTTGACTATTGGCAAAGTGACTTTTAGACACTTTGACTATTGACAAAGTGAGTTTTAGCCACTTTGACTATTGGCAAAGTGAGTTTTAGACACTTTGACTATTGACAAAGTGAGTTTTAGACACTTTGACTATTGGCCAAGTGACTTTTAGCCACTTTGACTATTGGCAAAGTGACTTTTAGCCACTTTGACTATTGGCAAAGTGAGTTTTAGACACTTTGACACTTGGCAAAGTGAGTTTTAGACACTTTGACTATTGGCAAAGTGAGTTTTAGACACTTTGACTATTGGCAAAGTGAGTTTTAGACACTTTGACTATTGGCAAAGTGACTTTTAGAGACTTTGACTATTGGTAAAGTGACTTTTAGCCACTTTGACTATTAGCAAAGTGAGTTTTAGACACTTTGACTATTGGCAAAGTGACTTTTAGACACTATAACATATGTCAATCTGACTTTTAGACACTTTGACTATTGACAAATTCTGTGAAAATGATTCTGCAACTCCTCCTCCTCACCGTCCTCCGCTTTGCGCGGTTCCGCCGCCGTCCCGCCACTTTTTCGTCTCCTCGCCAACCCCAACCGCCGTCGCCGCTCCAGATCCGCGCGATACTCGCACCGATGCCGCTCCGCTTTCGCCGCGATCGCTTCCGCATCCGAGGCAGCGCGCGCCGCCGCCTCCCGATCCGCACGGTAACGCACGATTTCGCGTGCCCGCCGCTCCGACGCCACCTCGATCGCCAATTCGCCCGCCGCCGGCAAATCGTCTCGCCAACCGTCCACGTCCGCCGCGTAACCGGGCGGTACGTTATCGACGCGATCGCTTCCGATATCGCTCGCGGTACCGCTTCCGATACCGCTCGCGGTACCGCTTCCGATATCGCTTGCGGTACCGCTTCCGATACCGCTCGCGGTACCGCTTCCGATATCGCTCGCGGTACCGCTTCCGATACCGTTCGCGGTACCGCTTCCGGGCCGCCGCAGATCGCGTACTTTACATATGACGCGACCGGCGACGAGGATGGCGCCGCGACGCAACGTGCCGCGTTGCACGACGACGGTACAGGAGCGGAATCCGCTTGCGCCTCCTCCAGCGCCATCTTTCCGCCGCCGATCGTACGCGACGATGCGGCTCTCGATGACGACCGCCTCGACCGCGCCGTGCGGATCCGCGCGCAACGACATCAGGTCGGTTTGCGTCGCGACGCACTCGATCAGACGGTCCAGATGGATGCGACGGAGGGCGGAGACGGCGACGCACTGCACGTCGCCGCCCGCACTCTCCACTTGCACGCCCGCCACCTCCAGGAGCATGCGTTCGGTACGCGCGACGTCCGCACGCGGCGCATCGATCTTATTGATGGCCACCACCATCGGCACTGAAAGTTGGAGCGATATAAGTGACTTTTTGACACTTGGCAAAGTGCTTATAAGTGACTTTGACACTTGGCAAAGTGCTTAAAAGTGACTTTGACACTTTGACAAAGTGAAATTTAGACACTTTAACATATGTCAAAGTGAAATTTAGACACTTTAACATATGTCAAAGTGAAATTTAGACACTTTAACATGTGTCAAAGTCAAATTTAGACACTTTAACATAAGTCAAAGTGAAATTTAGACACTTTAACATATGTCAAAGTGAAATTTAGACACTTTAACATGTGTCAAAGTGAAATTTAGACACTTTAACATGTGTCAAAGTGAAATTTAGACACTTTAACATAAGTCAAAGTGAAATTTAGACACTTTAACATGTGTCAAAGTCAAATTTAGACACTTTAACATGTGTCAAAGTGAAATTTAGACACTTTAACACATGTCAAAGTGAAATTTAGACACTTTAACATAAGTCAAAGTGAAATTTAGACACTTTAACATAAGTCAAAGTGAAATTTAGACACTTTAACATGTGTCAAAGTGAAATTTAGACACTTTAACATGTGTCAAAGTGAAATTTAGACACTTTAACATAAGTCAAAGTGAAATTTAGACACTTTAACATATGTCAAAGTGAAATTTAGACACTTTAACATGTGTCAAAGTGAAATTTAGACACTTTAACACATGTCAAAGTGAAATTTAGACACTTTAACATAAGTCAAAGTGAAATTTAGACACTTTAACATGTGTCAAAGTCAAATTTAGACACTTTAACATGTGTCAAAGTGAAATTTAGACACTTTAACATATGTCAAAGTGAAATTTAGACACTTTAACATGTGTCAAAGTGAAATTTAGACACTTTAACATGTGTCAAAGTGAAATTTAGACACTTTAACATGTGTCAATGTGAAATTTAGACACTTTAACATATGTCAAAGTGAAATTTAGACACTTTAACATGTGTCAAAGTGAAATTTAGACACTTTAACACATGTCAAAGTGAAATTTAGACACTTTAACATAAGTCAAAGTGAAATTTAGACACTTTAACATGTGTCAAAGTGAAATTTAGACACTTTAACATGTGTCAAAGTGAAATTTAGACACTTTAACACATGTCAAAGTGAAATTTAGACACTTTAACATATGTCAAAGTGACTTTTAGCCACTTTAACATGTGTCAAAGTGAAATTTAGACACTTTAACATGTGTCAAAGTGAAATTTAGACACTCTAACATATGTCAAATTGATATTTAGACACTTTAACATATGTCAAAGTGAAATTTAGACACTTTAACATATGTCAAAGTGCAATTTAGACACTTTAACATATGTCAAAGTGAAATTTAGACACTTTAACATATGTCAAAGTGAAATTTAGACACTTTAACATATGTCAAAGTGAAATTTAGACACTTTAACATATGTCAAAGTGAAATTTAGACACTTTAACATATGTCAAAGTGAAATTTAGACACTTTAACATGTGTCAAAATGAAATTTAGACACTTTAACATGTGTCAAAGTGAAATTTAGACACTTTAACATGTGTCAAAGTGAAATTTAGACACTTTAACATGTGTCAAAGTGAAATTTAGACACTTTAACATGTGTCAAAGTGAAATTTAGACACTTTAACATATGTCAAAGTGAAATTTAGACACTTTAACATGTGTCAAAGTGAAATTTAGACACTTTAACATGTGTCAAAGTGAAATTTAGACACTTTAACATGTGTCAAAGTGAAATTTAGACACTTTAACATATGTCAAAGTGAAATTTAGACACTTTAACATGTGTCAAAGTGAAATTTAGACACTTTAACATGTGTCAAAGTGAAATTTAGACACTTTAACATGTGTCAAAGTGAAATTTAGACACTTTAACATGTGTCAAAGTGAAATTTAGACACTTTAACATGTGTCAAAGTGAAATTTAGACACTTTAACATGTGTCAAAGTGAAATTTAGACACTTTAACATGTGTCAAAGTGAAATTTAGACACTTTAACATGTGTCAATCTGAAATTTAGACACTTTAACATATGTCAAAGTGAAATTTAAACACTTTAACATATGTCAAAGTGAAATTAAAACACTTTGACTGTTGGCAAAGTGACTTTTAGACACTTTGACTATTGACAAAGTGAGTTTTAGACACTTTGACTATTGGCAAAGTGAGTTTTAGACACTTTAACATATGTCAAAGTGACTTTTAGCCACTTTGACTATTGGCAAAGTGACTTTTAGCCACTTTGACATAAGTCAAACTGACTTTTACCCACTTTGACACCTGGCAACATAATCGTGATTACCGTGGGCGTCGCGCGCCATCCGCACCGCCTCGCACGTCTGCGGCATCACGCCATCGTCGGCCGCCACCACCAGCACGACGAGATCCGTGACGGAGGTGCCGCGCGTGCGCATCGCACGAAACGCCGCGTGACCCGGCGTGTCCAGGAACGTCATCACCGACTCCATCCCATTGTTGCCCACCAGCGACACGTTGAACGCGCGGACGTACTGCGTGATACCGCCGCGTTCCGTTGCCGCGTGACGCGTCCCACGCAACGCGTCCAACAGCGTCGTCTTGCCGTGATCCACGTGGCCCATGACGGCGACGACGGCGGGACGCGGTCTTAGTTGCGAATCGGCCGCCGGGGGGCGTCTCACCACGTCAACGACTCGATTGTCAAGATGGCCGCCATTTTTGTCGTCGCCATCTTTGATTTTTCCGCCGCCATCTTTGATTTTTCCGCCGCCATCTTTGATTTTGTCGCCGCCATCTTTGTTTTTGTCGGCGCCATCTTTGTTTTTGTCGCCGCCATCTTTGATTTTTCCGGCGCCATCTTTGATTTTGTCGCCGCCATCTTTGATTTTTCCGGCGCCATCTTTGATTTTTCCGCCGCCATTTTTGTTTTTGTCGCCGCCATCTTTGTTATCGCGGGCGCCATCTTTGTTTTTCTCGTCGTCATTTCGTTTCGCCTTCTTCGGCGAGAATTCGATGATGCGCGGCGATTTCTATAACCTCAAAACGAAAAAACGAGGTTAGAAAACGTTCATTTGCCGATTCACACGTTGTTTATTACGCGCTCTTCCGCCGTCTTTCTGCGCTTCCGCATCGGCGGTGACGTCACGTGAATGTCCCGTCGCCATATTTGTTGTTGATTCGTTGCTAGGGTCGTTGCTAGGCAATTGTTGTTGTTGTTGTTAAGCGACGACGACAGCAGCGCTAACCTAAAACAACAACAACAGCGTGACGAAACGTCAAAAAAACAAACGAAAAAAAGAAAAAAACATTTACGCTTGTCGATTGTTGCCAAGGAGATGATTACGAGCTGTCACCACTCGCAATTGGCGCCATCCGCGAAACAACACGACAACGAACAACGACGACATTCGTTTGTTTTGCTGCTGCTTTTTTTTGAGGTTATTCACATGTCAAAACAACGCACGCACTCATCGACGATTGCACGTGGGTGGCGCCATCTACTAGCGTGAGTAGTGTAAGGAAGACGTACTAGTCTCGCCATGTACAGTGGCGCCATCTACTAGCGAGTAGTGTAAGTAAGACGTACTAGTCTCGCCATCTACTAGCGAGTAGATCGATTAGTGTCGCGCGCCATCTCTACGTGTGACAGTGCGAACGTCAACGAAACTGACGTACGGACGGAGGCCGATTGATCGATCGAAAAGCAAAAAAAAAAAAGAAAACAGAACAAAAGGCAAACAATGAATTGTTTGACGAATCGGATCGTCGGTGGCGGCGATTTCGTTCGGCCCGCGTTGGAAAAAATGCTCTCGCTCGTCGTGTGTCAACGGCGTAACTATGCGAGAAAGGAGGCGACGGGTAAGAAACGTAACGTAACCTAGAAACTCTGTTCTAACCTGCAAAGGAAATAATGATAATCAAGCGGATCGAATGTAGAAAAAAAAAAAAATAAATACACACGTAAGAACTTTATTGGCACTTTATTGACAGTTTAAATTACTTTATGTCAAAATTAAGTCACTTTGTGTCACTTTTGATTCGGACTTTTATTAACTTTATGTCACTTTATTGACACGTTTATTAACTTTATGTCACTTTATGACACTTTTATTAACTTTTTGTCACTTTATTGGCAGTTTAAATAGCTTAATGTCAAGTTTAAGTTACTTTGTGTCACTTTATTGACACTTTTATTAACTTTATGTCACTTTCTTGACACTTTTATTAACTTTATGTCACTTTATTGACACTTTTATTAACTTTGTGTCAAGTTTAAGTCACTTTGTGTCACTTTATGACACTTTTATTAACTTTATGTCACTTTATTGACACTTTTATTAACATTATTGGCACTTTATTGACACTTTTATTAACTTTGTGTCAAGTTTAAGTCACTTTGTGTCACTTTATGACACATTTGGTAACCTTATGTCACTTTATTGACACTTTTATTAACATTATTGGCACTTTATAGACACTTTTATTAACTTTGTGTCAAGTTTAAGTTACTTTGGGTCACTTTATGACACTTTTATTAACTTTTTGTCACTTTATTGGCACTTTAAATTACTTTATGTCAAGTTTAAGTCACTTTGTGTCACTTTATTGACACTTTAAATTACTTAATGTCAAGATTAAGTCACTTTGTGTCACTTTAGTGACACTTTTATTAACTTTGGGTCACTTTATGACACTTTTATTAACTTTTTGTCACTTTATTGGCACTTTAAATTACTTTATGTCAAGTTTAAGTCACTTTGTGTCACTTTATTGACACTTTAAATTACTTAATGCCAAGTTTAAGTCACTTTTTGTCACTTTATTAACACTTTAAATTACTTGTTGGCAAGTTTAAGTTACTTTGTGTCACTTTATGTCAAGTTTAAGTCACTTTATTGACACTATTGGTAAGTTTATGTCACTTTATTGACACTTTTGTTAACCTTAAGTCACTTTGTTCCCAATTTATGACACTTCCATGACACTTTTGATCACTGTAAGTCACTTTATTGACACTTTATGTCAAGTTTAAGTCACTTTTTGTCACTTTAAATTACTTTATGTCAAGTTTAAGTCACTTTATTGACACTTTTATGACACTTTATTGACACTTTTATGACACTTTAATGTCACTTTATTGACACTTTGTGACGCATTTGATCACTTTACGCCAACTTTCTTGCCAACATTCCGTCAACCGAATCTAACCTAGGAAAAAAAAAAAAAAAAGAAACGTAACCCATCGATTGTTGTTAATTGTTGTTGTTGTCGCTCAGGTGTCAGTATGGTGGGGGCCGCGTTGAAAAAGAAGAAACTGGGCGGAGGCAAAGGAGGGGGGGGCGGTTCGGCAATCGAGAAACGCTTGTTGCCCGTGGAAACGGACGCGTTACGATTGTGTAGTTACGCGTGCGGCACGTGTATAACGAAGAAAGAGGGGGGCGTTGATGGTGGTGATGGTGGGGGTGGGGGTGACGTTGCCCTGCGACCGGACGACGCCTACCCCGATTGGTTGTGGTGGGGGGTGCGTATTGGGGCGGTGCCGCCGCTCGACCAATTGGACGTCGGCTCGAAAGCGTATTGGCGCCGCGTCAAGAAGATGGCGCTGCGACGTAACAACATGCTGAAACAGTTGCGACCGTTTTGAGTTGTCGTCGTTTTTACGACGTCTTGTAGCGGCCCGTTTTGACGAATAAAGTTTCATTGTCAACAAAGTCAGTTTCTTTTTTCCCCCTTTTTTTTTTCTTTTTGGGTTTATGTCACTCTACTGACAGTTTGTGCCAGTTTTATGACACTTTATGTCACTTTTATTAAGTTTATGTCACTTTAATGACACTTTCTGTTACTTTTATTAAGTTTATGTCACTTTAATGACACTTTCTGTCACTTTTATTAAGTTTATGTCACTTTAATGACACTTTCTGTTACTTTTATGACACTTTATGTCAATTTTATTAAGTTTATGTCACTTTTATGACACTTTATGTCACTTTTATGACACTTTATGTCACTTTTATGACACTTTCTGTTATTTTTATGACACTTTATGTCACTTTTATTAAGTTTATGTCACATTTATAACACTTTGTGTCACTTTTATGACACTTTATGTCACTTTTATGACACTTTCTGTTACTTTTATGACACTTTATGTCAATTTTATTAAGTTTATGTCAGTTTTCTGGGTTATATGTCACTTTCATGACACTTTCTGTTACTTTTATGACACTTTATGTCACTTTTATGACACTTTATGTCAATTTTATTAAGTTTATGTCGCTTTTATGACACTTTCTGTTACTTTTATGATACTTTATGTCAATTTTATTAAGTTTATGTCAGTTTTATGACACTTTCTGTTACTTTTATGACACTTTCTGTCACTTTATTGGCAGTTTATGTCAGTTTTCTGGAGTGTGTGTCACTTTATTCACAGTCTGTGTCACTTTTGTTAACTTTATGTCACTTTTATAAACTTTTTGTCACTTTTATGACACTTTGTCACTCTTATTAACTCTATTTCACTTTTATGACACTTTGTGTTACTTTTATGACACTTTATGTCACTTTTATTAACTTTATGTTACTTTTATGACACTTTCTGTTACTTTTATGACACTTTATGTCACTTTCTTGACACTTTATGTCACTTTTATTAACTTTATGTCACTTTTATTAACTTTATGTCACTTTTATGACACTTTATGTCACTTTTATTAACTTTATGCCACTTTTATGACACTTTCTGTTACTTTTATGACACTTTATGTCACCTTCTTGGCACTTTATGTCAATTTTATTAACTTTATGTCACTTTTATGATACTTTCTGTTACTTTTATGACACTTTATGTCACCTTCTTGGCACTTTATGTCAATTTTATTAACTTTATGTCACTTTTATGACACTTTCTGTTACTTTTATGACACTTTATGTCACTTTCTTGGCACTTTATGTCAATTTTATTAACTTTATGTCACTTTTATGATACTTTCTGTTACTTTTATGACACTTTATGTCACTTTCTTGACACTTTTATTAACTTTTTGTCACTTTTATGACACTTTATGTCACTTTTATTAACTTTATGTCACTTTCATGACACTTTATGTCCCTTTTATGACACTTTATGTCACTTTCTTGACACTTTTATTAACTTTATGTCACTTTTATGATACTTTCTGTTACTTTTATTAACTTTATGTAAGTTTTCTGAGTTATATGTCACTTTTATGACACTTTGTTTCACTTTATTGGCACTTTGTGTCAGTTTTCTGGAGTGTATGTCACTGTATTGACAGTTTATGTCACTTTTATTAACTTTATGTCACTTTTATGACACTTTAATGACACTATTCTCCACCTTACGTCAATAGATGTCGCCACCACTGCTAGTGACGACAACATTCGATTGTGCGGTGTGACTGAAGCGCCATCTACCACTGGCGGGAGGAGACAAACAAGAAAATATCGCCGTCGTCATCATCATCGCCATCGCGTTACTTTGTTATTTCCTTTGTTATTTCGTAAATTACGACAATCATCATCATCATCGCCATGACGACGACGACTCCGACGAATAATCCGTCTATTTTTGCGCCCTTTGTTTCCCCCCCCCCCCCCTCACTCTGACAATTCGATAAATATAGCAACACAGAGAGACAAGCAAAAAAAAAAAAACAACTGCGATCGCAACGACGAAAAAAATGACAATCGCAGTTTCATTGTTATTATTGACAATTGTTTGTTGAACAATCGAGATTATCGAGTGGTTCGTGTTTGTTTATTTGTTTTTTGTGTGCTTAGAAACGAAAAAACGAAAAAAAAACAAAAACGAAAAAAGTAAGAAAATTTTCTAGGTTAAGACGACGACGACTACTACGATGGATCATAACGACACGGCGAAGGACGATGACGAGTTGTTGTTGCAACTGTTGCTTAACAACAACAACAATAACAACAACAACGACGACAACAACGACAATAATAATAATAACAATAACAACGGTTGCGATGGTAATCAAAATGACGTTGACGACGACGATTTGGAGTGTCACAAACGCAGAGCCTACTTGGCGGCCAAAGATGGCCTCGCCATGACACTTTCGGCCATGTTGGCCGACCATAGCAACGAAATCACCGGTCGCATCCTAAACGAGGTAAATACACAATAATAAACAAACAAACGTATCCATGGCAACCAACAACAACAACAACAAACATATCCATGGCAACCAACAACAACAAACATATCCATGGCAACCAATGTTTGCTATGCAAGAGCAACAACAAACATATCCATGGCAACCAACAACAACTTTTGTTTGTTTGTTTGTTTGTTGTTACCATAGATAAAAGTTGTTGCCTAGCAAACGTTCTAAAGTTGTTTTCGTTTTAGATTGTTGTCGAGGACGACGGTCAACAACGTTACACGCCGTTGATCGTGGCGGCGCGTCACGGTCACGAACGCGTCGTGCGGTTGCTGACGTCGTCGCAGTACGCGACGGATCTGGAGGTGGAGGGGACGGTCAAGTTCGACGGCTACGTGATAGAGGGGGTGAACGCGCTGTGGTGCGCCGCGGGGTCAGGTGAGTGGTGGGTGGGTGGGGTTGGGGGAACTCTTCGAGTTTCCCTCGCTTTCCCCCCGCAGTTTCTTCGAGTTTCCATCACATTCCCCCGCAGTTTCCTCGCAGTTTCCTTCACTTTCCTCGCAGTTTCCTTCACTGTCGTTTAGTTTCCTTCACTTTTCTTGCAGTTTCCTTCACTGTCGTTTAGTTTCCTTCACTTTTCTTGCAGTTTCCTCGCAGTTTCCTTCACTTTCCTCGCAGTTTCCTTCAGTTTCCCTCGCTTTCCTCGCAGTTTCCTTCACTGTCGTTTAGTTTCCTTCACCTTTCTTGCAGTTTCCTCGCAGTTTCCTTCACTTTCCTCGCAGTTTCCTTCACTGTCGTTTAGTTTCCTTCACTTTTCTTGCAGTTTCCTTCACTGTCGTTTAGTTTCCTTCACTTTTCTTGCAGTTTCCTCGCAGTTTCCTTCACTTTCCTCGCAGTTTCCTTCAGTTTCCCTCGCTTTCCTCGCAGTTTCCTTCACTGTCGTTTAGTTTCCTTCACCTTTATTGCAGTTTCCTCGCAGTTTCCTTCACTTTCCTCGCAGTTTCCTTCAGTTTCCCTCGCTTTCCTCGCAGTTTCCTTCACTGTCGTTTAGTTTCCTTCACCTTTCTTGCAGTTTCCTCGCAGTTTCCTTCACTTTCCTCGCAGTTTCCTTCAGTTTCCCTCGCTTTCCTCGCAGTTTCCTTCACTGTCGTTTAGTTTCCTTCACTTTTCTTGCAGTTTCCTTCACTGTCGTTTAGTTTCCTTCACTTTTCTTGCAGTTTCCTCGCAGTTTCCTTCACTTTCCTCGCAGTTTCCTTCAGTTTCCCTCGCTTTCCTCGCAGTTTCCTTCACTGTCGTTTAGTTTCCTTCACTTTTCTTGCAGTTTCCTTCACTGTCGTTCAGTTTCCTTCACTTTTCTTGCAGTTTCCTCGCAGTTTCCTTCACTTTCCTCGCAGTTTCCTTCAGTTTCCCTCGCTTTCCTCGCAGTTTCCTTCACTGTCGTTTAGTTTCCTTCACCTTTCTTGCAGTTTCCTCGCAGTTTCCTTCACTTTCCTCGCAGTTTCCTTCAGTTTCCCTCGCTTTCCTCGCAGTTTCCTTCACTGTCGTTTAGTTTCCTTCACCTTTCTTGCAGTTTCCTCGCAGTTTCCTTCACTTTCCTCGCAGTTTCCTTCACTGTCGTTTAGTTTCCTTCACTTTTCTTGCAGTTTCCTTCACTGTCGTTTAGTTTCCTTCACTTTTCTTGCAGTTTCCTCGCAGTTTCCTTCACTTTCCTCGCAGTTTCCTTCAGTTTCCCTCGCTTTCCTCGCAGTTTCCTTCACTGTCGTTTAGTTTCCTTCACTTTTCTTGCAGTTTCCTCGCAGTTTCCTTCACTTTCCTCGCAGTTTCCTTCAGTTTCCCTCGCTTTCCTCGCAGTTTCCTTCACTGTCGTTTAGTTTCCTTCACTTTTCTTGCAGTTTCCTTCACTTTCCTCGCAGTTTCCTTCAGTTTCCCTCGCTTTCCTCGCAGTTTCCTTCACTGTCGTTTAGTTTCCTTCACTTTTCTTGCAGTTTCCTTCAGTTTCCTTCACTTTCCTCGCAGTTTCCTTCAGTTTCCCTCGCTTTCCTCGCAGTTTCCTTCACTTTTCTTGCAGTTTCCTTAACTTTCGTTTAGTTTCCTTCACCTTTCTTGCAGTTTCCTTCAGTTTCCCTCGCTTTCCTCGCAGTTTCCTTAACTTTTCTTGCAGTTTCCTTAACTTTCGTTTAGTTTCCTTCACCTTTCTTGCAGTTTCCTTCAGTTTCCCTCGCTTTCCTCGCAGTTTCCTTAACTTTTCTTGCAGTTTCCTTAACTTTCCTTCAGTTTCCTTCACTTTTCTTGCAGTTTCCTTAACTTTTGTTTAGTTTCCTTCACCTTTCTTGCAGTTTCCTTCACTGTCGTTTAGTTTCCTTCACTTTTCTTGCAGTTTCCATCACTTTCGTTTAGTTTCCTTCACTTTTCTTGCAGTTTCCTTAACTTTCGTTTAGTTTCCTTCACCTTTCTTGCAGTTTCCTTCAGTTTCCTTCACTTTTCTTGCAGTTTCCCTAACTTTCGTTTAGTTTCCTTCACCTTTCTTGCAGCTTCCTTCAGTTTCCTTCACTTTTCTTGCAGTTTCCTTCACTTTCCTTAACTTTAGTTGCAGTTTCCTCCACTTTTCTTGCAGTTTCCTTCAGTTTCCTTCACTTTTCTTGCAGTTTCCTTCAATTTCATTCACTTTCCTCGCAGTTTCTTCGAGTTTCCTTCACTTTTATCGCAGTTTCTTCGAGTTTCCTTCACTTTTCTTGCAGTTTCCTTCAGTTTCCTTCGCTTTCCTCGCAGTTTCCTTCAATTTCCATCACTTTTATCGCAGTTTCTTCGAGTTCCCTTAACTTTTCTTGCAGTTTCCTTCACTTTCCTTCACTTTTCTTGCAGTTTCCTTCAATTTCCTTCACTTTCCTCGCAGTTTCTTCTAATTTCCTTCACTTTTATCGCAGTTTCTTCGAGTTTCCTTAACTTTTCTTGCAGTTTCCTCCACTTTTCTTGCAGTTTCCATGAGTTTCATTCACTTTTCTTGCAGTTTCCTTCACTTTCCTTCAATTTCCTTCACTTTTATCGCAGTTTCTTCGAGTTTTCTTAACTTTTCTTGCAGTTTCCTTCAATTTCCTTCACTTTCCTCGCAGTTTCTTCGAGTTTCCTTCACTTTGATCGCAGTTTCTTCGAATTTCCTTCAATTTCCCCGCAGTTTCCTTAACTTTTCTTGCAGTTTCCTCCCAGTTTCTTGCAGTTTCCTTCACTTTCCATCACTTTGCTCTCACTCACTCTAACTCTCACTCGCCGTTCCGCAGGCCACCTGAACGTCGTCAAGTGCCTGGTGAAGGCGGGCGCCGACGTGAACCACGCGACGCGCACCAACTCGACGCCGTTGCGCGCCGCCTGCTTCGACGGCCGCCTCGACATCGTGCGCTACCTCGTCGAGCACGGCGCCAGCGTCCACGTGGCCAACAAGTACAATAACACGTGTCTGATGATCGCCGCGTACAAGGGCCACGTGGACGTGGTCGCGTACCTGTTGGCACGTGGCGCACGGGTGGACGAGCGCGCCCTCTGTGGCGCCACCGCGCTCCACTTTGCCGCCGAGAACGGCCACGTGGAGATTGCGCGCGCCCTCTTGGCCCACGGCGCCGCACTGCTGGCCGCGAACGCCGTCGGCATGACGCCGTTGAAGGCGGCGGCGGAACGCACGTGCGCCGACCTGGTGGAGTTTATGATCGCGTTGCCGCAGATCGGACGTAGGGAGGCGGTGGAGGCGCTGGAACTGTTGGGCGCGTCGTACGCCAACGACAAGGACAATTACTCGGTGGAGCGGGCGTACGAGTATCTGTTGCGCACGATGGAGCTGAGGTGAGTGTTTTTTTTGTACACTTTTTTGGCACTTTTTGCGAGTTTTTTGGCTCTTTTTGTCACTTTTGGTAACTTTATTGACACTTTAAGTCACTTTGTGTCAGTTTATTGACACTTTTGTTCACTTTATTGACAGTTTATGACACTTTTTGTCACTTTTGGTAACTTTATTTCACTTTATTGACACTTTAAGTCACTTTCTGTCAGTTTATTGACACTTTTGTTCACTTTATTGACAGTTTATGAGACTTTTTGTCACTTTTGGTAACTTTATTTCACTTTATTGACACTTTAAGTCACTTTGTGTCAGTTTATTGACACTTTTGTTCACTTTATTGACAGTTTATGAGACTTTTTGTCACTTTTGGTAACTTTATTTCACTTTATTGACACTTTAAGTCACTTTCTGTCAGTTTATTGACACTTTTGTTCACTTTATTGACAGTTTAAGTCACTTTTTGTCACTTTATTGAAACTTTTGTTCACTTTATTGACATTTTATGACACTTTAAGTCACTTTTTGTCACTTTAAGTCACTTGATTGACACTTTAAGTCACTTTCTGTCAGTTTATTGACACTTTTGTTCACTTTATTGACAGTTTAAGTCACTTTTTGTCACTTTATTGAAACTTTTGTTCACTTTATTGACATTTTATGACACTTTAAGTCACTTTTTGTCACTTTAAGTCACTTGATTGACACTTTAAGTCACTTTCTGTCAGTTTATTGACACTTTTGTTCACTTTATTGACAGTTTAAGTCACTTTTTGTCACTTTATTGAAACTTTTGTTCACTTTATTGACATTTTATGACACTTTAAGTCACTTTTTGTCACTTTAAGTCACTTGATTGACACTTTAAGTCACTTTCTGTCAGTTTATTGACACTTTTGTTCACTTTATTGACAGTTTAAGTCACTTTTTGTCAGTTTATTGAAACTTTTGTTCACTTTTTATCACTTTGCTGACACTTTAAGTCACTTTTTGTCACTTTATTGACACTTTTGTTCACTTTTTGTCACTTTATTGACAGTTTAAGTCACTTTCTGTCAGTTTATTGACACTTTTGTTCACTTTATTGACAGTTTAAGTCACTTTGCTGACACTTTAAGTCACTTTTTGTCACTTGATTGACACTTTTCACTTTTATTGCACTTTTGTTCACTTTAATTCACTTTTATTGCACTTTTCTTCACTTTAAGTCACTTTCAAGACACTTTTCTTCACTTTAAGTCACTTTCAAAACATTTTTGATCACTTTAAGTCACTTTTAAGAAACTTTTGATCACTTTAAGTCACTTTCAAGACACTTTTGATCACTTTAAGTCACTTTCAAGAGACTTTTGTGCACTTTAAGTCACTTTTAAGAAACTTTTGATCACTTTAAGTCACTTTCAAGACACTTTTCTTCACCTTAAGTCACTTTCAAGGCACTTTTCTTCACTTTAAGTCACTTTCAAGACACTTTTCTTCACTTTAAGTAACTTTCAAGACACTTTTCTTCACTTTAAGTCACTTTCAAGACACTTTTCTTCACCTTAAGTCACTTTCAAGGCACTTTTCTTCACTTTAAGTAACTTTCAAGACACTTTTCTTCACTTTAAGTCACTTTCAAGACACTTTTCTTCACCTTAAGTCACTTTCAAGGCACTTTTCTTCACTTTAAGTCACTTTCAAGACACTTTTCTTCACTTTAAGTCACTTTCAAGACACTTTTCTTCACTTTAAGTAACTTTCAAGACACTTTTGATCACTTTAAGTCACTTTCAAGACACTTTTGAACACTTTAAGTCACTTTCAAGACACTTTTCTTCACTTTAAGTCACTTTCAAGGCACTTTTGAACACTTTAAGTCACTTTCAAGACACTTTTCTTCACTTTAAGTCACTTTCAAGGCACTTTTCTTCACTTTAAGTCACTTTCAAGACACTTTTCTTCACTTTAAGTTACATTTTAAAATGTCACTTTTTGTGACTTTATTGAAACTTTTGTTCACTTTATTGACATTTTATGACACTTTAAGTCACTTTTTGTCACTTTAAGTCACTTGATTGACACTTTAAGTCACTTTCTGTCAGTTTATTGACACTTTTGTTCACTTTATTGACAGTTTAAGTCACTTTTTGTCAGTTTATTGAAACTTTTGTTCACTTTTTATCACTTTGCTGACACTTTAAGTCACTTTTTGTCACTTTATTGACACTTTTGTTCACTTTTTGTCACTTTATTGACAGTTTAAGTCACTTTCTGTCAGTTTATTGACACTTTTGTTCACTTTATTGACAGTTTAAGTCACTTTGCTGACACTTTAAGTCACTTTTTGTCACTTGATTGACACTTTTGGTAACTTTTTGTCACTTTATTTTAAACTTTTGTTAACTTTTTATCACTTTGCTGACACTTGAAGTCACTTTTTGTCACTTTATTGACACTTTTGTTCGCTTTTTGTCACTTTATTGACACATTAAGTCACTTTAAGACACTTTGTGTCAGTTTATTGACACTTTTTGTCACTTTATTTACACTTTTGTTCACTTTATTGACAGTTTAAGTCACTTTTTGTCAGTTTTGGTAACTTTATTTCACTTTATTGACAATTTAAGTTATTTTTTGTCAGTTTATTGACACTTTTGTTCACTTTATTGACACTTTAAGGCACCTTTTGTTAAGTTTATGTCATTTTGTTGACACTTTTTTATCACTTTATTGGCACTTTATGACACTTTTTGTCACTTTCTCGACTCTTTAAGTCACTTTTTGTCAGTTTATTGGCACTTTGTATCACTTTATTTACACTTTTGTTAAGTTTAACTCACATTGTATCACTTTATTGACACTTTATGCAACTTGAACTCACTTTTGGCAACTTTTTGGCAAGTTTAAGTCACTTTGTGTTACATTATTGACACCTTTTGCCAAGTTTAAGTCACTTTTCCCAACTTTAAGCCAACTTCTGCCAACTTTAAGCCAACTTAAGCCTACTTAAAGTCACTTTTACCAACTTTTACCCACTTTAAGTCAACTTTGAGCCAACTTAAGCCCACTTTAAGTCACTTTTATCAACTTTTGCCCACTTAAGCCAACTTTTGCCCACTTTAAGCCAACTTCTACCAACTCTAAGTCACTTTTGCCAACTTTAAGTCAACTTTTACCAACTTTAAGTCAACTTTTACCAACTTTAAGTCACTTGTACCAACTTTAAGCCAACTTAAGCCAACTTTAAGCCCACTTTAAGCCAACTTTTACCCACTTTAAGTCAACTTTAAGCCCACTTTAAGCCCACTTTAAGCCAACTGTAAGTCAACTCTTTCCCCGACAACAACAGGTACGCGGACCCGGACGACGTGATCGCAAAGGAACCGCTCGATCCGCCGGTCGCCGCG
The DNA here is from genome assembly GCA_963695495.1 of Hololepta plana. NCBI lineage: Eukaryota > Metazoa > Arthropoda > Insecta > Coleoptera > Histeridae > Hololepta > Hololepta plana. The sequence goes on from OY968835.1 coordinate 14,173,097, forward strand.
TACGAAATGTGGCGCGAGTGTCGCACGGTGGAGGAGGTGCGTCGGATGCGGGGCGACGCGAACGCCATCCACATGGAATCGTTGACGGTGCGCGAACGTATTTTGGGCCGGCACAATCCGGAACTGCCGCATCCGATCATCTATCGCGGCGCCGTGTTCGCCGATAACGCACGCTTCGACCGTTGCATCGAGCTCTGGTTGCACGCCGTCGCGCTGAAACAATCGAATCGCGTGACGATCGTCAAGGATCTGTTGCGGTTCGCGCAAGTTTTCTCGCAGATGCTGCACGTGGGGATCCACGTGACGTACGCCAATGTGGTGGCGGTCGTGTCGGTCGCCATCGTCGAGCTGGAGACGTGTCGCGAGCGATTGCTGCGGCCGAAGGGGGCGAAGGACGATCGCGACACGTTGATGGTGAGTGTGTGTGTTTCCTTGAAGTTTCCTTAAGTTTTCTTAAGTTTCCTTGAAGTTTTGTTAAGTTTCCTTGAAGTTTTATGAAGTTTTCTTAAGTTTCCTTAAGTTTTCTTGGATTTCCTTGAAGTTTTCTTGGGTTTCCTTGACGTTTTCTTAAGTTTCCTTGGCTTTAGTTAAGTTTTCTTAAGTTTCCTTGAAGTTTCTTTGAAGTTTTCTTGGGTTTTGTTAAGTTTTCCTAAGTTTCCTTAAGTTTCTTTGAAGTTTTCTTGGGTTTTGTTAAGTTTTCCTTAAGTTTCCTTGAAGTTTTCTTAAGTTTCCTTGAAGTTTCTTTGAAGTTTTCTTGGGTTTTGTTAAGTTTCCTTGAAGTTTCTTTGAAGTTTTCTTGGGTTTTGTTAAGTTTCCTTGACGTTTTTCTAAGTTTCCTTGAAGTTTCTTTGAAGTTTTCTTGGGTTTTGTTAAGTTTTCCTTAAGTTTCCTTGACGTTTTCCTAAGTTTCCTTGAAGTTTCTTTGAAGTTTTCTTGGGTTTTGTTAAGTTTTCCTAAGTTTCTTTGAAGTTTTCTTGGGTTTTGTTAAGTTTTCTTAAGTTTCCTTAAGTTTCTTTGAAGTTTTCTTAAGTTTCCTTGAAGTTTTCTTAAGTTTCCTTGGATTTAGTTAAGGTTTCTTAAGTTTCCTTGAAGTTTCCTTAAGTTTTCTTAAGTTTCCTTGGGATTAGTTAACGTTTCTTAAGTTTCCTTGGGTTTAATTAAGGTTTCCTAAGTTTCCTTGACGTTTTATTGGATTTTCTTGAAGATTCCTTGAAGTTTCCTTGGGTTTCGTTGAAGTTTTCTTAAGATTCCTAGCAGTTTTCTTAAGTTTGCTTGAAGTTTTCTTGGGTTTCCTTAAGTTTCCTAGAAGTTATCTTGGGTTTTCTTAAGTTTCCTAGAAGTCTTCTTAAGTTTCATTGGGTTTAGTTAAGTTTCCTTAACTTTCCTTGAAGTTTTCTTGGGTTTAGTTAAGTTTTCGTAAGTTTCCATGAAGTTTCCTTGGGTTTCCTTGAAGTTTCCTTAAGTTTCCTTGAAGTTTTCCTAAGTTTCCTTAACTTTCCCTGAAGTTTCCTTAGGTTTAGTTAAGGTTTCTTAAGTTTCCTTGAAGTTTTCTTGGGTTTCCTTGAAGCTTCCTTAAGTTTTCTTAAGTTTCCTAGAAGTTTTCTTAAGTTTCCTTGGGTTTAGTTAAGGTTTATTAAGTTTCCTTAAGTTTTCTTAAGATTCCTTGAAGCTTTCTTGAGTTTAGTTCATGTTTCTTAAGATTTCTTGAAGTTTTATCAAGTTTTCTTAAGATTCCTTGAAGTTTTTTTGTTTAGTTCATGTTTCTTAAGATTCCTTCAAGTTTTATCAAGTTCCTTTAAAGTTTCTCTGAGTTTTCTTAAGTTTAATTGTTGGTTTTTCGTGATCACAATTGTTGTTTCTTTGTTGTCGGAATAGGACGACATGGAATGCAACTTGACGACGACCCTGTATCTGTTGACCATTTTGACGAAACTGTTGCAATTCTGCAACGACGAGGAGCGTTTCAACGTCAATCGCATGGTCTTTGTGCTGAACCAGTTGAATTGTCGCGCGAAAGACGGCCAAACGCTGTTGCATCTAGCGTGCAACGCAGAGACGCCCGTCGACGATTTCCACACGAACGACGTCTGCAAGTGAGTGACACATTTTCATCACTTTTATGACACTTTAAATCACTTTTATTGCACTTTTGTTCACTTTAAATCACTTTTATTGCACTTTTCTTCACTTTAAGTCACTTTCAAGACACTTTTCTTCACTTTAAGTCACTTTCAAAACATTTTTGATCACTTTAAGTCACTTTTAAGAAACTTTTGATCACTTTAAGTCACTTTCAAGACACTTTTGATCACTTTAAGTCACTTTCAAGAGACTTTTGTGCACTTTAAGTCACTTTCAAGACACTTTTGATCACTTTAAGTCACTTTCAAGAGACTTTTGTGCACTTTAAGTCACTTTTAAGAAACTTTTGATCACTTTAAGTCACTTTCAAGACACTTTTCTTTACTTTAAGTCACTTTCAAGACACTTTTCTTCACCTTAAGTCACTTTCAAGGCACTTTTCTTCACTTTAAGTCACTATTAAGACACTTTTGATCACTTTAAGTCACTTTCAAGACACTTTTCTTCCCTTAGGTCACTTTCAAGACACTTTTCTTCACTTTAAGTCACTTTCAAGACACTTTTCTTCAGTTTAAGTAACTTTCAAGACACTTTTGATCACTTTAAGTCACTTTCAAGACACTTTTGAACACTTTAAGTCACTTTCAAGACACTTTTCTTCACCTTAAGTCACTTTCAAGGCACTTTTGAACACTTTAAGTCACTTTCAAGACACTTTTCTTCACTTTAAGTCACTTTCAAGGCACTTTTCTTCACTTTAAGTCACTTTCAAGACACTTTTCTTCACTTTAAGTCACTTTCAAGGCACTTTTCTTCACTTTAAGTCACTTTCAAGACACTTTTCTTCGCTTTAAGTCACTTTCAAGGCACTTTTCTTCACTTTAAGTCACTTTCAAGGCACTTTTCTTCACTTTAAGTCACTTTCAAGGCACTTTTCTTCACTTTAAGTCACTTTCAAGACACTTTTGATCACTTTAAGTCACTATTAAGACACTTTTATTCACTTTAAGTCACTTTCAAGACACTTTTGATCACTTTAAGTCACATTTTAAAATGAAAAATTCGTAGGTTTCCGTGTGCCCGTACGGTGAACCTGTTGATCAAATGCGGTGCGGACGTGAACGCGATGGATCGCGACCGTAACACGCCGCTGCACGTGATCGTCAACTATCAGAAGCCGATCTCGGACTTTGTCACGTTGCACTCGATCATCATGGATCTGACGGAGGCGGGGGCGCACATCGATTGCGTCAATCGCAAGGGCGAGACGCCACTGGATTCCACCGCCACCGGTGAGTAACCCAATAAACTCACCTGAAAACTCAATGAATCGACTGAAAACCGACTAAAACTCGACGAAAACCCAAAAGATTCAACTCGAAACCCAAAAAACTCTTCGAAAAACCCAAAAAACTCAATTAAAACCCAAAGAATTCAACTAAAACCCAAAGAACTCTACGAAAAATCCAAAAAACTCAATTAAAACCCAAAAGACTTTACGAAAAACCCAAAAAACTCAACTAAAACCCAAAGAACTCTACGAAAAACCCAAAAAACTCAACTAAAGTCCAAAGAACTCTACGAAAAACCCAAAAAACTCAATTAAAACCCAAAAAGACTCTAAGGAAAACCCAAAAGCTCAACTAAAGCCCAAAAAACTCTTCGAAAAACTCAAAAAACTGCCAGAAAAACTAAAAAAACTCAACTAAAACCCAGAAACTCTACGAAAAACCCAAAAAACTCAACTGAAACCCAAAAATCTCCCAGAAAAACCCAAAAAACTCAGCTAAAACCCAAAAAATTCCCAGAAAAACTCAAAAACTCGACTGAAAATCGACTAAAACTCAACTAAAACCCAAAAAACTTAACTAAAGCCCAAAAAACTCTACGAAAAACCCGAAAAACTCAACTAAAACTCAAAAAACTGCCAGAAAAACTCAAAAAACTCAACTAAAACCCAAAAACTCTACGAAAAACCCAAAAAACGCAACTAAAACCCAAAAAACTCCCAGAAAAATTCAAAAAACTCAACTAAAACCCAAAAAACTCCCAGAAAAACCCAAAAACTCCCAGAAAAACTCAAAAACTCGACTGAAAATCGACTAAAACTCAACTAAAACCCAAAAAACTCAACTAAAACCCAAAAAACTCCCAGAAAAACTCAAAAAACTCAACTAAAACCCAAGGAACTCTACGAAAAACCAAAAAAACTTTACGAAAAACCCAAAAAACTCCCAGAAAAATTCAAAAAACTCAACTAAAACCCAAAAACTCTACGAAAAACCCAAAAAACGCAACTAAAACCCAAAAAACTCCCAGAAAAACCCAAAAACTCCCAGAAAAACTCAAAAACTCGACTGAAAATCGACTAAAACTCAACTAAAACCCAAAAAACTTTAAGAAAAGCCCAAAAAACGCAACTAAAGCCCAAAGAACTCTACGAAAAACCCAAAAAACTCTACGAAAAACCCAAAAAACGCAACTAAAACCCAAAAAACTCCCAGAAAAACCCAAAAAACTTTAAGAAAGGCCCAAAAAACGCAACTAAAGCCCAAAGAACTCTACGAGAAACCCAAAAAACTCCCAGAAAAACTCAAAAAACTCAACTAAAACCCAAAAAACTCTACGAAAATCCCAAAAAACGCAACTAAAACCCAAGAAACTCCCAGAAAAACTCAAAAACTCGACTGAAAATCGACTAAAACCCAACTAAAACCCAAAAAACTCCCCTAAAAACCCAAAAAAAAAAAACTCACTTTTCACTCGCTCGCTTTTCCGCCCACAGGTGTCGCGGAGATCATCCTGAAGACGCAGATCAAGTTGAGCCTGAAATGTATGGCGGCCAACGCGATCAAACTCCATCGTCTCGACTACGTCGGTCTGGTGCCGCGAGCCCTCGAATCCTTCGTCGAGATGCACGGATCGAAGGCGTCGATGGCGTCGCGATCGCGAGCGTCGCATCATCCGCGGAAGCAACAGCGCAGCAACTGAGAGGAAAACAAAAGAATGAAGATTTTCTTTTGTTTTCGTTCGTTTTTTTTTGTCCGTTTTTTTTTTTCGTTTAGAATTTGTAAATATCGTGTAAAGTTACGTGTGAGGCTTAACTTAAGAGAGAGAGAGAGAGTGTGTGAGTGAGTTGTATGTATAGAATGTCAAGTAATATAACCTTGAAAAAGTACTCGGATTGTGCGTTTTAATTGGCCTTCACCTACACTCGCTCCTAACCCAAGAAAACTTGAAGAAACCTTCAAGGAAACTTGAGAAAACTCAAGAAAACTTAAGGAAAGTTCAAGGAAACTTGAGAAAATTAGATGAACTTAAGAAACCTTCAAGGAAACTTGAGAAAACTAGATTAAACTAAAGGAAAGTTCAAGGAAACAAGAAAGCTCAATGAATCTTAAGAAAACTTGAGGAAAACTTAAGAAATCTTCTAGGAAACTTGAGAAAACTAGATGAAACTTAAGGAAAGTTCAAGGAAACTTGAAGAAACCTTCAAGGAAACTTAAGAAAACTCAATGAATCTTAAGAAAACTGAAGGAAACTTAAGAAAACTCAATGAATCTTAAGAAAACTTGAAGAAAACTTAAGAAACCTTCAAGGAAACTTAAGAAAACTCAATGAATCTTAAGAAAACTTGAAGAAAACTTAAGAAACCTTCAAGGAAACTTGAGAAAACTCAATGAATCTTAAGAAAACTTGAAGAAAACTTAAGGAACCTTCAAGGAAACTTGAGAAAACTCAATGAATCTTAAGAAAACTTGAAGAAAACTTAAGGAACCTTCAAGGAAACTTAAGAAAACTCAATGAATCTTAAGAAAACTTGAAGAAAACTTAAGAAACCTTCAAGGAAACTTAAGAAAACTCAATGAATCTTAAGAAAACTTGAAGAAAACTTAAGAAACCTTCAAGGAAACTTAAGAAAACTCAATGAATCTTAAGAAAACTTGAAGAAAACTTAAGAAACCTTCAAGGAAACTTGAGAAAACTCAATGAATCTTAAGAAAACTTGAAGAAAACTTAAGGAACCTTCAAGGAAACTTGAGAAAACTCAATGAATCTTAAGAAAACTTGAAGAAAACATAAGAAGCCTTCAAGGAAACTTAAGAAAATTCAATGAATCTTAAGAAAACTTGAAGAAAACTTAAGGAACCTTCAAGGAAACTTAAGAAAACTCAATGAATCTTAAGAAAACTTGAATAAAACTTAAGAAACCTTCAAGGAAACTTGAGAAAACTACATGAAACTTATGGAAACTTAAGAAATATCAAGAGAACTTCATGAAAACTTAAGAAAACTGAACGAAACTTGAGAGAAACTTTCGGTCTCAACGCTCTTCGATCCTTAACCCGATGTTAAATCGACTCCATGCGAAAACTAAACCAAAAAACAGCAAAAAAAAGAGGAAGAAAAAAGGCGACGCAAAAAAGTTAAATTTCTTTCACTTAACGGCAAATTAATGAGAGACTGTATGAAAGTTAAGGAAAATTCGAGAAAACTTGATAAAACTTAATGATAATTGACAAAGCTCAAGGAAACTTGAAGAAACCTTCAAGGAAACTTGAGAAAATTTGAGGAAACTTGAGGAAAGTTCAAGGAAACTTGAGGAAACTCAATGAAAGTTAAGGAAACGTGAAAAAACTTAAGAAAGCTTCAAGTAAACTTAAGAAAATTCAATGAATCTTAAGAAAACTTGAAGAAAACTTAAGGAACCTTCAAGGAAACTTGAGAAAACTAGATTAAACTTAATGAAAGTTAAAGGAATCTTAAGAAAATTCAATGAATCTTAAGAAAACTTGAAGAAATCTTAAGGAACCTTCAAGGAAACTTAAGAAAACTCAATGAATCTTAAGAAAACTTAAGAAACCTTCTAGGAAACTTAAGAAAACTCAATGAAACTTAAGAAAACTTAAGAAACCTTCAAGGAGACTTAACAAAACCTAAGGAACCTTCAAGGAAACTTAAGAAAACTCAATGAATCTTAAGAAAACTTGAAGAAAACTTAAGAAACCTTCTAGGAAACTTAAGAAAACTCAATGAATCTGAAGAAAACTTGAAGAAAACTTAAGAAACCTTCTAGTAAACTTAAGAAAACTCGATGAATCTTAAGAAAACTTGAAGAAAACTTAAGAAACCTTCTAGTAAACTTAAGAAAACTCAATGAATCTTAAGAAAACTTAAAAACCTTCAAGGAGACTTAAGGAACCTTCAAGGAAACTTAAGAAAACCCAATGAATCTTAAGAAAACTTGAAGAAAACTTAAGAAACCTTCTAGGAAACTTAAGAAAACTCAATGAAACTTAAGAAAACTTAAGAAACCTTCGAGGAGACTTAAGAAAACTTAAGGAACCTTCAAGCAAACTTAAGAAAACTCAATGAATCTTAAGAAAACTTGAAGAAAACTTAAGAGACCTTCAAGGAAACTTGAGAAAACTACATGAAGCTTATGGAAACTTAAGAAATATCAAGAGAACTTCATGAAAACTTAAGAAAACTGAACGAAACTTGAGAGAAACTTTCGGTCTCAACGCTCTTCGATCCTCAACCCGATGTTAAATCGACTCCACGCGAAAACTAAACCAAAAAACGGCAAAAAAAAGAGAGAGAAAAAAAAAAGAGGAAGAAAAAACGCAACGCAAAAAAGTTAAATTTCTTTCACTTAACGGCAAATTAATTCAATTAATCGGAGCGACCTGGCCGACCGATTGTCATTGACCTTCTGCGACGATGATGACAACAACAACATCGATTCGTTGACCTTTTCAAGAAGAAGAAGAGGAGGAGGAATAAGAAGAAGAAGAAGAAGTGGCAAAATTCGTTGATTTTAGTGTTTTTTTTTTTGTTTTCTGGCATCCGTTGCTTGGCTACTCGCCGACCGTCGTTTGTTCTTTGCAAGTTGTCGTTTGTTTCATTCGATTGTTTGATTGTTTTCGTTGTTGTTGTTGATAAGAAGAGGAAGAGAAAATCAACAAAAGTGGAGCGATGTGGTCGTCATGGAGTCGAATGGATTTCTCCAAACTCGCGATGCTAACGATTGCGATCGTGTTGCTTGCTGCTGGTTGTCATGGTGAGTGAAGAATGAAGAACGTAGGAGGACGAATCGGTGAAAATCTCGATGAAACTCAACGAAATTCAGCGGAATTTCTCTGGAATTCGTTGAAATTCAACGTAATTCCGAAGAATTTGCTAGAAATTCAACGAAGTTCAACGTAATTTCGGTGAAGTTCGATGAAATTCAACGTAATTTCGACGAATTTGCAAGAAATTCGACAAAGTTCAACGTAATCTCGATTAAATTCAAAGTAATTTCGATTAAGTTCAACTAAATTTCGATGAAGCTCGATGAAATTCAACGAAACTTATCGTAATTTCGGTGAAATTCGATGAAATTCAACGTAATTTCGACGAATTTGCAAGAAATTCGACAAAGTTCAACGTAATTTCGATGAAATTCAAAGTAATTTCGATGAAGTTCGATGAAATTCAACGAAATTTATCGTAATTTCGGTGAAATTCGACGAAGTTCAACGAAATTTCAGTGAAGTTCGATGACATTCAACGAAATTCAACTGAAATTCGTTGAAATTTGATCAAACTCAACGAAATTGAAACTAATTTAAATCAAAATCAACGAAATTTCGGTGAAGTTCGACGAAGTTCAAGTAAATATCGATGAATTTGCAAAAACTAAAGGCAATTCAACTGAAATTCGATGAAATTCAACCAAATTTCGATGAAATTCAACGAAATTCACCGCAATTTCGGTGAAATTCGACGAAGTTCAACGTAATTTCAATGAAGTTCGATGACATTCAAGGAAATTCAACTGAAATTCGTTGAAATTTGATCAAACTCAACGAAATTGAAGCTAATTTAAATGAAAATCAACGAAATTTCGGTGAAGTTCGACGAAGTTCAAGTGAATATCGATGAATTTGCAAGAGACTAAATGCAATTCAACTGAAATTCGATGAAATTCAACCAAATTTCGATGAAATTCAACGAAATTCGCCGCAATTTCTCCGAAATTCAACGTAATTTCGATGAATTTGCAAGAAATTCGACGAATTTCAACTGAATTTCTCCGAAATTCAACGTAATTTCGATGAATTTGCGGGAAATTCGACGAATTTCATCGAAATTTCGCCGAAATTCAACGTAATTTCGATGAATTTGCGGGAAATTCGACGAATTTCATCGAAATTTCGCCGAAATTCAACGTAATTTCGATGAATTTGCAAGAAATTCGACGAATTTCAACTAAATTTCGCCGAAATTCAACGTAATTCCGATGAATTTGCGCGAAATTCGACGAATTTCAACTAAATTTCGCCGAAATTCAACGTAATTTCGATGAATTTGCAAGAAATTCGACGAATTTCAACTAAATTTCGCCGAAATTCAACGTAATTTCGATGAATTTGCAAGAAATTCGACGAATTTCAACTGAATTTCGCCGAAAATCAACAGAATTTTCCCATCTTCTGTCCATAGCAACCACAACAGCAACAACCCCACAGCAACGGACGCCCTCTACGACGACCAACTCTCGCGCCGCAAGAACCTACGCCGCCGTCGCCCCCCACTCCCTAATCCTCGACGAACTCGCTGCGATCGTGTCGCCGTCGTCGCGACGCCGTTTGCCTCCCCCCTTTCGACCACCTCCCCACTACTCATCCCCCTCCTCCTCCTCCTGCCCCTTGTGCGACTCCTCCGTCTACAGTTACTGCGGCGACAAACTTCTGCACGACTCCTGCTGTTGTCTACCGTTGCTACAGCAACAACAACAACAATTCGATAGGCAACGCGATCGGTTACCTTACGAGTGCCAATTCGCCGATTGCACCTTTTTGCACGCGAACACCTGCACCGAGTACCAACTGATCACGGCCTGCTGCTGTTCGAGTCGTTTGTTTTAGCGTCTGTTTTTTGTTTTTTTTTTCTTCTTCTTCTTCTTCTTGAGAGCGAATAATAATAAAGTTTCGTGTGTCTTGGAGTTGGAGATGGTTGTTTGATTTTCCTGTTCCCCCCCAATTTGTTTCTTGGAGTTTTATGAAGTTTCTTTGGAATTTGCTTGAGTTTAATGAAGTTTTATGAAGTTTCGTTGAGTTTCCTTGATGTTTTATAAAGTTTCCTTGAAGTTTTGTTGAGTTTAATGAAGTTTTATCAAGTTTCTTTGAGGTTTTGTTGAGTTTAATGAAGTTTAATTAACTTTCCTTGAAGTTTAATTAAGTTTCTTTGAGGTTTCGTTGAGTTTAAGGAAGTTTTATGAAGTTTCTTTGGAGTTTTGTTGAGTTTAATGAAGTTCTATGAAGTTTCTTTGAAGTTTTGTTGAGTTTAATCAAGTTTAATTAACTTTCCTTGAAGCTTAATTAAGTTTCTTTGAGGTTTCGTTGAGTTTAAGGAAGTTTTATGAAGTTTCTTTGAGGTTTTGTTGAGTTTAATGAAGTTTCTTTGAAGTTCATTGAGTTTAAGGAAGTTTTATGAAGTTTATTTGGAGTTTGCTTGAGTTTAATTAAGTTTGTTTGAAGTTTCATTGAGTTTAAGGAAGTTTTATGAAGTTTCTTTAGAGTTTTGTTGAGTTTAATGAAGTTCTATGAAGTTTCTTTGAAGTTTTGTTGAGTTTAATCTAGTTTAATTAACTTTCCTTGAAGTTTAATTAAGTTTCTTTGAAGTTTTGTTGAGTTTAATGAAGTTTTATGAAGTTTCCTTGAGGTTTTGTTGAGTTTAATGAAGTTTCTTTGAAGTTCATTGAGTTTAAGGAAGTTTATGAAGTTTATTTGGAGTTTGCTTGAGTTTAATTAAGTTTGTTTGAAGTTTCGTTGAGTTTCTTTGAAGTTTATGAAGTTTCCTTGAAGTTTTGTTGAGTTTACTGAAGTTTTATCAAGTTTCTTTGAGGTTTTGTTGAGTTTAATGAAGTTTCTTTGAAGTTTTGTTGAGTTTAATGAAGTTTTATCAAGTTTCCTTGAAGTTTTGTTGAATTTAATGAAGTTTTATGAAGTTTCTTTGAAGTTTTGTTGAGTTTAATGAAATTTTATGAAGTTTCTTTGAAGTTTTGTTGAGTTTAATGAAGTTTTATGAAGTTTCTTTGAGATTTAGTTGACTTTTATGAAGTTTCTTTGAAGTTTTGTTGAGTTTAATGAAGTTTTATGATGTTTCTTTGAAGTTTGGTTGAGTTTAATGAAATTTTATGAAGTTTCCTTGAGGTTTCGTTGACTTTCCTTGAAGTTTCTTTCAAGTTTCCTTCGGTTTCTTTGAAGCATTTTAGTTGGGCAGACTACGTCCACCGGCGAACAGATGGCGCCACCGATCAAAAGCACCGAAAAGTGGCAGAAAAAAAAAACCAACAACAACGAAGAAGAAGAAGCAATAAACGTCAAAGAAAGTTTGTACGTGCGTTCGAAACAAACGTCCGGATTTTTTTTTTTTGTGAAAACGTAACAAACGAAATCATCATCATAAAAACAACGAAAAAACAAATGAAAAGCGTGGAAAATTGTTTCACGTAAAAAAACCAAAACAAACAAACAGCGAGCGAGTGAGGTTAATGTGATTCGTTTGCATTTCCATGGCGATGGTGATATTGATGATGATGATGGCGGTTCGTGGAGTGAAGAAGGAAAATTAAAAACAAAAAACGTGAACAATTTTTTTTTGAGAGGCGAAAACAAACAAAAATTGTGACATAATGTGTGACAATTGCTCGGATTTTCTGCGATTGCTTTTCACACGTAACACGTTCATTTGTTTCTTTTTTTTTTTTCGTTCAACATTCGTTGATTGTTTGTTTGTTTGTTTTAGATGGTGTTATCCATGGCAACGAAGATGATGGCGTTGATGTTGATGATGATGGCGACGATGAGGATTATTTCGTGGCAACGGCCGAATCCTTCACCAAATCCGATCTCGACGTCATCCTCAACTATACGCAATCGTGGAGTGCGAGGTACATAACCTAGAAATTGTTGGCGTTGGGATATTAACTAACGTCGGAATTTTTGACATTTTCAAGCTCAAAGATTAAGACAGGGAATTAATGTCAAACATTAAGAGAGGAAATTAACCTCAAACATTAAGACAGGGAATTAACCTCAAAAATTAAGACAGGAAAATAACCTCAAAATTTTAAGAGAAAATTAACCTCAAAACTTGAGACAGGAAAATAACCTCAAAAATTAAGACAGGAAAATAACCTCAAAAATTAAAGAGAAAATTAACCTCAAACATTAAGACAGGAAATTAACCTCAAACATTAAGACAGGAAAATAACCTCAAAAATTAAGACAGGAAATTAACCTCAAAATTTTAAGAGAAAATTAACCTTAAACATTAAGACAGGAAAATAACCTCAAAATTTAAAGAGAAAATTAACCTCAAACATTAAGACAGGAAAATAACCTCAAAAATTAAGACAGGAAATTAACCTCAAAATTTTAAGAGAAAATTAACCTCAAACATTAAGACAGGAAAATAACCTCAAAATTTAAAGAGAAAATTAACCTCAAACATTAAGACAGGAAAATAACCTCAAAAATTAAAGAGAAAATTAACCTCAAACATTAAGACAGGAAAATAACCTCAAAAATTAAGACAGGAAATTAACCTCAAAATTTAAAGAGAAAATTAACCTCAAACATTAAGACAGGAAAATAACCTCAAAATTTAAAGAGAAAATTAACCTCAAACATTAAGACAGGAAAATAACCTCAAACATTAAGACAGGAAAATAACCTCAAAATTTAAAGAGAAAATTAACCTCAAACATTAAGACAGGAAAATAACCTCAAAATTTAAAGAGAAAATTAACCTCAAACATTAAGACAGGAAAATAACCTCAAAAATTAAAGAGAAAATTAACCTCAAACATTAAGACAGGAAAATAACCTCAAACATTAAGACAGGAAAATAACCTCAAAATTTAAAGAGAAAATTAACCTCAAACATTAAGACAGGAAAATAACCTCAAAAATTAAGACAGGAAATTAACCTCAAATTTTTAAGAGAAAATTAACCTTAAACATTAAGACAGGAAAATAACCTCAAAAATTAAAGAGAAAATTAACCTCAAACATTAAGACAGGAAATTAACCTCAAACATTAAGACAGGAAAATAACCTCAAAAATTAAGACAGGAAATTAACCTCAAAATTTTAAGAGAAAATTAACCTCAAAAATTAAGACAGGAAATTAACCTCAAACATTAAGACAGGAAAATAACCTCAAAAATTAAGACAGGAAAATAACCTCAAAATTTAAAGAGAAAATTAACCTCAAAAATTAAGACAGGAAAATAACCTCAAAAATTAAGACAGGAAAATAACCTCAAAAATTAAGACAGGAAAATAACCTCAAAATTTAAAGAGAAAATTAACCTCAAAATGTAAAGAGAAAAATAACCTCAAAATTTAAAGAGAAAATTAACCTCAAACATTAAGACAGGGAATTAACCTCAAAAATTAAGACAGGAAAATAACCTCAAAAATTAAGACAGGAAATTAACCTCAAAATTTTAAGAGAAAATTAACCTCAAAAATTAAGACAGGAAATTAACCTCAAACATTAAGACAGGAAAATAACCTCAAAAATTAAGACAGGAAAATAACCTCAAAATTTAAAGAGAAAATTAACCTCAAAAATTAAGACAGGAAAATAACCTCAAAAATTAAGACAGGAAAATAACCTCAAAAATTAAGACAGGAAAATAACCTCAAAATTTAAAGAGAAAATTAACCTCAAAATGTAAAGAGAAAAATAACCTCAAAATTTAAAGAGAAAATTAACCTCAAACATTAAGACAGGGAATTAACCTCAAAAATTAAGACAGGAAAATAACCTCAAAAATTAAGACAGGAAATTAACCTCAAAATTTTAAGAGAAAATTAACCTCAAAAATTAAGACAGGAAATTAACCTCAAACATTAAGACAGGAAAATAACCTCAAAAATTAAGACAGGAAAATAACCTCAAAATTTAAAGAGAAAATTAACCTCAAACATTAAGACAGGGAATTAACCTCAAAAATTAAGACAGGAAAATAACCTCAAAAATTAAGACAGGAAATTAACCTCAAAATTTTAAGAGAAAATTAACCTCAAAAATTAAGACAGGAAATTAACCTCAAACATTAAGACAGGAAAATAACCTCAAAAATTAAGACAGGAAAATAACCTCAAAATTTAAAGAGAAAATTAACCTCAAACATTAAGACAGGAAAATAACCTCAAAATTTAAAGAGAAAATTAACCTCAAAAATTAAGACAGGAAATTAACCTCAAACATTAAGACAGGAAAATAACCTCAAAAGTTCAAAATTTATCGCAAAAAAAGCAAAACTAACCGCACAATTAAATCGAATTCTAACCTCACAAAACTCTCGTTATCGTTGTTGTCGTCGTTGTAGGCAATGCATGTGCTGCTATCGCGTCCAGAGGCACATCGATCTCTTCGCCAACGTGACACGTGCCATCATCCACGCCACCGTGCGACGACTCAACGAACTTAGCAACAACAACAACAACCAGAAACAACAAATAAACAGCAACAACAACAAGAGAAACAAGAAGAAAAAGAAACGAAAACAACAACAATATCAACAACAACAATATCAACAACAACAACAATGTCAACAACAAGAAGAAGAGGAGGAGGAGGGGAAGAAGATAGACGATCGTAACCATGGCGATTGTCTGCAAGAACCAACAAACAACAACAACAATAAAAACGCCCCCAAGAAGAGGGGGAGGAGTGGGGGGAGGGGGAAGAGCGGCGAGGGGAGGAAGAAGAAGAGGAGGAGGAGGAGCAACAACAATGGCAACAACAACAACAATGGCAACAACAAAGTCAACAACAATGGCAACAACAAAGTGAACAACAATGGGAACAACAAAGTCAACAACAAAGTCAACAACAAAGTGAACAACAATGTAAACAACAATGGCAACAACAACAACAATGACAATAACAAAGTCAACAACAAAGTCAACAACAAAGTGAACAACAATGTAAACAACAATGGCAATAACAACAACAAAGTGAACAACAATGACAATAAGAAGGGGAAGAGGAGAGGGGGAAGGAGTGATCAACAACAACAACGTCAAGAAACGATTGTTGCTGATGCAGTTGCTGCTACTTCTGTTGTTGCTAGGCAACAACAACAACAACAACGTCCGGATGTGGAACAATTGCTAGCGCTCGTCTCGCAAATCTTCCTCCTCAACTATCCCCTCTACGTCGCGTACAAACGTTGCCTACAACAACAACAACAACAACAATGTCAACAACAACAACAATATCAACAATGGCAACAACAGCATCATGAGTATCATAGCAACGTGGTTGTTGTCGGGAGTAATAATAATCATCATCATCGTCCCCCCCCACCATCGCAAATGATGACGATGATGATGATGATGGACGATGATGAAGATCAAGATGGCGTCGTCGAAAATCAAGATGGCGTCGTCGAGGAAGATCAAGATGGCGTCGAAAATCAAGATGGCGTCGTCGAAAATCAAGATGGCGTCGAAAATCAAGATGGCGTCGATCGAGATCAAGATGGCGTCGATCGAGATCAAGATGGCGTCGAAAATCAAGATGGCGTCGAAAATCAAGATGGCGTCGAAAATCGAGATGGCGTCGATCGAGATCAAGATGGCGTCGATCGAGATCAAGATGGCGTCGAAAATCAAGATGGCGTCGAGGAAAGTCAAGATGGCGTCGATCGAGATCAAGATGGCGATGAAAATCAAGATGGCGTCGATCGAGATCAAGATGGCGTCGAAAATCAAGATGGCGTCGATCGAGATCAAGATGGCGTCGAAAATCAAGATGGCGTCGATCGAGATCAAGATGGCGTCGAAAATCAAGATGGCGTCGAGGAAAATCAAGATGGCGTCGAGGAAAATCAAGATGGCGTCGAAAATCAAGATGGCGTCGAGGAAAATCAAGATGGCGTCGTCGAAAATCAAGATGGTGTCGAAAATCAAGATGGCGTCGAGGAAAATCAAGATGGCGTCGTCGAAAATCAAGATGGCGTCGTCGAAAATCAATATGGCGTCGAAAATGAAGATGGCGATCAAGATGGCGTCGAAAATCAAGATGGCGTCGAAGAAAATCAAGATGGCGAAGAAAATCAAGATGGCGATGAAAATCAAGATGGCGTCGATGAAAATCAAGATGGCGCCATCTTGTGCTCTTCATCGTCGTCATCATCATCGTCATCATCATCATCGACAACTTCTTCTTCTTCGTCTTCGTCGTCTTCCTCAACAACAACAACAACAACAACGTTCGATTGTCATGGCGACCGTAATAACGAGGAGGCGAGGGAGGAGGAGGAGATGGCGGTGACGCAACAACAACAACAACATCAGCAACAACAACAACAACAACTTCAACAACAACAACAACAACAAGTTCAACAACAACAACAAGTTCTTCAACACAAACAAGTTCTTCAACAACAACAACAAGAGCAACAACAACAACAAGAGCAACAACAACAACAAGAGCAACAACAACAACAAGAGCAACAACAACAAGTTCTTCAACAACAACTTCAACAACAAGTTCTTCAACAACAACAACAACACGAGATGCAAATGTTAACAGCGGCCGCCTACTGCGATCACTTGCATCACCATCAGCATCACCAGCAGAATCACCAGCAGAATCACCAGAATCACCATCTTCAGAATCACCACCACCAGCATCACCACCATCAGCAGCAGCAAGTGGATCCGGAGATTCCCGTCCACCTCCTGCGCAACGTCGCCCTCTTTTGCCGACTGGGCGGACTGCACGCGATCAGTGCATGTTTCGCTCGCCTAGCAACAACAACAACAATGTCAACAACAACAACAACAAATTCAACAACTTCAACAACAACAACAAGTTCTTCAGCAACAACAAGTTCTTCAACAACAACAAGTTCTTCAACAACAACAACAAGTCAATCGTCGTCGTCGTCGTTTCCCCAGCAACAACAACAACAACCGAGCGACAAATTGTTGTTACCCATTTCCACGGCACACGCGATGGTCTCCGTCGTGTGCAACGCGCGATTATGGTTGAACAACTTTAAAACTGGTGGCGCCATCTCTTACACAAACAACGACAACGACTCCTCCTCCTCTTCACTCGGTGCGGTTCTGGTGACGCTGCGAGCGTACGCGTTACGCTACTTGTGTCGCCTCGCCGATCACGAGTTGCGCACGGTGACGGTGCGCAACATGGCCGATTTCATGTGGAACACGATTCGCGATCCGTTAGATGTCGCCACTACAACAACAACAACATCAGCCACTCAACAACAGATGGCGACACAGTATCAACAACAACAACAACAACAACAACAGATGGCGACAGCTGCAGCAGCAGCAGCAGCGATCGGTGCTGCACAATATCAACAACAGATGGCAGCACAATTTCATCATCATCATCAACAACAACAACAACAACAGATGGCGTCGTCCACAGGTGCAGCACAGTTTCAACAGATGGCGACAGTGTGGGGATCGAAACGTGGTGATCACAGTGATCAACATCAACAACAACAGATGGCGACGGTGATGCGTGGTGATCACAGTGAACAACAACAACAACAACAGATGGCGACAGTGATGCGTGGTGATAAACAACATCAACAGATGGCGACGGTGATGCGTGGTGATCACAGTGAACAACATCAACAACAACAACAGATGGCAGCGATGGCTGCTTCTTCCACCACCATCTTGTTCTTCGACGTGGACGGCCTAAACTTGGCATTCAAGTATTTCGCGTCGAGCACGCTCACGATGCGACTGGCGGGCATCGCGCAAATTAACGCGCAAATCGGCGTGCTGACGGAGATGTGTTGTGCTGCGGTGATTCGCGGCGGGGAATCACCGGTGATCACTGCTAATGAATCACCGATTGAAACGCGTCAATCACCGATTAAAGTGCGTGAATCGCCAGTGAAAACACGTGAATCACCGGTGGTGATCACCAAGGAATCACCGGTGGTGATCACTGCTAATGAATCACCAGTTGAAGCACGTGAATCACCGTCTAAAACATCTGAATCACAGGTTAAAGTACCGAAATCACCAGTGATCAGCAAGGAATCACAGGCGAAAACACCTGAATCACCGGTGATCACTGCTAATGAATCACCAGTTGAAACACGTGAATCACCGTCTAAAACAGCTGAATCACAGGTTAAAATACCGAAATCACCCGTGATCACCAAGGAATCACAGGTGATCGCACGTCAATTACCAGTGATCACTGCAGAATTACCTGTTAAAACACGTGAATCACAGGTTAAAGTACCGATATCACCGGTGATCACCAAGGAATCACAGGTGATCACACGTCAATTACCAGTTATCACTGCTGAATCACCAGTTGAAACACGTGAATCACAGGTTAAAGTATCGAAATCACCGGTGATCACGGCTGAATCACCGGCTAAAACACGTGAATCACATGTAATCACCGAGGAATCACAGGTGATCACACGTCAATTACCAGTGATCACTGCTCAATTATTTGTCAAAACACGTGAATCACAGGTCAAATCACCTGAATCACAAGTGATCACACCTGAATCACAGGTCAAAAGACATGAATCACCGGCTAAATCACCTGTATCACAAGTGATCACACCTGAATCACCGACTAAAACACCTGAATCACAGGTTAAAATACCTGAATCACAGGCGAAAACACCTGAATCACCGGTGATCACCAAGGAATCACAGGCGAAAACACCTGAATCACCGGTGATCACCAAGGAATCACCGGCGAAAACACGTGAATCACAGGTGATCACACCTGAATCACAGGTCAAAACACCAGAATCACCGGCTAAATCACCTGAATCACAAGTGATCACACCTGAATCACCGACTAAAACGCGTGAATCACCGGTGATCACACCTGAATCACCGACTAAAACACCCGAATCACCGGTGATCACACCCGAATCACCGGTGATCACGGCCGAATCGCAAGTGAAATCACGCGAATCACCGCTGAAAACACGTGATTCCTCGTCGTCCACCGCCGCCTCCACTTCATCATCATCATCATCTGCGTCCACCACCGCGTTGCTCCTGACGACGCCGCCGCCGACGCCGTCGTCGTCGTCGTGCGCCCTCATGGCCGACTGGCTCCTCGCCCACGACATCGTCACGCACATCTTCGGCCCCAAGCTGCACGTGGAGGTGATCAAGCAGAGTCACGTGATCGTCAATTTCCTCGCGACGCAACGTCGCATCACGTGCCGCCACATCGACGCCATCTGGCAGGCGGCGCAGATGAAACACTGCGCGAAACCGATCTACTGCGATCTGTTGCCGGGCCTCGTGAAACATCTGACGGATGTGGCGCCCGCCCTCCACCTCTACGCCCTCCTCAAGCGGATGGAACCGCGCGATCATACCGCGCAAACGCTCTATCTGGCCGCCACGTTGATCAGGTTCGTTTGGACGCGGGAGGGGCGCGAGAGACGACGGCCGAGACTTAGCCGGGACACGAACCCAATTAGCCGGGACACGCACCGACTCAGCGGGGATACGAACCAACTTAGTAGGGGCACGAACCGACTCAGCGGGGACACGAACCAACTCAGCGGGGACACGAACCAACTTAGCAGGGGCACGCACCAACTCAGCGGGGACACGAACCAACTCAGCGGGGACACGAACCAACTTAGCAGGGGCACGCACCAACTCAGCGGGGATACGAACCAACTTAGCAGGGGCACGCACCAACTCAGCGGGGATACGAACCAACTTAGCAGGGGCACGAACCGACTCAGCGGGGACACGCACCAACTCAGCGGGGACACGCACCAACTTAGCAGGGGCACGCACCAACTTAGCCGGGGCACGCGCCCAATTAGCGGGGACACGCACCAACTTAGCAGGGGCACGCACCAACTTAGCCGGGGCACGCGCCCAATTAGCGGGGACACGCACCAACTTAGCCGGGACACGCACCCAATTAGCGTGGACACGCACCCAGCCGATGATTATGATGATGACGAGGAGGAGGAGGAGGATATTGATGGCGTGGAGATCGAGGATCCTCCACCGACGCCATCATCGTCACGGGAAATCGCGCGGAAATCCGCCAGAGGGCTCGTCGCCAAACGATGCGCCACGACGTCGACGACGTCTTCCTCGGAGGAGGAGGAGGAGGAAGATCATCGCCTCCTCCATCACCATCTTCACCAGCGTCACCGTCATCATCATCATCATCATCACCAGAAGAGGAAGAAACTGATGATGACGACGCCCTTCGACGCTAACGACGTCGACGTCGTCGTCGACAAACGGACGCCATTATCGCGTGGCAACCGTTGTGATGGTGGTGGTGATAACGATGTGGTGATCATGGCGGAGGTCGATGATGAGGAGGAGGAACAAGAAGTTGTCGTCGACGATGACGACGACGACGACAACGATCTCCTAGCGACGGACGACGAGGAATCGTCGCCGTTCGACGACGACGATGATCACCGTCATCTTCACCGTGATGATCACGGTGATGATCACCAATTGGAGGCGACTTTCGCGTTGGACGACGACGATGACGAGGAGGAGGAGCTACTTCAACATTATCACCATCACAGTGATGATGGTGATCACCATCACTTCCATCACCACGGTGATGATGGTGATCACCACGTTGGTGATCGGGTAGAAATCGATGAAGACGAGGAAGAAGATGGCGACGACGATCTTCACCACCACCTTCATCACCATCATCACAGTGATCACGATGATGGTGATCACCATCACGGTGATCACCACGTTGGTGATCGGGTAGAAATCGACGAAGAAGAAGAAGATGGCGACGACGATCTTCACCACCACGTTCATCACCATCATCACAGTGATGATGGCGATCACCATCACGGTGATCACGGTGATCACCACGTTGGTGATCGGGTAGAAATCGACGACGAAGAAGAAGATGGCGACGACGATCTTCTTCACCACCTTCATCACCATCATCACGGTGATCACGATGATGGTGATCACCATCACGGTGATCACCACGTTGGTGATCCGATAGAAATCGACGAAGAAGAAGAAGATGGCGACGACGATCTTCTTCACCACGTTCATCACCTTCATCACCATCACAGCCATGATCACCACCATGGTGATCACCACCACGGTGATCACCATCACCTCTTGCAGCTGTTAAGTGAAGGCGACGACGACGACGACGATGAAGAAGAGGAGGAGGAGGAGGGGAATCACAGCGTGGAGGGGGAAGAGGAGGGGAATCACAGCGCAATGATCACTGCAGCAGCAGCGGTCGAGGAGGAGGAGGAGGAGGAGGGGGAGTCCAAACCCGCTCCTCCCACCACAGCAGCCCCTCCCATCACCATAATCACCACCGCCACGTTGCCAACAACAACGGCGACAACAACAACAACATCAACAACAACGTATCACGACGTCTGTCGCCCCGGCAACACGTTGCTATGGGACCTGTTGCAGGACGACAAGATCGGGCAGTTGGGTGGTGGTGGTGGTGGTGGGGATACAGGAAGTGGGAGTGGGGAGAATATTATCGATGGTGGTGGTGGTGGTGGGGATAGTATTAGTGCAATCGCTCTCGAATGCGAGAGGACGTTGTGCAATTTGCTCTGTGATTCGTCGACGTCGACAACAACAACAACAACAATCGATCGTCGCATTCGCACGCGATTCATCGAGGCGTGCGTGTCGAACATCGCACGCAACTCGTCCGTCCTCGTCTCCCTCCGATTGCTACCGAAATTGTTCGCCGCATCGTACGAACAACAACAACATCAACAACAACAACAACAACAGGAAGAAGAAGAAGTAGAAGAGTTTCTTGGTGATGCTGGTGATCGTGGTGATCATGTTGTTGGTGATCATGGTGATGATGATTCGCCGCACTCGATCGACGTTACGGAGCAACAACAACAACAACAACAAAAGTGGCGAAAGAAGCGGCGTCATCGACATCGTGGACAATCGTCGATGGTGACGATGTGGGCCGAACGACGTCTTCGCATGATGGATCGCTTCTTTGCCAATTTGCAATATTACACGGCCAACTACCATCATCATCAGCGAAGACAACAACAACAACAACAAGTTCTTCAACAACAACAACAACAAGTTCAACAACAACAACAACTTCAACAACAACAACAACAAGTTCAACAACAACAACAAGTTCTTCAACAACAACAACAACAACAAGTTCAACAACAACAAGAGCAACAACAACAAGTTCTTCAACAACAACAAGTTCAACAACAACAACAACAAGTTCTTCAACAACAACAACAACAACAAGTTCTTCAACAACAACAACAAGTTCAACAACAACAAGAGCAACAACAACAAGTTCTTCAACAACAACAACAACAACAAGTTCAACAACAACAACAAGTTCTTCAACAACAACAACAAGTTCAACAACAACAACAACAACAACAACAACAAGTTCTTCAACAACAACAACAACAACAAGTTCAACAACAACAACAAGTTCTTCAACAACAACAACAAGTTCAACAACAACAAGAGCAACAACAACAAGTTCTTCAACAACAACAACAAGTTCTTCAACAACAACAAGTTCTTCAACAACAACAACAAGTTCTTCAACAACAACAACAACAACAAGTTCTTCAACAACAACAACAAGTTCAACAACAACAACAAGTTCTTCAACAACAACAAGTTCAACAACAACAACAACAACAAGTTCTTCAACAACAACAACAACAACAAGTTCTTCAACAACAACAACAACAACAAGTTCAACTACAACAACAAGTTCAACAACTTCCACCCCCACCACAATCACAAGCCCCTCCCCTCCTCCCACCCCCTCCCCTCCTCTACTCCCACCGCACCGAGATCCAAGTGCGTCTCCACTTTCTCACCGCCATCTATTCGCGTCCCCTCACACCGTCCACCTTCCATCTGAACGCCACGCAATTGGATATCCTGTGGCGTTGCCTAGCAGCAACAACAACAACAACAAATGATAACACGTCGACGGTGGCGACGACATCTGGCGATCATGCAGACGAACTATTCAGCTGGTTGCTGGCGCAGACAAGGAGCAAGGACGACGGGGAGTTGCACGCTTTAGTAGGTGGCGCTGCTGATGGTGATGGTGACTTGCTGAAACGATTGTACACGGTGCACTTGCCGAGTTTGCCGCCAGAGCGATTCACGATGACCGCCCTCGATTTGTACCTGGAATTGGCGCGGTTGCATAGCAACAACAACAACAACAACCGTAACAACAACAAGAGGAGGAGGAAGCGTAAGCGAATGGGAGGAGGAGCGGGGGGGGAAGTGCGGCGGCGGAGGAGGAGGGGAGGAGTTGTTGATATTGGTTGCTATGGCGACGACGGAGGCGGAGGAGACGGCGATTATTACTATTACACGCGGTCGTCGTCGTCGTCGTCATCGATGAACGACGATGGGGAGGAGGAGTTGGAGGAGGGGGCGGTCGCCGACGATGCTGACGGTGAGTGCGTGCGTTTTCCCGCATTTTAGCCGGGTTTCCCACCGTTTAGCCGGGTATCCCCACCTTTTAGCCGGGTTTCCCACCTTTTAGCCGGGTCCCCTACCTTTTAGCCGGGTTTTCCACCTTTTAGCCGGGTTTTCCACCTTTTAGCCGGGCTTCCTACCTTTTAGCCGGGTTTCCTACCTTTTAGCCGGGTTTCCCACCTTTTAGCCGGGTTTCCCACCTTTTAGCCGGGTTTCCTAGCTTTTAGCCGGGTTTCCCACCTTTTAGCCGGGTTTCCCCACCTTTTAGCCGGGTTTCCTACCTTTTAGCCGGGTTTCCCGCCTTTTAGCCGGGTTTTCTACCTTCTAGCCGGGGTTTCCCGCATTTTAGCCGGGTTTCCTACCTTTTAGCCGGGTTTCCCCCCCCCCCCTTTAGCCGGGTTTCCCACCTTTTAGCCGGGTTTCCCGCCTTTTAGCCGGGTTTCCTACCTTTTAGCCGGGTTTCCCACCTTTTAGCCGGGTTTCCCACCTTTTAGCCGGGTCCCCTACCTTTTAGCCGGGTTTCCCACCTTTTAGCCGGGTATCCCCACCTTTTAGCCGGGTTTCCCACCTTTTAGCCGGGTCCCCTACCTTTTAGCCGGGTTTCCTACCTTTTAGCCGGGTTTCCTACCTTTTAGCCGGGTCCCCTACCTTTTAGCCGGGTTTTTTTACCTTTTTTTTTCTTTCGTTGAAATCGTGTCTAACAGACGCCGAGGAGGTCGATGACGATGACGAGGAGATCGTCGACCATCACCATCATCTGTGGAAGATTGCGTTGAGGGCGCGTAGTACGGAGGTGAGTGGCGCCGCCATTCGTTACCTGAACGACTACTACGTGGCGCACAATTTGCGGCACGAGGAGCGATTCGTGGGTCAGTGCATGCGGCACGTGGAGGAGGCGGCGCTGGCGTTACGGCGGTCGGATGGTGGTGGTGGTGGAGACGACGAGGCGCCGTTGCTGTGTATACAGAGGGCGCTGCTGCTGCTCAAGACGCATATCGAGACGTTCCGGCGCCGGTGAGTTGGAGTTGGTTCTCTTGGGGTTAAATGGAGGTTTTGTTGAGTTCTCTTGGGGTTTTCTTAAGTTTCTTTGAGGTTAAATGGGGTTTTCTTAAGTTTCTTTGAGGTTAAATGGAGTTTTCTTAAGTTTCTTTGAGGTTAAATGGGGTTTTCTTAAGTTTCTTTGAGGTTAAATGGGGTTTTCTTGAGTTTCTTTGAGGTTAAATGGGGTTTTCTTAAGTTTCTTTGAGGTTAAATGGGGTTTTCTTGAGTTTCTTTGAGGTTAAATGGAGTTTTCTTAAGTTTCTTTGAGGTTAAATGGGGTTTTCTTGAGTTTCTTTGAGGTTAAATGGGGTTTTCTTAAGTTTCTTTGAGGTTAAATGGGGTTTTCTTAAGTTTCTTTGAGGTTAAATGGAGTTTTCTTAAGTTTCTTTGAGGTTAAATGGGGTTTTCTTGAGTTTCTTTGAGGTTAAATGGGGTTTTCTTAAGTTTCTTTGAGGTTAAATCGGGTTTTCTTAAGTTTCTTTGAGGTTAAATGGGATTTTGTTGAGTTTCTTTGAGGTTAAATGGAGTTTTGTTAAGTTTCTTTGAGGTTAAATGGGGTTTTCTCAAGTTTCTTTGAGGTTAAATGGAGTTTTCTTAAATTTCTTTGAGGTTAAATGGGGTTTTCTTAAGTTTCTTTGAGGTTAAATGGGTTTTTTTTAAGTTCCTTTGAGGTTAAATGGGTTTTTCTTAAGTTTCTTTGAGGTTAAATGGAGTTTTCTTAAGTTTCTTTGAGGTTAAATGGGGTCTTCTTAAGTTTCTTTGAGGTTAAATGGAGTTTTGTTCGTGTTTCCTTGAGTTTTCTTAGAGTTTTTTTGACTTTCCTTGAAGTTTCCTTAAGTTTTATTAACTCTCCTTGAAGTTGGCTAAAGACTTTGGACTTTCCTTGACTTTCATTCACTTTCCTTGAAGTTTTATTGAGTTTCATTCACTTTCCTTAAGCTTTCTTGGATTTTCATCGAGTTTCATGGACTTTTCTTGAGTTTTCTTGGAGTTTCATGGACTTTTCTTAAGTTTTGTTCACTTTCCTCGAGTTTTCTTGGATTTCCCTTGAGTTTCATGGACTTGTCTTGACTTTTCTTGGAGTTTCTATGGACTTTTCTTGAGTTTTCTGCACTTTCCTTGAGTTTTCTTCGAGTTCCCATGAAATTTTCTTGAGTTTTGTTCACTTTTCTTCGAGTTTCCATGAAATTTTCTTGAGTTTTGTTCACTTTCCTCCAGTTTTCTTGGATTTTCCTTGAGTTTCATGGACTTTTCTTGAGTTTCTTGGAGTTTTCATGAAATTTTCTTGAGTTTTGTTCACTTTCCTCGAGTTTTCTTGCATTTTCCTTGAGTTTCATGGACTTTCCTCGAGTCTCTTGGAGTTTCCATGGAATTTTCTTGACTTTTGCGCACTTTCCTCGAGTTTTCTTGCGAGTTTAACGAAGTTTTCTTCTCTCCCCTTCCCCCCCCACCCCCGAAAAACACTCGCAGGTACGCCTACCATTTGCGCCGCTGGTCCCTGGAAGGTGCGGGCGTCACGTGCCACGGCGCCGTCACCTTCGAGGATCGCACGATGTCTTCGGCCGCCGCCGCCGCCACGACGACGACGACCACGTCAGCGCAACCGATTCGGTTCGTCGTGCAGCCGGCCTCGATGTCGAAGAAGTTCACCGTCGACCTCTTGAGTACCGATTACGTGGCGGATTTACGTGCGGAAATCGTCAAGTGGTGGGAGGATTTGTGCAAGCAACGGAGTGGTGGGGGAGGAGGAGGAGGAGGGGCCAAGAACAGTTCCATGGTGACGTTGCTACAACAACAGCAACAACAACAATTGGAGAGCGGACCGATTCGTATCATCGCGCTGGGCCAGGAACTGATGACGGACACCGATGAGAAGACGTTGGGCGAGATGGGCTTCAAGGATAATCAGGTGAGCGTTTTTCCTTCAAGTTTTCTTAAGTTTATGTCACTTTTCTTGAGTTTCCTTGAAGTTATCTTAACTTTTCTTAAGTTTCCTTGAAGTTATCTTGACTTTTCTTAAGTTTCCTCGAAGTTATCTCGACTTTTCTTAAGTTTCCTTGAAGTTATATTAACTTTTCTTAAGTTTCCTTGAAGTTATCTTGACTTTTCTTAAGTTTCCTTGAAGTTATCTTGACTTTTCTTGAGTTTCCTTGAAGTTATCTCGACTTTTCTTAAGTTTGCTTGAAGTTAGCTTAACTTTTCCTGAGTTTCCTTGAAGTTATCTGGACTTTTCTTAAGTTTCCTTGAAGTTACCTTAACTTTTCTTAAGTTTCCTTGAAGTTATCTTGACTTTTCTTAAGTTTCCTTGAAGTTATATTAACTTTTCTTAAGTTTCCTTGAAGTTATCTTGACTTTTCGTAAGTTTCCTTGAAGTCATCTTGACTTTTCGTAAGTTTCCTTGAAGTCATCTTGACTTTTCTTAAGTTTCCTTGAAGTTATCTTGACTTTTCGTAAGTTTCCTTGAAATTATCTTGACTTTTCTAAAGTTTCCTTGGAGTTATCTTAACTTTTCTTAAGTTTCCTTGAAGTTATATTAACTTTTCTTAAGTTTCCTTGAAGTTATCTTGACTTTTCTTAAGTTTCCTTGGAGTTACCTTAACTTTTCTTAAGTTTCCTTGAAGTTTTTGCAACTTTCATTCAGTTTTTGTCAGTTTCTTTGAAGTGCTCTTGAGTTTAACTCAGTTTGTTTCAAGTTTTCTTAAGTTTCCTCGACTTTCCTTAAGTTTCCTTGACGTTAGCTTAACTTTTCTTCAGTTTCTTGCGAGTTTCCTTGAGTTTTGCTGAGTTTTCTTAAGTCTCCTTGAAGTTCTCTTGCGTTTAACTCAATTTGTTTCAACTTTCCTTCTGTTTCCTCAACTTTCCTTCAAGTTATCTTGGGTTTAACTTAGTTTCTTCCAACTTTTCTTAAGTTTCCTTCAAGTTTTCTTAAGTTTAACTCAGATTCTTGCAACTTTTCTTAAGTTTCCTTCAAGTTTCCATCTTAATTCTCACTCAACTCTCTCTCTCTCTCTCTCTCGCAGGTCGTCTACATCTCCGTGGGCGTGTCGCGCAACGTCAAGAAACGCTACAGTCTCGACGCGTCGCCATCGCTACGGCCGGCGCCACCTCGCGACTCCATACCCACACTACTCCTGTTGCGACCGCGCAACTTTGAACAACTCTTCAGCCTCATGGACACTTTGAGCTCCATGACAACAACAACGACAACAACCAGCACAACAAACAACAACCACAACGTAAGTACTTAGCAAATACAACAACCACTTAGGAAATACAATAACCACCACTTACGCACTTAGCAAATACAACAACCACTTAGCAAATACAACAACCACCACTTACTTACGTACTTAGCAAATACAACAACCACTTACTTACTTACGTACTTAGCAAATACAACAACCACCACTTACTTACGTACTTAGCAAATACAACAACAACCACTTACTTACGTACTTAGCAAATACAACAACCACCACTTACTTACGTACTTAGCAAATACAACAACAACCACTTACTTACGTACTTAGCAAATACAACAACCACCACTTACTTACGTACTTAGCAAATACAACAACCACTTACTTACTTACGTACTTAGCAAATACAACAACCACCACTTACTTACGTACTTAGCAAATACAACAACCACCACTTACTTACGTACTTAGCAAATACAACAACCACTTACTTACGTACTTAGCAAATACAACAACCACTTAGCAAATGCAACAACCACCACTTACGTACTTAGCAAATGCAACAACCACATACTTACGTACTTAGCAAATACAACAACCACCACTTACTTACGTACTTAGCAAATACAACAACCACTTACTTACGTACTTAGCAAATACAACAACCACCACTTACTTACGTACTTAGCAAATACAACAACCACTTACTTACGTACTTAGCAAATACAACCACCACCACTTACGTACCTAGCAAATACAACAACCACTTACTTACGTACTTAGCAAATACAACAACCACTTAGCAAATACAACAACCACCACTTACGTACTTAGCAAATACAACCACCACTTACTTACGTACTTATCAAATACAACAACCACTTACTTACGTACTTAGCAAATACAACAACCACTTAGCAAATACAACAACCACAACTTGTTTATCGTTTCCTTAGCAACAACAACAACAACCAGCGACGACCACGACACGCGTCCAACCGCACACAAAGGCACAAGTCCTCAGTCGTCGCGTGTGGGACATTTTGAGTTTGTTACCGACGTCGCCGACGTTGCTACGCGGTTTCCAACGTCTGGACACGCCGCTGCCCGCCCTCCTCGACCCCGCCAGCCCCCACAAACTCATGTACTCCCTCCACATCGTCGAGAGTTTAAGCGGTCGCCAACAGCAACAACAACAGCGACGTCAGCGCCCTCTACGACCTCCGCCTTACGCCACCGGCTACAAGATGGCGCCGCCAGCGCCAGGAGGGACAACTTTTAAGCGACGGTGCAAAGAGATGATAACAGATGGCGCCACCATTGGCGGCGTCGAAAACTCGGCTACGGATTGGAGCCGGGTTTTCATCCAAAATGGCGGCCTCCGTCACCTCTTCGACATTTTCGCGTCGGGCGTGTTGCAACGTGGTGGTGGTGGTGGGGATGATAGTGCGAGCGAATGGCACCAGGATTGTTTGGCGTCGCTGCTGAAGCTCCTCTGTCAGCTGGGACTCGAACCACTTTCGCCGCCCGCCGCCGCGCCCCCTGGTGGTGGTGGGGATCGTATTTGGATTCCGAGGGTGAACGATGCGTTGCTAGGGATGTTGCGTGGTGGTGGGGGGGTACGTGAATCGATGCGTCGATTGGTGAGCATTTTGGAGGGGGCGTCGTGGCCGCGCGATCCCAACCACTACAAGACGGGGTTCTGGGGCAGGGCGCAGGTGATTCATTACGCGATGGCGCTGCTCGTCTCGTGGCTGCGCTGTAGCGGGGCGGCGCGTCGCACGTTGTTGTCGTCGTCGTCTCGCGCGATCGACGATTTCGACGTGTGCCTACGACGGTTGGTGAGTTTTGTGCATTTTCCTTGGAGTTTCCTTGAAGTTTGCCTGGAGGTTTCTTGAAGTTTCTTGAAGTTTTGTTCACTTTCCTTAAGTTTCCTTGAGTTTTGTTCACTTTCCTTGACTTTCCTTGAAGTTTTCTTGAGTTTTGTTCACTTTCCTCGAAGTTTTCTTGAGTTTTGTTCACTTTCCTTAAGTTTCCTTGAAGTTTCCTTGAGTTTTGTTCACTTTCCTTAAGTTTCCTTGAGTTTTGTTCACTTTCCTTGAGTTTCCTTGAAGTTTTCTTGAGTTTTGTTCACTTTCCTCGAAGTTTTCTTGAGTTTTGTTCACTTTCCTTGAAGTTTTTTTGGGTTTTGTGCACTTTCCTTAAGTTTCCTTGAAGTTTCCTTGAGTTTTGTTCACTTTCCTTGAGTTTCCTTGAAGTTTCCTTGAGTTTTGTTCACTTTCCTCGAAGTTTTCTTGAGTTTTGTTCACTTTCCTTGAAGTTTTTTTGGGTTTTGTGCACTTTCCTTAAGTTTCCTTGAAGTTTCCTTGAGTTTTGTTCACTTTCCTTGAGTTTCCTTGAAGTTTCCTTGAGTTTTGTTCACTTTCCTCGAAGTTTTCTTGAGTTTTGTTCACTTTCCTTGAAGTTTTTTGGGTTTTGTGCACTTTCCTTAAGTTTCCTTGAAGTTTCCTTGAGTTTTGTTCACTTTCCTTGAGTTTCCTTGAAGTTTCCTTGAGTTTTGTTCACTTTCCTCGAAGTTTTCTTGAGTTTTGTTCACTTTCCTTGAAGTTTTTTTTTTGGGTTTGTGCACTTTCCTTGAAGTTTTCTTGAGTGTTGTTCACTTTCCTTGAAATTTTCTTGGGCTTTGTTCACTTTCCTTAAGTTTCCTTGAGTTTTGTTCACTTTCCTTGAGTTTCCTTGAAGTTTTCTTGAGTTTTGTTCGCTTTCCTCGAAGTTTTCTTGAGTTTTGTTCACTTTCCTTGAAGTTTTTTTTTAGCTTTGTGCACTTTCCTTGAAGTTTTTTGGGTTTTGTGCACTTTCCTTGAAGTTTTCTTGGTGTTTTCTTGAGTTTTCTTGGAGTTTTCTTGAGTTTTGTTCACTTTCCTTGAAGTTTTCTTGGTGTTTTCTTGAGTTTTCTTAACTTTCATTAAGTTTTCTTGAAGTTTCCTTGGGTTTTGTTCACTTTCATTCAGATTTCTTGAAGTTTTCTTGAGTTTTCTTAACTTTCCTTAAGTTTCCTTCAAGTTTTCTCGGAATCTCTTGAAGTTTCCTTGGGTTTTGTTAAATTTCCTTGAATTTTCTTGAAGTATCGTTGGGTTTTGTTAAATTTCCTTGAGTATCCTTGAGTTTTGTTAACTTTCCTTGAGATTTCTTGAAATTTTCTTGAGTTTTCTTAACTTTCCTTAAGTTTTCTTGAGATTTCTTGAAGTTTCCTTGAGTTTTGTTAACTTTCCTTGAGATTTCTTGAAGATTTCTTGAATTTTCTTAACTCTCCTTAAGTTTTCTTGAGATTTCTTGAAGTTTCTTGAGTTTTGTTAATTTTCCTCGAGTTTTCTTGAAGTTTTCTTGAGTTTCCTTAAGTTTTCTTAACTTTCCTTAAGTTTTCTTGAGTTTCATTCACTTTCCTTAAGTTTCCTTCAAGTTTTCTTGGAATTTCTTGAAGTTTCCTTGGGTTTTGTTCAATTTCCTTGAATTTTCTTGAAGTATCGTTGGGTTTTGTTAAATTTCCTTGAGTATCCTTGAGTTTTGTTAACTTTCCTTGAGATTTCTTGAAGTTTTCTTGAGTTTTCTTAATTTTCCTTAAGTTTTCTTGAAGTTTCCTTGAGTTTTGTTAACTTTCCTTGAGATTTTTTGAAGTTTTCTTGAATTCTCTTAACTTTCCTTGAGTTTTCTTGAGATTTCTTGTAGTTTCTTGAGTTTTGTTAATTTTTCGTCGAGCTTTCTTGAGTTTTCTTAACTTTCCTTCAAGATTTATTGAGTTTCATTCACTTTCCTTGAGTTTTGTTAACTTTCCTTAAATTTCCTTGAAGTTTACCGAGCCTTTTAACTTTCCTTATGTTTCCTTGCAGTTTTCTTGAGTTTTGTTAACTTTCCTTGAAGTTTTCTTGACTTTTATTCACTTTCCTTGAGATTTCTTGAACTTTTCTTGAGTTTTGTGAACTTTCCTTTAAGTTTCCAATAAGTTTACTTAAGTTTTGTTAACGTTCCTTAAGTTTCCTTGAAGTTTTCTTGAGTTTTGTTAACGTTCCTTGAAGTTTTATTAACTTTCCTTAAGTTTCTTTGAAGTTTTCTTGAGTTTTATTAACTTTCCTTAAGTTCCCTTGAAGTTTTCTTGAGTTTTGTTAACTTTCCTTAGGTTTCCTTGACGTTTTCTTGAGTTTTGTTAACTTTCCATGACGTTTCCTTGGGTTTTGTTAACTTTCCTTAAGTGTGTTTAAGACTTTTACACTTTCCTTGAACTTTTCTTGAGTTTCATTCACTTTCCTAAAGTTTCCTTGAAGTTTGCTCAAGACTTTTGCACTTTCCTTGAAGTTTCATTCACTTTCCTTGCAGTTTCCTTGGAGTTTCCTTGAGTTTTGTCAACTTTCCTCCAACTTTTCTTGAGTTTCATTCACACTTTCCACGAGTTTAATTCACGTTCTCTCTCTCTCTCTCGACTCTTCAAGATCCTCGACGACCCGGAACCGGCCGTACGCCGCGAAATTTGCTCCGCCATCTATCGCCTCTGTCTCGGCACAACAACACCACCAACTACAACAACCAAGACAACAACCACCACCAAACAACAACACAACCAAGACAACTACCCGAACAACGAAACAAACCCCAACGAACAACAACAACAAGACGACGACGACGAAGATAGCGAGGACAACAACCATCTGGTGGCGCCGATGCTCGCCCAATTGCTCACCTACTTGGACAAGGCGGAGACGATGCGACCACACAATCAACAACAACAACAACATGCGTTACCACGGGGATACGACGAGCCACCGCTAAATGGCGACACCGAGGGCAAAGACGACGAACCCTACGGTCCCATTTGTCGCGACTACTTTTGGCTCGTGTCACGACTCGTCGACAGTCTACCGCCGCAATTGGTGGCACGACAACGTTACTATGGCAACAACAATAACAACGCCAATCGTAGCCGGGACGACAACCTTAGCCGGGACGACAACCGTAGCCGGGACAACAACAACCTTAGCCGGGACGACAACCTTAGCCGGGACGACAATCGGAGCAGGGACAACAACCTTAGGCGGGACGACGACAACCTTAGCCGAGACAACAACCTTAGCCGGGACGACAACCGTAGCCGAGACAACAACCTTAGCCGAGACAACAACCTTAGCCGAGACAACAACCTTAGCCGGGACGACAATCGTAGCCGGGACGACAACCGTAGCCAGGACGACAACCGTAGCCAGGACGACAACCTTAGCCGAGACAACAACCTTAGCCGAGACAACAACCTTAGCCGGGACAACAACCTTAGCCGAGACAACAACCTTAGCCGGGACAACAACCTTAGCCGAGACAACAACCTTAGCCGGGACAACAACGCGATTAGCCGGGACAACAACCACCTGATCGATATCGATGCGCTGACGGAACGGGTGGCGCGCTCTCTGATCGCACGCGATCACTACGAGTGGTGTGGCGGCGGCGGCGGCGACGAGGACGGCGGCGCGGACGAGGTGCTGATCGCGTTGCTCAGCCTGGCGACGAACCTGATGCGTCATCGGCCGCCGTTCCAATCGGACGGTCGTGGCGACGCGTTGTTGCGCGCCACCTTCGACTTTTTGTTCGCGTTGCCGCGTCGCGACCGTCGTCACGTGCCCAAATGTAGATCGATGCGTTCGCGCAGCGCCGCCTTCGATCTGCTCGCCGAACTTGTAAAAGGTTCGCCGGGCAACTACGAGACGTTGCACGGAATGTTGCTGGGGCAACATCGATCTGGCGGCGGTGGTGGGGGAACGTTCCCGTGGGATTATTGGCCGCACGAGGACGGTCGCAGCGAGTGCGGTTACGTGGGTCTGACGAATCTCGGCGCGACGTGTTACATGGCGTCGTGCATGCAGCATTTGTACATGATGCCGCAGGCGCGCGCGTCCATTTTGGCGGCGGATGCTGCGTCGGCGGCGGCGGCGAGCGGTGGTGGTGGTGGTGGTGGGAGGTCGACGAAGCACGCGAGCACGCTGAAGGAGCTGCAACGGATGTTCGCCTATCTGATGGTGAGTGTGTGTGTGTGTGTGTGTGTGGTTTCCTTAACTTTCCTTCAAGTTTCCCTGACTTTTCTTAACTTTCCTTGAAGTTATATTGAGTTTCCTTGAAGTTTCTTGGAAGTTTCCTTAGCTTTTCTTAACTTTCCGTCAAGTTTTCTTAAGTTTCCTTAAGGTTTCTTAAATTTCCTTCAAGTTTCCTTAGATTTTCTTAACTGTCCGTCAAGTTTTCTTAACTTTTCTTGAAGTTTAATCAAGTTTCCTTAACTTTCCGTCGAGTTTTCTTAACTTTTCTTGAAGTTTAATCAAGTTTCCTTAAGGTTTCTTAAGTTTCCTTCAAGTTTTCTTAGCTTTTCTTAACTTTGCTTCAAGTTTTTTTAACTTTTCTTAACTTTCCTTGAAGTTTAATCAAGTTTCCTTAGGTTTTCTTAACTTTGCTTCAAGTTTCCTTAACTTTCCTTCAAGTTTAATCAAGTTTCCTTAAGGTTTCTTAAATTTCCTTCAAGTTTCCTTAGCTTTTCTTAACTGTCCGTCAAGTTTTCTTAACTTTTCTTGAAGTTTAATCAAGTTTCCTTAGGTTTTCTTAACTTTGCTTCAAGTTTCCTTAACTTTCCTTCAAGTTTAATCAAGTTTCCTTAAGGTTTCTTAAATTTCCTTCAAGTTTCCTTAGCTTTTCTTAACTGTCCGTCAAGTTTTCTTAACTTTTCTTGAAGTTTAATCAAGTTTCCTTAGTTTTTCTTAACTTTCCCTCAAGTTTTCTTGAAGTTCTCTCAAGCTTAGTCAAGTTTCCTTGAAGTTTCTTAAGTTTCCTTGAAGTTTCCTTAGCTTTTCTTAACTTTCGTTCAAGTTTCCTTGCAGTTCTCTCAAGTTTCCCTGACTTTTCTTAACTTTCTTTGCAATTTAATCAAGTTTCCTTAGTTTTCCTTAACTTTCCTTGAAGTTTAATCAAGTTTCCTTAGCTTTTCTTAACTTTCCTTCAAGTTTTCTTGGAGTTTTCTTGAGTTTTCTTAACTTTCCTTCAAGTTTAATCAAGCTTCCTTAGTTTTCCTTAACTTTCCTTCAAGTTTCCTCAACTTTCCTTCAAGTTTCCTTAACTTTCCTTGAAGTTTAATCAAGTTTCCTTAGCTTTTCTTAACTTTCGCTCAAGTTTTCTTGAAGTTCTCTCAAGCTTAGTCAAGTTTCCTTGAAGTTTCCTTAGCTTTTCTTAACTTTCGCTCAAGTTTTCTTGAAGTTCTCTCAAGTTTAGTCAAGTTTCCTTGAAGTTTCCTTAGCTTTTCTTAACTTTCTCTCAAGTTTTCTTGAAGTTCTCTCAAGCTTAGTCAAGTTTCCTTGAAGTTTCCTTAGCTTTTCTTAACTTTCGCTCAAGTTTTCTTGAAGTTCTCTCAAGTTTAGTCAAGTTTCCTTGAAGTTTCTTAAGTTTCCTTGAAGTTTCCTTAGCTTTTCTTAACTTTCTCTCAAGTTTTCTTGAAGTTCTCTCAAGCTTAGTCAAGTTTCCTTGAAGTTTCCTTAGCTTTTCTTAACTTTCGCTCAAGTTTTCTTGAAGTTCTCTCAAGTTTAGTCAAGTTTCCTTGAAGTTTCTTAAGTTTCCTTGAAGTTTCCTTAGTTTTTCTTAACTTTCCTTCAAGTTTTCTTGAAGTTCTCTCACGATTAATCAAGTTTCCTTAAGGTTTCTTAAGTTTCCTTGAAGTTTCCTTAGTTTTTCTTAACTTTCGTTCAAGTTTTCTTGAAGTTCTCTCAAGTTTAGTCAAGTTTCCTTGAAGTTTCTTAAGTTTCCTTGAAGTTTCCTTAGCTTTCCTTAACTTTCTCTCAAGTTTTCTTGAAGTTCTCTCAAGCTTAGTCAAGTTTCCTTGAAGTTTCCTTAGTTTTTCTTAACTTTCGTTCAAGTTTTCTTGAAGTTCTCTCAAGTTTAGTCAAGTTTCCTTGAAGTTTCTTAAGTTTCCTTGAAGTTTCCTTAGCTTTCCTTAACTTTCTCTCAAGTTTTCTTGAAGTTCTCTCAAGCTTAGTCAAGTTTCCTTGAAGTTTCCTTGAAGCTTCCTTAGCTTTTCTTAACTTTCGCTCAAGTTTTCTTGAAGTTCTCTCAAGCTTAGTCAAGTTTCCTTGAAGTTTCCTTAGCTTTTCTTAACTTTCGCTCAAGTTTTCTTGAAGTTCTCTCAAGCTTAGTCAAGTTTCCATGAAGTTTCTTAAGTTTCCTTGAAGTTTCCTTAGGTTTTCTTAACTTTCCTTCAAGTTTTCTTGAATTTCTCTCACGATTAATCAAGTTTCCTTAAGGTTTCTTAAGTTTCCTTCAAGTTTTCTTAGTTTTTCTTAACTTTCGTTCAAGTTTTCTTGAAGTTCTCTCAAGTTTAGTCAAGTTTCCTTGAAGTTTCTTAAGTTTCCTTGAAGTTTCCTTAGCTTTTCTTAACTTTGCTTCAAGTTTTCTTAACTTTCCTTGAAATTTAATCACGCTTCCTTAGGTTTTCCTTAACTTTCCTTGACGTTTAATCAAGTTTCCTTAGTTTTCCTTAACTTTCCTTGAAGTTTAATCACGTTTCCTTAGCTTTTCTTAACTTTGCTTCAAGTTTCTTAACTTTTCTTAATTTTCCTTGAAGTTTAGTCAAGTTTCCTTAGTTTTCCTTAACGTTCCTTGAAGTTTAATCAAGTTTCCTTAGTTTTCCTTAACTTTCCTCGAAGTTTAATCAAGTTTTCTTAGCTTTTCTTAACTTTCCTGGGAGTTCTATCGAGTTAAATGAAGTTTCTTTGAAGTTTTCCTTGAGTTTCATCAAGTTTCCTCAACTTTTCTTAACTTTCCTTCAAGTTTAATCAAGTTTCCTTAGTTTTTCTTAACTTTCCTTCAAGTATCCTCAACTTTTCTTAACTTTCCTTGAAGTTTAATCAACTTTCCTTAGGTTTTCTTAACTTACCTTCAAGTTTTCTTGAAGTCCTCTCAAGTTTAATCAAGTTTCCTTAAGGTTTCTTAAGTTTCCTTCAAGTTTTCTTAGCTTTTCTTAACTTTCCTGGGAGTTCTATCGAGTTAAATGAAGTTTCTTTGAAGTTTTCCTTGAGTTTCATCAAGTTTCCTCAACTTTTCTTAACTTTCCTTCAAGTTTAATCAAGTTTCCTTAGTTTTTCTTAACTTTCCTTCAAGTTTCCTCAACTTTTCTTAACTTTCCTTGAAGTTTAATCAACTTTCCTTAGTTTTTCTTAACTTACCTTCAAGTTTTCTTGAAGTCCTCTCAAGTTTAATCAAGTTTCCTTAAGGTTTCTTAAGTTTCCTTCAAGTTTTCTTAGCTTTTCTTAACTTTCCTGGGAGTTCTATCGAGTTAAATGAAGTTTCTTTGAAGTTTTCCTTGAGTTTCATCAAGTTTCCTCAACTTTTCTTAACTTTCCTTCAAGTTTAATCAAGTTTCCTTAGTTTTTCTTAACTTTCCTTCAAGTTTCCTCAACTTTTCTTAACTTTCCTTGAAGTTTAATCAACTTTCCTTAGGTTTTCTTAACTTACCTTCAAGTTTTCTTGAAGTTCTCTCAAGTTTAATCAAGTTTCCTTAAGGTTTCTTAAGTTTCCTTCAAGTTTTCTTAGCTTTTCTTAACTTTCCTGGGAGTTCTATCGTGTTAAATGAAGTTTCTTTGAAGTTTTCCTCGAGTTTTAACAAATTTCCTTCACTCTTTTCTTCGACAGGAGAGCGAACGCAAGGCCTACAACCCCCGGAGCTTCTGCAAGGTCTACACGATGGACCATCAGCCGTTGAACACCGCCGAGCAGAAGGACATGGCCGAGTTCTTTATCGATCTGGTGAGCAAACTGGAGGAGATGACGCCGCAGCTGAAGACGGTCGTCAAGAACCTCTTCTGCGGCGTCCTTAGCAACAACGTCGTATCGCTCGATTGTGCGCACGTGAGTCGCACCGTCGAGGAGTTTTACACGGTCCGCTGCCAGGTGGCGGATATGCGCAACCTCTACGAGTCCCTCGACGAAGTCACCGTCAAGGACACGCTAGAGGGCGACAATATGTACACGTGCTCGCAGTGTGGGAAGAAGGTGCGCGCGGAGAAACGGTAGGTGGCGCTCTGTGTGTGTGTGTTATTTCTTAAGTTTTACTGGGTTTTGTTGAAGTTTCCTTGAGTTTCTTAACTTTTCCTTCAGTTTTCTTGAAGTTTCCTTAACTTTCCTTGAAGTTATATTGAGTTTTCTTGAAGTTTTCTTAACTTTCCTTCAAGTTATATTGAGATTTCGTGAAGTTTCTTAACTTTTCTTGAAGTTTCCTTAACTTTCCTTCAAGTTATATTGAGTTTCTTAAGTTTTCCTTGAGTTTTCTTCAAGTTTCTTAACTTTCCTTGAAGTTATATTGAGTTTTCTTGAAGTTTTCTTAACTTTCCTTGAAGTTTAATTGAGTTTTCGTGAAGTTTTCTTAACTTTACTTGAAGTTATATCGAGTTTTCTTCAAGTTTCTTAACTTACCTTGAAGTTATATTGAGTTTTCTTGAAGTTTTCTTAACTTTCCTTGAAGTTATATTGAGTTTTCTTGAAGTTTTCTTAACTTTCCTTGAAGTTTAATTGAGTTTTCGTGAAGTTTTCTTAACTTTCCTTGAAGTTATATCGAGTTTTCTTCAAGTTTCTTAACTTACCTTGAAGTTATATTGAGTTTTCTTCAAGTTTCTTAACTTACCTTGACGTTATATTAAGTTTTCTTGAAGTTTCTTAACTTCCCTTGAAGTTATATTGAGTTTAATGGCGTTTTATTCAAGTTCTCTTCAGTTTCCTTGAAGTTTTATGGAGTTTAATGAAGTTTTCTTAACTTTCCTTGTAGTTTTCTTAACTTTTCTTGAAGTTATATTGAGTTTTCTTGAAGTTTTCTTAACTTTCCTTGAAGTTATATTGAGTTTTCTTGAAGTTTTCTTAACTTTCCTTGAAGTTATATTGAGTTTCCTTGAAGTTTATTAACTTTCCTTCAAGTTATATTGAGATTTCTTGAAGTTTCTTAACTTTTCTTGAAGTTTCCTTAACTTTCCTTGAAGTTATATTGAGTTTCCTTGAAGTTTCTTAACTTTCCTTCAAGTTATATTGAGTTTCTTAAGTTTTCCTTGAGTTTTCTTCAAGTTTCTTAACTTTCCTTGAAGTTATATTGAGTTTTCTTGAAGTTTTCTTAACTTTCCTTGAAGTTTAATTGAGTTTTCTTGAAGTTTTCTTAACTTTCCTTGAAGTTATATCGAGTTTTCTTCAAGTTTCTTAACTTTCCTTGAAGTTATATTCAGTTTTCTTGAAGTTTTCTTAACTTTCCTTGACGTTATATTAAGTTTCTTGAAGTTGCTTAACTTTCCTTGAAGTTTAATTGAGTTTTCTTGAAGTTTTCTTAACTTTCCTTGACGTTATATTAAGTTTTCTTGAAGTTTCTTAACTTCCCTTGAAGTTATATTGAGTTTAATGGCGTTTTATTCAAGTTCTCTTCAGTTTCCTTGAAGTTTTATGGAGTTTAATGAAGTTTTCTTAACTTTCCTTGAAGTTATATTAAGTTTTCTTGAAGTTGCTTAACTTTCCTTGAAGTTTAATTGAGTTTTGTTGAAGTTTCCTTAACTTTCCTTGAAGTTTAATTGTGTGCTCTTGAAGTTTCCTTAACTTTCCTTGAAGTTTAATTGTGTGTTCTTGAAGTTTTCTTAACTTTGCTTGAAGTTATATTGAGTTTTCTTGAAGTTTTCTTAACTTTTCTTGAAGTTATATTAGGTTTTCATGAAGTTTCTTAACTTTCCTTGAAGTTTAATTTAGTTTTCTTGAAGTTTTCTTAACTTTCCTTGAAGTTATATTGAGTTTTCTTGAAGTTTTCTTAACTTTCCTTGAAGCTATATTCAGTTTTCTTGAAGTTTCCTTAACTTTCCTTGAAGTTTAATTGAGTTTTCTTCAAGTTTCTTAACTTTCCTTGAAGTTATATTGAGTTTTCTTGAAGTTTTCTTAACTTTCCTTGACGTTATGTTAAGTTTTCTTGAAGTTGCTTAACTTTCCTTGAAGTTTAATTGAGTTTTCTTGAAGTTTTCTTAACTTTCCTTGAAGTTTAATTGAGTTTTCTTGAAGTTTTCTTAACTTTCTTTGAAGTTATATTGAGTTTTCTTGAAGTTTTCTTAACTTTCCTTGAAGTTATATTAAGTTTTCTTGAAATTTCTTAACTTTCCTTGAAGTTTAATTGAGTTTTGTTGAAGTTTTCTTAACTTTCCTTGAAGCTTTATCGAGTTTTATGAAGTTTCCTTGAGTTTCCTCGAAGTTCTATGAAGTTTCCTTGAGTTTCCTTTAAGTTTTATCGAGTTTAATGAAGTTTCCTTGAGTTTCCTCGAAGTTTTATCGAGTTTTATGAAGTTTCCTTGAGTTTCCTTTAAGTTTTATCGAGTTTAATGAAGTTTCCTTGAAGTTTTATCGAGTTTTATGAAGTTTCCTCGAGTTTCCTTGTAGTTTTATCGAGTTTTATGAAGTTTCCTTGAGTTTCCTTTAAGTTTTATCGAGTTTCCTCGAAGTTTCCTCGAGTTTCCCCGACGTTTTACCCGACTTTAACCGAATTTTGCGTGTCTTCGAACAGCGCCTGCTTCAAGAAACTGCCCCGCATCCTCTGCTTCAACACGATGCGCTACACGTTCAACATGCTGACGATGCTCAAGGAGAAGGTGAACACGCACTTTTCCTTCCCCCTCCGCCTCAACATGGCCGGCTACATGGAGAAACGATTGATGCCGACGCAGCAGCAGCAGCAGCGCCAAGAAGTGGAGGAGGAGGAGGAGGAGGAGGGGATGGAGGACGGGGAGGAGGAGGAGGAGGAGGAAACGGATGGAAAAGAGCAACAAGAGACGGGGAAGAAGAACGAGGAAGAGGAGGAAGAAGAAGAGGAGGAGTACGATTTGATTGGTGTTACGGTGCACACGGGCACTGCAGATGGCGGCCATTACTACAGCTTCATCAAGGATCGGTCGTGTGGTGGTGGGGGTGCAGGGAAAGACACCAACAAATGGTACCTGTTCAACGATGCGGAGGTGAAACCGTTCGATCCGAATCAGATTGCGGCCGAGTGCTTCGGCGGCGAGATGACGGTGAGTTCACGAAGTTTTCTTTCGATGTTTAACAAAGTTTCTTGAAACTTTCCTCAAGTTTCTTCGAAGTTTCCTCGAGTTTCATGCAGTTTTCTTGAAGTTTTATCGAGTTTCCTTAAGTTTCGTGGAAGTTTCCTTAGCTTTCATTAAGTTTCCTTAAGTTTCTTGGAGGTTTACTGAAGTTTCCTTAGCTTTCATTAAGTTTCCTTGAGGTTTCCTTAAGTTTCCTTAAGTTTCTTGGAAGTTTCCTTAGCTTTCATTAAGTTTCCTTGAGGTTTCCTTAAGTTTCTTGGAAGTTTCCTTAGCTTTCATTAAGTTTCCTTGAGGTTTCCTTAAGTTTCTTGGAAGTTTCCTTAGCTTTCATTAAGTTTCCTTGAGGTTTCCTTAAGTTTCCTTAAGTTTCTTGGAAGTTTCCTTAGCTTTCATTAAGTTTCCTTGAAGTTTCCTTGAGGTTTCCTCAAGTTTCCTTAAGTTTCTTGGAAGTTTCCTTAGCTTTAATTAAGTTTCCTTAAGTTTCTTGGAAGTTTCCTTAGCTTTCATTAAGTTTCCTTGAGGTTTCCTTAAGTTTCTTGGAAGTTTCCTTAGCTTTCATTAAGTTTCCTTGAAGTTTCCTTAAGTTTCTTGGAAGTTTCCTTAGCTTTAATTAAGTTTCCTTAAGTTTCTTGGAAGTTTCCTTAGCTTTCATTAAGTTTCCTTGAGGTTTCCTTAAGTTTCTTGGAAGTTTCCTTAGCTTTCATTAACTTTCCTTGAGGTTTCCTTAAGTTTCTTGGAAGTTTCCTTAGCTTTCATTAAGTTTCCTTGAGGTTTCCTTAAGTTTCTTGGAAGTTTCCTTAGCTTTCATTAAGTTTCCTTGAGGTTTCCTTAAGTTTCTTGGAAGTTTCCTTAGCTTTCATTAAGTTTCCTTAAGTTTCTTGGAAGTTTCCTTAGCTTTCATTAAGTTTCCTTGAAGTTTCCTTGAGGTTTCCTTAAGTTTCCTTAAGTTTCTTGGAAGTTTCCTTAGCTTTAATTAAGTTTCCTTAAGTTTCTTGGAAGTTTCCTTAGCTTTCATTAAGTTTCCTTGAGGTTTCCTTAAGTTTCTTGGAAGTTTCCTTAGCTTTCATTAAGTTTCCTTGAAGTTTCCTTAAGTTTCTTGGAAGTTTCCTTAGCTTTAATTAAGTTTCCTTAAGTTTCTTGGAAGTTTCCTTAGCTTTCATTAAGTTTCCTTGAGGTTTCCTTAAGTTTCCTTAAGTTTCTTGGAAGTTTCCTTAGCTTTCATTAACTTTCCTTGAGGTTTCCTTAAGTTTCTTGGAAGTTTCCTTAGCTTTCATTAAGTTTCCTTGAGGTTTCCTTAAGTTTCTTGGAAGTTTCCTTAGCTTTCATTAAGTTTCCTTGAGGTTTCCTTAAGTTTCTTGGAAGTTTCCTTAGCTTTCATTAAGTTTCCTTGAAGTTTCCTTAAGTTTCTTGGAAGTTTCCTTAGCTTTCATTAAGTTTCCTTCAAGTTTCCTTAAGTTTCTTGGAGGTTTACTGAAGTTTCCTTAGCTTTCATTAAGTTTCCTTAAGTTTCTTGGAAGTTTCCTTAGCTTTCATTAACTTTCCTTAAGTTTCCTTAAGTTTCTTGGAAGTTTCCTTAGCTTTCATTAAGTTTCCTTGAGGTTTCCTTAAGTTTCTTGGAAGTTTCCTTAGCTTTCATTAAGTTTCCTTGAGGTTTCCTTAAGTTTCTTGGAAGTTTCCTTAGCTTTCCTTAAGTTTCCTTAAGTTTCTTGGAAGTTTCCTTAGCTTTCATTAAGTTTCCTTAAGTTTCTTGGAAGTTTCCTTAGCTTTCATTAAGTTTCCTTGAAGTTTCCTTAAGTTTCTTGGAGGTTTACTGAAGTTTCCTTAGCTTTCATTAAGTTTCCTTGAAGTTTCCTTAAGTTTCTTGGAGGTTTACTGAAGTTTCCTTAGCGCTCATTAAGTTTCCTTGAAGTTTCCTTAAGTTTCTTGGAGGTTTACTGAAGTTTCCTTAGCCTTCATTAAGTTTCCTTGAAGTTTCCTTAAGTTTCTTGGAGGTTTACTGAAGTTTCCTTAGCTTTCATTAAGTTTCCTTGAAGTTTCCTTAAGTTTCTTGGAGGTTTACTGAAGTTTCCTTACCTTTCATTAAGTTTCCTTGAAGTTTCCTTAAGTTTCTTGGAGGTTTACTGAAGTTTCCTTACCTTTCATTAAGTTTCCTTGAAGTTTCCTCAAGTTTCTTGGAGGTTTACTGAAGTTTCCTTAGCTTTCATTAAGTTTCCTTGAAGTTTCCTTAAGTTTCTTGGAGGTTTACTGAAGTTTCCTTAGCTTTCATTAAGTTTCCTTGAAGTTTCCTTAAGTTTCCTTAAGTTTCTTGCAGGTTTCCTTAAGTTTCCTTAGCTTTCATTAAGTTTCCTTGAAGTTTCCTTAAGTTTCTTGCAGGTTTCCTTAAGTTTCCTTAGCTTTCATTAAGTTTCCTTGAAGTTTCCTTAAGTTTCTTGGAGGTTTACTGAAGTTTCCTTAGCTTTCATTAAGTTTCCTTGAAGTTTCCTTAAGTTTCTTGGAGGTTTACTGAAGTTTCCTTAAGTTTCTTGGAGGTTTACTGAAGTTTCCTTAGCTTTCATTAAGTTTCCTTGAAGTTTCCTTAAGTTTCCTTAAGTTTCTTGGAAGTTTACTGAAGTTTCCTTGAAGTTTAATCAAGTTTCCTTAAGTTTCTTGGAAGTTTCCTTAGCTTTCCTTAAGTTTCTTGGAAGTTTGATTAAGTTTTCTTGAAGTTTCCTTAAGTTTCTTGAAAGTTTACTGAAGTTTCCTTGAAGTTTAATCAAGT
This sequence comes from Hololepta plana, assembly GCA_963695495.1. Classification (NCBI taxonomy): domain Eukaryota; kingdom Metazoa; phylum Arthropoda; class Insecta; order Coleoptera; family Histeridae; genus Hololepta; species Hololepta plana. The sequence continues at coordinate 14,216,847 of OY968835.1, forward strand.
TTCCTTGAGTTCTTTGAAAGTTTAATGAACTTTCCTTAACTTTCATGAAGTTTCCTTGAGGTTTTTGAAAGTTTAACGAACTTTCCTTAACTTTCATTAAGTTTCCTTGAAATTTAATGAACTTTCCTCGAGTTTTTTGCCAGTTGAATGAAGTTTCCCTAAGTTGTTTCTTGAAAGTTTCCTTGAAGTTTCATGGAATTTCTTGGATCGACTTCACATGACTCTCTTTCCGCAGTCGAAGACGTACGACAGCGTGACGGACAAGTTCATGGACTTTAGCTTCGAGAAGACGAACAGCGCGTACATGTTATTCTACGAGCGATGCCATAGCGACAACAAGAACACGCCATCAACAACAACCACAACCATGGAAGGGGCAACAATCAACGAACAACAACAACAACAATCAAGCAGCAGCGCCACCTTCGAACTGAGCAAGGAGCTGGCCGACTGGATCTGGGAGGACAATATGCACTTTATCCAGGCGAAGAACCTCTTCGATCACACGTACTTCAAGTGAGTGATGGTGGTGGGGGAGAAGAGTTTTGTTAAGATGTTGTTGTCGTTGTCGTCGTCTTTCTCTCCTTAGTTTCATGTGGCAAATATGCGGCTACATACCGCAAACGATACTGCCGATGCGGCCGGACGTCACACAGATGGCGGCCCAATTGGCCACCTCCTTCTTCCTCGAGACGTTCATCCACGCTAAGGAGAAGGTGAGTGTCTGTGAGAGTTTCTGGAGAGTTTTGCTGGAAGTTTTCTTGAAGTTTACCTGACGTTTTCTTAAGTTTACGTGAAGTTTTCTTAAGGTTTCTTAAGTTTTCTTAAGGTTTCTTAAGTTTACGTGAAGTTTTCTTAAGGTTTCTTAAGTTTGCTTGAAGTTTTCTTAAGTTTACTTGAACTTTTCTTAATGTTTCTTAAGTTTGCTTGAAGTTATCTTAAGGTTTCTTAAGTTTACGTGAAGTTTTCTTAAGGTTTCTTAAGTTTGCTTGAAGTTTTCTTAAGTTTACTTGAACTTTTCTTAATGTTTCTTAAGTTTGCTTGAAGTTATCTTAAGGTTTCTTAAGTTTACGTGAAGTTTTCTTAAGGTTTCTTAAGTTTGCTTGAAGTTTTCTTAAGTTTACTTGAACTTTTCTTAATGTTTCTTAAGTTTGCTTGAAGTTATCTTAAGGTTTCTTAAGTTTACGTGAAGTTTTCTTAATGTTTCTTAAGTTTGCTTGAAGTTTTCTTAAGGTTTCTTAAGTTTACTTGAACATTTCTTAATGTTTCTTAAGTTTACGTGAAGTTTTCTTAAGGTTTCTTAAGTTTGCTTGAAGTTTTCTTAAGTTTACTTGAACTTTTCTTAATGTTTCTTAAGTTTACTTGAAGTTTTCTTAAGGTTCCTTAAGTTTACTTGAAGTTTTCTTAAGTTTACTTGAACTTTTCTTAATGTTTCTTAAGTTTGCTTGAAGTTATCTTAAGGTTTCTTAAGTTTACGTGAAGTTTTCTTAAGTTTACTTGAACTTTTCTTAATATTTCTTAAGTTTGCTTGAAGTTTTCTTAAGGTTTGTTAAGTTTACTTGAACTTTTCTTAATGTTTCTTAAGTTTACTTGAAGTTTTCTTAAGTTTACTTGAACTTTTCTTAATGTTTCTTAAGTTTGCTTGAAGTTTTCTTAAGGTTTCTTAAGTTCACTTGAACTTTTCTTCATGTTTCTTAAGTTTGCTTGAAGTTTTCTTAAGGTTTCTTAAGTTCACTTGAACTTTTCTTAATGTTTCTTAAGGTTGCTTGAAGTTTTCTTAAGGTTTCTTAAGTTTACTTGAAGTTTTCTTAAGTTTACTTGAACTTTTCTTAATGTTTCTTAAGTTTACTTGAAGTTTTCTTAAGGTTTCTTAAGTTTACTTGAACTTTTCTTAATGTTTCTTAAGTTTGCTTGAAGTTTTCTTGAGGTTTCTTAAGTTTACTTGAACTTTTTTAATGTTTCTTAAGTTTGCTTGAAGTTTTCTTAAGGTTTCTTAAGTTTACGTGAAGTTTGCCTGAAGTTTTCTTAAGTTTAGTTGAAGTTCTCTTAACTTTCATTCACTTTTCTTAAGCTTACTTGAAGTTCCCCTAAGTTTTCTTAAGTTTACTTGAACTCTTCTTAAGTTTCCTTAAGTTTGCTTGAAGTTCTCTTAACTTTCATTCACTTTTCTTAAGCTTACTTGAAGTTCCCTTAAGTTTTCTTAAGTTTACTTGAACTTTTCTTAAGTTTCCTTAAGTTTCCTTGAAGTTCTCTTAACTTTCATTCACTTTTCTTAAGTTTACTTGAACTTTTCTTAAGTTTCCTTGAAGTTCTCTTAACTTTCATTCACTTTTTTTAAGTTTACTTGAAGTTTCCTCAAGTTTCCTTAAGTTTGCTTGAATCTCTTAACTTTCATTCACTTTTCTGAAGTTTACTTGAAGTTCTCTTAAGTTTTCTTAACTTTTCTTAAGCTTACTTGAAGTTTCCTTAAGTTTTCTTAAGTTTGCTTGAACTTTTCTTAAGTTTTCTTGAAGTTCTTTTAACTTTCATTCACTTTTCTTAAGTTTACTTGAAGTTCCTTTAAGTTTACTGAAGATTACTTGAACTTTTCTTAAGTTTACTTGAACTTTTCTTAAGTTTCCTTGAAGTTCTCTTAACTTTCATTCACTTTTTTTAAGTTTACTTGAAGTTTCCTCAAGTTTCCTTAAGTTTGCTTGAATCTCTTAACTTTCATTCACTTTTCTGAAGTTTACTTGAAGTTCTCTTAAGTTTTCTTAACTTTTCTTAAGCTTACTTGAAGTTTCCTTAAGTTTTCTTAAGTTTGCTTGAACTTTTCTTAAGTTTTCTTGAAGTTCTCTTAACTTTCATTCACTTTTCTTAAGTTTACTTGAACTTTTCTTAAGTTTCCTTGAAGTTCTCTTAACTTTCATTCACTTTTTTTAAGTTTACTTGAAGTTTCCTCAAGTTTCCTTAAGTTTGCTTGAATCTCTTAACTTTCATTCACTTTTCTGAAGTTTACTTGAAGTTCTCTTAAGTTTTCTTAACTTTTCTTAAGCTTACTTGAAGTTTCCTTAAGTTTTCTTAAGTTTGCTTGAACTTTTCTTAAGTTTTCTTGAAGTTCTTTTAACTTTCATTCACTTTTCTTAAGTTTACTTGAAGTTCCTTTAAGTTTACTGAAGATTACTTGAACTTTTCTTAAGTTTACTTGAAGTTCTCTTAACTTTGATTCACTTTTCTTAAGCGTATTTGAAGTTTCCTTAAGTTTTCTTAAGTTTACTTGAACTTTTCTTAAGTTTCCTTAAGTTTACTTGAAGTTTTCTTAAGTCTACTTGAATTTTTCTTAAGTTTTCCTAAGTTTACTCGAAGTTTTCTGAAAGTTTCTTCAGTTTAACGTACTTTATTTGCAGTTTTAGCGGAGTTTCTAACCCTGTCTTTTGTTTATGTTTTTCCCCTCTCTCTCTCTCACCTCTTGCAGCCGACGATGGTCCAATGGGTGGAACTGGTGACGAAGCAGTTCAACGCGTGTCAGGAGGCGTGCGTCTGGTTCTTGGACCATATGTCGCGCGACACCTGGTGGCCGGTGCAGATACTGCTCAAGTGCCCCAATCAAATGGTCCGTCAAATGTTCCAGCGTTTGTGCATCCACGTGGTGCAACGATTAAGGTAAAGAAAAAAGCTTAAGACACTCTTCTGTGCAGATTTTCTTGAGTTTCTCTTCATTTTTCTTGAGTTTTTCTTTGAAGTTTTTCTTGATTTTTTCTTGAATTTCTCTTGAGTTTTGCTTGAGTTTTTCTTTGATTTTTTCTTGAGTTTTTCTTGAGTTTCTCTTGAGTTTTTCTTGAGTTTCTCTTGAGTTTTTCTTGAGTTTTTCTTGAATTTTTCTTGAGTTTCTCTCGATTTTTTCTTGAGTTTTTCTTGATTTTTTCTTGAATTTCTCTTGAGTTTTGCTTGAGTTTTTCTTGAATTTTTCTTGAGTTTTTCTTGAATTTCTCTTGAGTTTTGCTTGAGTTTTTCTTGAGTTTTTCTTGATTTTTTCTTGAGTTTTTCTTGAATTTCTCTTGAGTTTTTCTTGAATTTCTCTTGAGTTTTTCTTGAGTTTTTCTTGTTCTTCTTCCTGCAGACAATCGCACGCCGGCCTCTACCTGTTGACAGACGATGGTGAGGAGTCGCGGGATCCTCGGTGCCATGACAACAGCGATGACGATGACGAGGAGGATGATGATGATGATGAGGACGTGACCATGACGACGGCTTCCGCGTCGATTGGGAATTTGTCGTGCGTGACGAAGTTCGTCAAGACGCTGATGTCGCTGGTAAGTGGTAAACTTTAGTTAAAGTTCGAGGAAACTGAAGGAATCTTAAGAAAAGTTGGGAATAGTTCATTAAACTTCCAAGAACTTTAAAGAAACTTAAGGAATTTCGATAAAACTTGGGAAAACTTTATTCAACTTCCAAGAAACTTAAAGAAACTTCATTAAACTTCTAAGAAACTTCAAAGAAACTTAAGGAATTTCGATAAAACTTAGGAAAACTTCATTCAACTTCCAATAAACTTAAAGAAACTTCATTAAACTTCTAAGAAACTTAAGGAATTTCGATAAAACTTAGGAAAACTTCATTAAACTTCCAAGAAACTTCAAGGAAACTTAAGGAATCTCAATAAAATTTGGGAAAACTTCGTTAAACTTCCAAGAACTTTAAAGAAACTTCATTAAACTTCTAAGAAACTTAAGGAATTTCGATAAAACTTAGGAAAACTTCATTAAACTTCCAAGAAACTTAGAGAAACTTCGTAAAACCTCAAAGGAACTTAAGGAATCTCAATAAAACTTGGGAAAACTTCATTAAACTTCCAAGAAACTTCAAAGAAACTTAAGGAATCTCAATAAAATTTGGGAAAACTTCGTTAAACTTCCAAGAAACTTCGTAAAACTTCAAACAAACTTAAGGAATCTCAATAAAACTTGGGAAATCTTCATTAAACTTCCAAGAAACTTAAAGAAACTTCATTAAACTTTCAAGAAACTTCAAAGAAACTTAAGGAATCTCAATAAAACTTAGGAAAACTTCATTAAACTTCCGAGAAACTTAAAGAAACTTCGTAAAACTTCAAATAAACTTAAGGAATCTCAATAAAACTTGGGAAAACTTCATTAAACTTCCAAGAAACTTAAAGAAACTTCATTAAACTTCTAAGAAACTTAAGGAGTCTCAATAAAACTTAGGAAATCTTCATTGAACTTTCAAGAAACTTCAAAGAAACTTAAAGAATCTCAACAAAACTTAAGAAAACTGAACAAAACTCGACAAAACTTGACTAAACCCAATTAAACTGCAACTAAACTTACAAGAACTCGACATAAAAAGTTACGCTTTCGCAGATGGAGCACGGCGCAAGGGCCCACTTGAAGCACCTCGCCGAGTACTTTGGCTTCTTGTACGAGTTCGCCCGGATGGGCGACGAAGAGTGCAAATTCATGTTGCGCATCGGCGCCATTCACACGATGATCGACTTTTATTTGGGCCAACAACAACAACACCATCACCAACAGCAACAACAGCAACAAAGAACAACAAAACAACAGCAGCAAGAGTTTGTGAGTTCTTTAGCTGTTTTTCGCCAACTTTTCCCTTGTTTTTACCAACTTTTCTGTTGTTTTTATCAACTTTTTTCTTGTTTTTAACAACTTTTCTCTGGTTTTACCAACTTTTCTCTTGTTTTTAACAACTTTTCTCTTGTTTTTACCAACCTTTCTCTTGTTTTTAACAATTTTCTCTTGTTTTTAACAACTTTTCTTTTGTTTTTACCAACTTTTCTCTGTTTTTACCAACTTTTCTTTTGTTTTTACCAACTTTTCTCTTGTTTTTAACAATTTTCTCTTGTTTTTAACAACTTTTCTTTTGTTTTTACCAACTTTTCTCTGTTTTTACCAACTTTTCTTTTGTTTTTACCAACTTTTCTCTTGTTTTTAACAACCTTTCGCTTGTTTTTAACAACTTTTCGCTTATTTTACCAACTTTTCTCTTGTTTTTAACAACTTTTCTTTTGTTTTTACCAACTTTTCTCTTGTTTTTAACAATTTTCTCTTGTTTTTAACAACTTTTCTTTTGTTTTTACCAACTTTTCTCTGTTTTTACCAACTTTTCTTTTGTTTTTACCAACTTTTCTCTTGTTTTTAACAACTTTTCGCTTGTTTTTAACAACTTTTCGCTTATTTTACCAACTTTTCGCTTATTTTACCAACTTTTCTCTTGTTTTTAACAACTTTTCCCTTGTTTTTAACAACTTTTCGCTTGTTTTTAACAACTTTTCTCCTGTTTTACCAACTTTTCTCTTGTTTTACCAACTTTTCTCTTGTTTTTACCAACTTTTCTCTTGTTTTTACCAACTTTTCTCTTGCTTTTACCAACTTTTCTCTTGTTTTACCAACTTTTCTCTTGTTTTCGCCAACTTTTCTCTTGTTTTCACCACAACTTTTGTCATGTTCTCACCAAAAAAACAAAAACAGTTGGCAGACGTGAGCGAGGAGGAGGAGGACGAGGAGGAGGAGGAGGAAATAGTGTCTTTAGCAGCAGCAGCAGCGGCCGCCGCAGCAGCAGCAGCAGCCACCTCCTCAGCCGCGACAACAACCACCACCGGTGGTGGCGCCACCACCAACATCGACAAATACAAACCTGCGTCGCTCGACAAGATGATCGCGCTCGTCGCGCTCCTGGTGGAGAAGAGTCGCAGTCGCGTGGATGGCGCGTTACGTTTGAGCCGGCGCGATCGTTACGCCCTCGTCGGCGACTACGGGTACTATGGTGGATCCGCACGCGGATTCCCCTTCATCTACCACCAGATCAAGGACAACATCAATTTGCATCAGACGCGGAATTTGGTGCATTCGTTGTGCAGACAGCGCCATCTGTTGAGGAGGAGGAGGAGGAGGAGGACCAGGCGAAGAAGTAGGAGGAGGAGGGGGAGTCTTAATCGACGTATAAGCAGCGAGGGGGAGGAGGAGGAGGAGGAGGGGGAGGAGGAGGAATTGATGCTCGCCCCCCTCCTCATCGATATGATAGCGCAATCTATCGGTCGCAATGCGGAGGTGAGTTTTTCTGTTGTTAGCCACGTTTTCCACCCATTTAGCCAAGTTTTCCACCTTTAGCCAAGTTTTCCACCTTTTTCGTTTTAGCCACGTTTTCCACCCATTTAGCCGAGTTTTCCACATTTTAGCCGAGTTTTCCACCTTTAGCCGAGTTTTCCACCTTTAGCCAAGTTTTCCACCTTTTTCGTTTTAGCCACGTTTTCCACGCATTTAGCCAAGTTTTCCACCTTTTTCGTTTTAGCCGCGTTTTCCACGCATTTAGCCAAGTTTTCCACCTTTTGCGTTTTAGCCAAGTTTTTCACCTTTTTTTTTGCTATTTTCGTTCTTGTTGTTGATTCTTGGTTTTTTCTTCTTCACAGTCGAGTCAAACGTTCTTCAAGCTCCTGACGCTGTTGACGGAAAGTGGTGGGAGTGGTGGGGGAATGGGGAATTCGTCGACTTCGTCGTCGTCGTCTTCGTCGTCGATGATGATGATGGTCGCTGCATCGTTCACGGAGCTCGTGTTGCAAAAGGTTTGGGACGCGGCTGAATGCTGTCCGCATCTGGCTCTCGATTGGCTCGCGATTCAAGTCACACGCAATCGGACGGTGCACCAGTGGGTGATGGCGTCGATGGGCCACTGGCTCCAGCATTTCCTCGTCGCCAATCAGAATCAACGTGTGCGAAATGGTGAGGTTTTAATTTATTTGCCTTTTTTCTTCAAGTTTCCTTGAGATTTCTTGAAGTTTCCTTGAGTTTCCTTGAAGTTTCCTTGAGATTTCTGCAAGTTTCCTTGGGTTTTGTTAAGTTTCCTTGAAGTTTTCTTGGCATTTCTTGAAGCTTACTTGAGTTTTGTTCACTTTCCTTAAGTTTCCTTGAAGTTTTCTTGAGATTTATTGAAGTTTCCTTGGATTTTGTTAACTTTCCTTGAGTTTCCTTGAAGCTTCCTTGAGATTTCTTGAAGTTTACTTGAGTTTTGTTAACTTTCCTTAAGTTTCCTTGAAGTTTTCTTGGGGTTTCTTGAAGTTTCCTTGGGTTTTGTTAACTTTCCTTAACTTTCCTTGATGTTTTCTTGAAGTTTCCTTGGGTTTTGTTAACTTTCCTTAAGTTTCCTTGAAGTTTCCATGAAGTTTCCTTGGGTTTTGTTAACTTTCCTTAAGTTTCTTTGAAGTTTTCTTGAGATTTCTTGAAGTTTCCTTGGGTTTTGTTAACTTTCCTTAAGTTTCCTTGAGATTTCTTGGAGCTTCCTTGGGTTTTGTTAACTTTCCTTAAGTTTCCTTGAGATTTCTTGGAGCTTCCTTGGGTTTTGTTAACTTTCCTTAAGTTTCTTTGAAGTTTTCTTGAGATTCCTTGAAGTTTCCTTGAGTTTTTTTAACTTTCCTTAAGTTTCCTTGAAGTTTTCTTGAGATTTCTTGAAGTTTCCTTGGGTTTTGTTCACTTTCCTTAAGTTTCCTTGAAGTTTCCTTGGGTTTTGTTCACTTTCCTTGACATTTCTTGAAGTTTCCTTGAGTTTTGTTAACTTTCCTTGAGATTTCCCCTAGATGCCCCCCAAAATGTTCCCCCAGATGTCGCCCAAATTTAAGCACACTCTAATTCTTCTCCTCCCTCGTCTTCTTCTTCAGCCGCTGGTAACCTGTTGGTGTTCCTGGTGCCGAGCACGCAATTCCATCAGGGCTATCGTGCCTCGCATCGCCTGTTGCTACGGGACACGACGCAACTGTTACCAGCGGACGCACAATCGGTGCTGCACAAGATCTACGCCGCCCTCTTGCGGATCCTGCCGGCGTGCAAACAGTACACGGACATTCGGCTGCACGGCACGATGAAATTGACCAATTATTTTGCCCTGTTGCTCTACTGCTGCGTGTCGAAGAAGGAGAAATTGATGGTAGGAAGTTTCTCTTTTTTTTTAATTTGGAAGTTTCCTTAGAGTTTAGCCAAGTTTCCTGGAAGTTTCATGAAGTTTCTTGGAAGTTTACTTCACTTTCCATAAGTTTCCTTGACTTTCATGGAGTTTCCTTGAAGTTTCCTGGAAGTTTGAAGAAGTTTCTTGGAAGTTTACTTCACTTTCCATAAGTTTCCTTGATTTTCATGGAATTTCCTTGAAGTTTGAAGAAGTTTCATGAAGTTTCTTGGAAGTTTACTTCACTTTCCATAAGTTTCCTTGACATTCATGGAGTTTCCTTGAAGTTAAACAAAGTTTCCTTCAGTGTCCTTGAATTTTAGCGTAGTTCCCTTAAGTTTCATGGAGTTTTCTTGAAGTTTAGTTAAGTTCCTTGACTTTCATGAAGTTTCCTTGAATTTTAGCGTAGTTTCCTTAAGTTTCATGGAGTTTCGTTGAAGTTTAACGTAGTTTCCTTAAGTTTCATGGAGTTTCCTTGAAGTTTAGCGAAGTTTCCTTAAGTTTCATGGAGTTTGCTTGAAGTTTAGCGAAGTTTCCTTGACTTTCATGAAGTTTCCTTGAAGTTTAGCGTAGTTTCCTTAAGGTTCGTGGAGTTTCCTTGAAGTTTAGCTTAGTTTCCTTAAGTTTCATGGAGTTTCCTTGAAGTTTAGCGTAGTTTCCTTGACTTTCATGAAGTTTCCTTGAAGTTTAGCGTAGTTTCCTTAAGTTTCATGAAGTTTCCTTGAAGTTTAGCGTAGTTTCCTTAAGTTTCATGGAGTTTGCTTGAAGTTTAGCGAAGTTTCCTTGACTTTCATGAAGTTTCCTTGAAGTTTAGCGTAGTTTCCTTAAGGTTCGTGGAGTTTCCTTGAAGTTTAGCGTAGTTTCCTTGACTTTCATGAAGTTTCCTTGAAGTTTAACGTAGTTTCCTTAAGTTTCATGAAGTTTCCTTGAAGTTTAGCGTAGTTTCCTTAAGTTTCATGGAGTTTGCTTGAAGTTTAGCGAAGTTTCCTTGACTTTCATGAAGTTTCCTTGAAGTTTAGCGTAGTTTCCTTAAGGTTCATGGAGTTTGCTTGAAGTTTAGCGAAGTTTCCTTGACTTTCATGAAGTTTCCTTGAAGTTTAGCGTAGTTTCCTTAAGTTTCATGGAGTTTGCTTGAAGTTTAGCGAAGTTTCCTTGACTTTCATGAAGTTTCCTTGAAGTTTAGCGTAGTTTCCTTAAGTTTCATGGAGTTTGCTTGAAGTTTAGCGAAGTTTCCTTGACTTTCATGAAGTTTCCTTGAAGTTTAGCGTAGTTTCCTTAAGGTTCGTGGAGTTTCCTTGAAGTTTAGCGTAGTTTCCTTGACTTTCATGGAGTTTCCTTGAAGTTTAGCGTAGGTTCCTTACGTTTCATGGAGTTTTCTTGAAGTTTAGCGTAGTTTCCTTAAGTTTCATGAAGTTTCCTTGAAGTTTAGCGAAGTTTCTTTGACTTTCATGGAGTTTCCTTGAAGTTTAGCGTAGGTTCCTTGACTTTCATGAAGTTTCCTTGAAGTTTAGCGACGTTTCCTTAAGTTTCATGGAGTTTCCTTGACGTTTAGCGAAGTTTCTTTGACTTTCATGGAGTTTCCTTGAAGTTTAGCGTAGGTTCCTTGACTTTCATGAAGTTTCCTTGAAGTTTAGCGACGTTTCCTTAAGTTTCATGAAGTTTCCTTGAAGTTTAGCGAAGTTTCTTTGACTTTCATGGAGTTTCCTTGAAGTTTAGCGAGTTTCATTGACTTTCATGAAGTTTCCTTGAAGTTTAGCGACGTTTCCTTAAGTTTCATGGAGTTTCCTTGACGTTTAGCGAAGTTTCCTTGACTTTCATGAAGTTTCCTTGAAGTTTAGCGTAGGTTCCTTACGTTTCATGGAGTTTTCTTGAAGTTTAGCGAAGTTTCATTGACTTTCATGAAGTTTCCTTGAAGTTTAGCGAAGTTTCCTTAAGTTTCATGGAGTTTCCTTGAAGTTTAGCGAAGTTTCTTTGACTTTCATGAAGTTTCCTTGACTTTCATGGAGTTTCCTTGAAGTTTGGCGACGTTTCCTTAAGTTTCATGAAGTTTCCTTGAAGTTTAGCGAAGTTTCCTTGACTTTCATGGAGTTTCCTTGAAGTTTAGCGTAGTTTCCTTAAGTTTCATGGAGTTTCCTTGAAGTTTAGCGAAGTTTCTTTGACTTTCATGAAGTTTCCTTGAAGTTTAGCGAAGTTTCCTTGACTTTCATGAAGTTTCCTTGAAGTTTAGCGAAGTTTCCTTGACTTTCATGGAGTTTCCTTGAAGTTTAGCGTAGGTTCCTTACGTTTCATGGAGTTTTCTTGAAGTTTAGCGTAGTTTCCTTAAGTTTCATGAAGTTTCCTTGAAGTTTAGCGAAGTTTCCTTGACTTTCATGGAGTTTCCTTGAAGTTTAGCGTAGGTTCCTTACGTTTCATGGAGTTTTCTTGAAGTTTAGCGTAGTTTCCTTAAGTTTCATGAAGTTTCCTTGACGTTTAGCGAAGTTTCCTTGACTTTCATGAAGTTTCCTTTAAGTTTAGCGTAGGTTCCTTACGTTTCATGGAGTTTTCTTGAAGTTTAGCGAGTTTCATTGACTTTCATGAAGTTTCCTTGAAGTTTAGCGACGTTTCCTTAAGTTTCATGGAGTTTCCTTGACGTTTAGCGAAGTTTCCTTGACTTTCATGAAGTTTCCTTGAAGTTTAGCGTAGGTTCCTTACGTTTCATGGAGTTTTCTTGAAGTTTAGCGAAGTTTCATTGACTTTCATGAAGTTTCCTTGAAGTTTAGCGAAGTTTCCTTAAGTTTCATGGAGTTTCCTTGAAGTTTAGCGAAGTTTCTTTGACTTTCATGAAGTTTCCTTGACTTTCATGGAGTTTCCTTGAAGTTTGGCGACGTTTCCTTAAGTTTCATGAAGTTTCCTTGAAGTTTAGCGAAGTTTCCTTGACTTTCATGGAGTTTCCTTGAAGTTTAGCGTAGTTTCCTTAAGTTTCATGGAGTTTCCTTGAAGTTTAGCGAAGTTTCTTTGACTTTCATGAAGTTTCCTTGAAGTTTAGCGAAGTTTCCTTGACTTTCATGAAGTTTCCTTGAAGTTTAGCGAAGTTTCCTTGACTTTCATGGAGTTTCCTTGACGTTTAGCGTAGTTTCCTTAAGTTTCATGGAGTTTCCTTGAAGTTTAGCGTAGTTTCTTTGACTTTCATGAAGTTTCCTTGAAGTTTAGCGAAGTTTCCTTGACTTTCATGAAGTTTCCTTGAAGTTTGGCGACGTTTCCTTAAGTTTCATGACGTTTCCTTGAAGTTTAGCGAAGTTTCCTTGACTTTCATGAAGTTTCCTTGAAGTTTAGCATAGTTTCCTTGAAGTTTAGCGAAGTTTCCTTGACTTTCATGGAGTTTCCTTGACGTTTAGCGTAGTTTCCTTAAGTTTCATGGAGTTTCCTTGAAGTTTAGCGTAGTTTCTTTGACTTTCTTCGCACTTTTTTCTTCTTTTTCTCTAACATAACTAACTCTTGGCCAAAAAAAAACAGTTCGGGCCGCACATCCTCGAACTGTGGCACCTGTTCCATCCGAAGCTGTCGGAACCGTCGATCCCGGCGCATCACAACAAGCAGGCGCTGCTCGCCTTCTGGAACCACGTGTGCACCGATTGTCCGGAGAACGTGAAAATCATGCTCGACAATCCGCACATCACCAAGAACATCGCCTTCAACTACATTCTGTGAGTGATCGAAACTTCTTCGGCAACATTTTTTTTTGCAATTTCTTTGTTGTTATTGATGTCTTCAGGGCCGACCACGATGACCAGGAGATTGTCCTCTACAATCGCGCCATGTTGCCCGCCTACTACGGCCTCTTGCGCATGATGTGCCAGCAGTCGCGGGCGTTCGCCATCCATTTGGCCCAGCACCAGAACCTGCAGTGGGCCTTCAAGAACATCACGCCGTATCCGCCCCAGTATCCGGCGGTGAGTCTTAAGCGGTTTTTCTTGTGTCTTAAGAACCTTTTCTTGAGTCTTAAGAAGTTTTTCTTAAGTGTTAAGAACCTTTTCTTGAGTCTTAAGAAGTTTTTCTTAAGTGTTAAGAACCTTTTCTTGAGTCTTAAAAAGTTTTTCTTAAGTGTTAAGAACCTTTTCTTGAGTCTTAAGAAGTTTTTCTTAAGTGTTAAGAACCTTTTCTTGAGTCTTAAGAAGTTTTTCTTAAGTGCTAAGAGGTTTTTCTTAAGTGTTAGGAACCTTTTCTTGAGTCTTAAGAAGTTTTTCTTAAGTGTTAAGAACCTTTTCTTGAGTCTTAAGAAGTTTTTCTTAAGTGTTAGGAACTTTTTCTTGAGTCTTAAGAAGTTTTTCTTAAGTGTTAAGAACCTTTTCTTGAGTCTTAAGAAGTTTTTCTTAAGTGTTAAGAACCTTTTCTTGAGTCTTAAGAAGTTTTTCTTAAGTGCTAAGAGGTTTTTCTTAAGTGTTAGGAACCTTTTCTTGAGTCTTAAGAAGTTTTTCTTAAGTGTTAGGAACTTTTTCTTGAGTCTTAAGAGGTTTTTCTTAAGTGTTAAGAACCTTTTCTTGAGTCTTAAGAAGTTTTTCTTAAGTGTTAAGAACCTTTTCTTGAGTCTTAAGAAGTTTTTCTTAAGTGCTAAGAGGTTTTTCTTAAGTCTTAAGAACTTTTCTTGAGTCTTAAGAGGTTTTTCTTAAATCTTGAGAGTTTTTTCTTGAGTCTTAAGAGTTTTTCTTGAGCCTTAGGAGGTTTTTCTTAAGTGTTAAGAGGTTTTTCTTAAGTGTTAGGAACGTTTTCTTGAGTCTTAAGAAGTTTTTCTTAAGTGTTAAGAACGTTTTCTTGAGTCTTAAGAAGTTTTTCTTAAGCGCTAAGAGTTTTTTCTTGAGTCTTAAGAGGTTTTTCTTAAATCTTGAGTTTTTCTTGAGTCTTAAGAGTTTTTCTTGAGTCTTAAGAGGTTTTCTTAAGTCTTGAGAGTTTTTTCTTGAGTCTTAAGAGATTTTTCTTAAGTGTTAAGATGCGTTTCTTGAGTCTTAAGAACTTTTTCTTAAGTCTTAAGAGTTTTTTTCTTAACTGTTAAAAGTTTCTTGAAATTGATTTAAAATTCTTTTCTCTAGGCCGTCGAGGAGTTGTTTAAGATGATGGAGGTGATGGTGACGAAATATCCGGATATGACGGAGGCGGAGCATCGGGAGATTGTCAACTTTCGACGGGCGACGATCAGCACGTATTTGCAGGTTACGTTTGTTTTTTTTTGTTTTGCTAACTTTGGTTGAGATTCCTCAAGATTCTTGAAGGTTTAATGAAGTTTTTTCAAGTTTCTCGGCTGCTCGATGAAGTTTTGTTGAGTTTTCTTAAGTTTTGTTGTGTTTTGTCGAGTTTCTTGGAAGTTTAATGATCTTTTCTTGAGTTTTCTGAAGTATGATTGAGATTCCTTAAGTTTCTTGGAAGTTTAGTGAAGTTCTTTAAGATACTCTGAAGTTTAATGAAGTTTTGTTGAGTTTTCTTGAAGTTTCCTTGAAGTTTAGCGAAGTTTCATTCAATTTCCTTGAAGTTTAACGAAGTTTCCATGAAGTTTCACGAAGTTTCCTTCAGTTTTACGAAGTTTCCTCGAAGTTTAACGAAGTTTCCATGAAGTTTAACGCAGTTTCCTTAAGTTTCACGAAGTTTCCTCGAAGTTTTATGCAATTTCCTTGAAGTTTAGCGAAGTTTCCTGAAGTTTCACGAAGTTTCCTCGAAGTTTCACGAAGTTTCCTTCAGTTTTACGAAGTTTCCTCGAAGTTTAACGAAGTTTCCATGAAGTTTAACGCAGTTTCCTTAAGTTTCACGAAGTTTCCTCGAAGTTTTATGCAATTTCCTTGAAGTTTAGCGAAGTTTCCTTGAAGTTTAACGCAGTTTCCTTAAGTTTTACGAAGTTTCCTTGAAGTTTCACGAAGTTTCCTCGAAGTTTCCATGAAGTTTCCTTGAAGTTTAGCGTAGTTTCCTTAAGTTTCACGAAGTTTCCTCGAAGTTTCACGAAGTTTCCTTGAAATTTAACGAAGTTTTATGCAATTTCCTTGAAGTTTCACGAAGTTTTATGCAATTTCCTCGAAGTTTAACGAAGTTTCCTTCAGTTTTACGAAGTTTCCTCGAAGTTTAACGAAGTTTCCATGAAGTTTAACGCAGTTTCCTTAAGTTTCACGAAGCTTCCTCGAAGTTTTATGCAATTTCCTTGAAGTTTAGCGAAGTTTCCTGAAGTTTCACGAAGTTTCCTTCAGTTTTACGAAGTTTCCTTCAGTTTTACGAAGTTTCCTCGAAGTTTAACGAAGTTTCCATGAAGTTTAACGCAGTTTCCTTAAGTTTCACGAAGTTTCCTCGAAGTTTTATGCAATTTCCTTGAAGTTTAGCGAAGTTTCCTTGAAGTTTAACGCAGTTTCCTTAAGTTTTACGAAGTTTCCTTGAAGTTTCACGAAGTTTCCTCGAAGTTTCCATGAAGTTTAACGCTGTTTCATGCAATTTCCTCGAAGTTTAACGCAGTTTCCTCGAAGTTTCACAAACGTTAAAACGTGACACAAATTTTCTCCCCGCACAAAGATCCTCGACGGACGCACCAGCTGGACGACGCTGATCACCGCCTACCGCCTCCTGATGGACGACAACAACGACAAGTTCTACGCCGTCTACAACGGCGGCCTGCAGATCGTCTTCGAGGTGAACTAATCCCGAATTTTCCACCAAAAAAAAACAACCACTTTAACCTCAAAAAATCGTCTTCTTCTCGCAGTCCTTCCAGAACCTGCACGTGATGCTGCACGAGGCGACGGCGTGTCACATCGCCGGCGAACTGATCGACGTCCTCGCGATCATGCTCGATCTGATCCGATGCGTGCACGAGTATCGCGACCAGAAGGAGGCGAGAGACTTGATCACGGCCAACAAGGATTGGCTGGAGGTGGTTCGCAAGTTGGCCACGCTACTGAACACGTACAATCCGCCGGAGATGCACGCCTACTGTCTGGGTACGATCGAATTCGCCGAGAAACGAGATTTAGCCAAGTTTTTTACCAAAAAATTTTTTCTTTTCGTGGTTTGTGTCTCGGCTAAAAACAGAGATTCTCAAGGAATTGTTGCTGATCATGCCGGGCGAGTCGCTGCAGATTCTCCTTCCGTTACTGTCGCACTGTCACGCCGCGTTCCAAGATACGCACGATGCGGTACCGCTGGGCCCGTATTTCCCGCGGAAAGGTGGCGCTGCTGCGGCACATTTGTCGGCGATGACGGCGCCGATGGCGGCGGTCGGTGGTAATAGTGGTGGGGGTGGTGGTTATAAAGGGGGAGGAGGGGGAGGAGGAGGGGGGATGATGACGATGGTGGGGGGCGGGGCGCGACCGATTCGGCCGATGGTGCAGATGACGGTGCCGCAGAATCAGTTGGAGTGCGCGCGGGTGAGTCACTTTTCTTGAGTTTTCTTACGTTTACGTCGGGTTTTCTTAAGTTTCCCTCGAGTTTTCTTAAGTTTCC
This sequence comes from Hololepta plana, assembly GCA_963695495.1. Classification (NCBI taxonomy): domain Eukaryota; kingdom Metazoa; phylum Arthropoda; class Insecta; order Coleoptera; family Histeridae; genus Hololepta; species Hololepta plana. The sequence goes on from OY968835.1 coordinate 14,233,242, forward strand.
TTGAAGTTTACATGAAGTTTTCTTAAGTTTCTTTAAGTTTACATCAAGTTTCCTTGAAGTTTTCTTAAGTTTCTTTAAGTTTACATGAAGTTTCCTTAAGTTTCTTTAAGTTTACATCAAGTTTCCTTGAAGTTTTCTTAAGTTTCTTTAAGTTTACATGAAGTTTCTTGAAGTTTTTTTAAGTTTCTTTAAGTTTACATGAAGTTTTCTTAAGTTTCCTTGAGTTTATGTCACTTCTCTTAAGTTTACATCGAGTTTTCTTAAGTTTCCTTGAAGTTTTCTTAAGTTTCTTTAAGTTTACATGAAGTTTTCTTAAGTTTCCTTGAAGTTTTCTTAAGTTTCTTTAAGTTTACATCAAGTGTTCTTAAGTTTCCTTGAGTTTAAGTCACTTCTCTTAAGTTTACATCGAGTTTTCTTAAGTTTCCTTGAAATTTTCTTAAGTTTCTTTAAGTTTACATGAAGTTTTCTTAAGTTTCCTTCAGTTTATGTCACTTTTCTTACGTTTACATCAAGTTTCTTTAAGTTTACATCAAGTTTTCTTAAGTTTCCTTGAAGTTTTCTTAAGTTTCTTTAAGTTTACATGAAGTTTTCTTAAGTTTCCTTCAGTTTATGTCACTTCTCTTAAGTTTACATCGAGTTTTCTTAAGTTTCCTTGAAGTTTTCTTAAGTTTCTTTAAGTTTACGTCGGGTTTTCTTAAGTTTCCTTCGAGTTTTCTTAAGTTTCTTGAAGTGTCTTTGAAGTTTTCTTAATTTTCTTTAAGTTTACATGAAGTTTTGTTAAGTTTCCTTCACTTTACATGAAGTTTTCGTAAGTTTCCATCAAGTCTACATGCAGTTATCCCAAGTTTCCGGCAAGTTTATGTCACTTTTATTCAGTTTCCTTGAAGTTTTCTTAAGTTTGCCTCAAGTTTTCTCAAGTTTCTTTAAGTTTACATGAAGTTTTCTTAAGTTTCCTTCACTTTACATGAAGTTTTCTTAAGTTTCCTTCACTTTACATGAAGTTTTCTTAAGTTTCCTTCACTTTACATGAAGTTTTCTTAAGTTTCCTTCACTTTACATGAAGTTTTCTTAAGTTTCTTTAAGTTTACATGAAGTTTTCTTAAGTTTCCTTGAGTTTATGTCGCTTTTCTTAAGTTTACATCAAGTTTTCTTAAGTTTCCTTCAAGTTTTCTTAAGTTTACATCGAGTTTTCTTAAGTTTACATCAGTTTTCTTAAGTTTCCTTGAAGTTTTCTTAAGTTTCTTTAAGCTTACATGAACTTTTCTTAAGTTTCCTTGAGTTTATGTCACTTTTCTTAAGTTTACATCAAGTTTTCTTAAGTTTTCTTGAACTTTTCTTAAGTTTCCTTGAGTTTATGTCGCTTTTCTTAAGTTTACATCAAGTTTTCTTAACTTTTCTTGAACTTTTCTTAAGTTTCCTTCAAGTTTATGTCACTTTTCTCAAGTTTCCATCAAGTTTTCTCACGTTTCCGCGACTCTCGTTCAAGGGCGTGGACCCGGAGTACGATGCCGCCCTCGACAAATTCTACCGGCCCTATCACCTGTTCGTCGACGCCCTCTGCAAACTGACCGTCGCCACTCGCGACTCTTCGTCGTCGTCGTCCCCCCTCTGCGAGACGATGGTCACGTTGAGTGCGATGGTCGGATTCGAGGCGGTGCCCCTCCACTCTACACTCTTCCCCGCCTTCTGGCTCGAAATGTTACGGGTAAGAAACAAACGTAACCCAAAAAAAAAAACCCCCAAAAAAAATAAAAAATTCAAATTTCCCGCCGCAGAATCCCGATCGCAAATACGTCTCGCTGCTGACATCTAGCAACTACTTTGTCGACTACATTGACACCGTGCTGTTGGACGAGCGGAAGGCACTCACCAATGACGTCATCTATCAGTTTGTCGTCGCCTACTTTCCCAAGGTAACGTAAAACCAAGAACAATCGTAGAGAAAGCGAAGACAAGAACCAAACTCACCGGGTCGGGTCGGTAATACAGGTCTCTGCACACGTCCTATCCGCGCAAACCCTCGCCGAGATCAACAATCGCGTCGTCACGCTGACGAAACAGATCGATACCGTCGACGATCTGCTGCTGTTGAATCGCCATCAGCAACGCGGACTGTTGTTGTTGCTGTTGCTGGGCGATTTGCGCGCCCTCGTCATCGTTTATAGCGCCGTAGCAGCCAAGGCAACAACCGCAGCAGCCAAGACAACAACCACCGCAGCCAAGGCAACAACCACCGCAGCCAAGGTAACAACCACCGCAGCCAAGACAACAACCAGCGCAGCCAAGACAACAACCACCGCAGCCAAGGCAACAACCACAGCAGCCAGGACAACAACCGCAGCAGTCAAGACAACAACCACCGCAGCTAGGACAACAACCGCAGCAGTCAAGACAACCACCGCAGCCAAGACAACAACCGCAGCAGCCAAGGCAACAACCACCGCAGCCAAGACAACAACCACCGCAGCAGCCTCGACAACAACCACCGCAGCAGCCACGACAACAACCACCAGCAGCACGATCGCCATGACGACGCAAATTGCGTTTCGTGGCGCCCTCGAGCGATTGCGCTCGCGATTGAAACGGTTGCATGGTAACGGCGAGTCAACAAGAAATTTTCGCTCTATTGACTGTTGTTTGTTTGTTTGTTTCCACACGCGACAGATGAATTGTCGATGACGACGATGACGAGAGAGGGCCGTCGTCATGGCAACAATATGTCAACAATGGGGGCGGTTGCTATGCAATCAACGTCATCTAGCGGCGGCGTTACCAAGCAACAACACGACGACGATGTTGACGATGATGACGTTGTCGTTAGCAACGAAGAGGAGGAGGAGGAGGTGGGGGAAGATGATGATGATTGGCGCCATCTGGGGAGGAAACGAAAACGCACCGCAACCACCACCTATCATCATCATCACCATGGCGACGAACGACAATCAACGTCAACAACAACGCCATGTCAAAAGAAACGGAGGCGAAACGTCAAACAGCGCCATCTACATCAACAATATCGTCGTTACACTAGTAGTAGTAGTAGTAGTAGCAGCAGCGGTGGCAATAGTAGCAGTAGTTGCTATGACGACGACGACGAACAACAACAACAGATGGCGCTGCCGTCTTCTTCTTCTTCTTCGTCGGGGTCGTCGATGGCGGCGGCGGCGGCGATTATTCAAGGAACTACAACGGGTAACCATGGCGAGAGTAGTAGTAAACAACAACAGTTGACGGAGTTGCACGACGTGGACCGTTTGGCCGTGTGCGTCGACGAGCTGATCGCCGTCGTGCAAACGATCATCGTGGACGGCAGTGGAAGCAACGTTTAGCAAAATTACAGGTTTCTGTAAGATTTTCGCGGGAAATCGCAAACTGAGTGCGGCAGAGCGTTGGCGAACGGAAGCGCAAACGAGCGGCCGCGTCCGTTGCCCGTATCGACGTCGAGAGTGAAATTTAGCAAAATTACAGGTTTCTGTAAGATTTTCGCGGGAAATCGCAAACTGAGTGCGGCAGAGCGTTGGCGAACGGAAGCGCGAACGAGCGGCCGCATCCGTTGCCCGTATCGACGTCGAAAGCGAAATTTAGCAAAATTACAGGTTTCTGTAAGATTTTCGCGGGAAATCGCAAACTGAGTGCGGCAGAGCGTTGGCGAACGGAAGCGCAAACGATTAATCGCGTCCGTTGCCCGTATCGACGTCGAAAGTGAAATTTAGCAAAATTACAGGTTTCTGTAAGATTTTCGCGGGAAAGCGCAAACTGAGTGCGGCAGAGCGTTGGCGAACGGAAGCGCGAACGAGCGGCCGCGTCCGTTGCCCGTATCGACGTCGAGAGTGAAATTTAGCAAAATTACAGGTTTCTGTAAGATTTTCGCGGGAAAGCGCAAACTGAGTGCGGCAGAGCGTTGGCGAACGGAAGCGCGAACGAGCGGCCGCGTCCGTTGCCCGTATCGACGTCGAGAGTGAAATTTAGCAAAATTACAGGTTTCTGTAAGATTTTCGCGGGAAAGCGCAAACTGAGTGCGGCAGAGCGTTGGCGAACGGAAGCGCGAACGATTAATCGCGTCCGCTGCCCGTATCGACGTCGAAAGTGAAATTTAGCAAAATTACAGTTTTCTGTAAAATTAAAAGCCGTGCGAAACAAAGTGCGTGCCGTCAGTCAGTCAGTGTTTATAATCAATTTCTCTCTCTCTCTCGATGTTGTTGTTGTTGATTGTTCCTTTTGCGCCATTTTACGCACGCTACGTGAAGAAGAAGGGGGGGGGGGGGGTGAACTTAAATATAAGTGAAAAAAAAAAAACAACAAACGAACAACAAACGAAGAATAAGACTCTTTTAATTATTATTATCATCATCATTAATTAGCATTATAACCCTACATTTATAATTGGAATTATTACTACTACTATTATTATTATAATTAAATTAATATCGATAGAAGACGAGTGAATTATTTAAAAAACAAAACACACAAAACATCACTTTTCCCCCCCTCTCTCGTCCAATCACAATCCGTAATTGCGCACCATCTATTCGCTAGTAGACGAACTAAATGCTGCTAGTAGCAGCAGCAGCAGCACCATCTATGAGCGAGCGGCCGAACTATGCACGCACATTTGTTGTACGAATCGAGGATAGAGGGCGCGACAAACAAATATATATATATATATATCAATTGGCATTTATTTAATTAATCAATCAAAATCAGAACAGAAATCAAGTTTTGCTGTTTTTCATTGCCATAGTTACGCACTGCAATAATAATAATAATAACAATTGACGTGTGTGTGTATATATATATATTATATGTACACTGACATTTAAATAACGAAACAAAGGCGGAAAGAAAAAAGTGGCGGGGGCGGCCGAACGAACAAATTAAGGTGGGGGGTGGGGGACAAAAACAACGTACAAAAAGAAAATGGCGGAATGTAGACATACGCTCGTGAAAGAGAGAGAAAGAAAATAATCGACAACCTCGACCCCCCCCCTTTTTCCCCCCCACAATGCCGCCCCCCTCCCAACTGTCATCGCCGCCCCACCCCACCCCCTCCAACCAGTCAATTATTATTATTACTATTACTATTACCTTGGCTGGTTGCTAGGCAAACAAAAATTGAAAGAAGAAAAAAAGGAGGGAGGGGGGGGGGAGGAAACGGGGGGTGGGGAGTAGTAGAATCGATGCGCCATTGTTGTTGTTGCTGTTCCGCAGACGCTTGTTTATTTCGCCGCTACTACTTGTTAGTTTGTTTGTTTAGCAACGGTTGCTAGGGGGCGGTTTTTTTTTGCAAATTTGGACTCGTGAGCGAAAAATAATCCACGTAAACAACGCCTTAGCAACGGTTGCTAGGGGGCGGTTCTTTTTTTTGCAAATTTGGACTCGGAGCGAAAAATAATCGACGTAAACAACGCCTTAGCAACGGTTGCCAGGGGGGCGGTTTTTTTGCAAATTTGGACTCGTGAGCGAAAAATAATCGACGTAAACAACGCCTTAGCAACGGTTGCTAGGGGGCGGTTTTTTTGCAAATTTGGACTCGTGAGCGAAAAATAATCGACGTAAACAACGCCCTTAGCAACGGTTGCTAGGGGGCGGTTTTTTTGCAGATTTGGACTCGTGAGCGAAAAATAATCGACGTAAACAACGCCTTAGCAACGGTTGCTAGGGGGGCCGTTTTTTTTTTTTTTTTCTTTGCAGATTGTTTGTTTTTGTTTCGCCGCTGTGTGGAGAGATGGCGCCGCGCCACTAACTGCTTCATTGTTGTTTCCATCGTTTCCTTATCTCTGCTCCAATATGACCGTCTCCTGCGGGCACAGCTTCAACTCCTCCAACGTCTTCGTGACATCTAATACTGTCAGCTGTCATTGCGCGGAGGGGGCGGGGCGGGGCGAAAAAGAAAACAATCGGTTGTTAGGGCGTGTTTGTTTGTTTGTTTGTTTGTTGCTAGGCAGAGATAGACTTACGTCGCGCCGCGGCCAACTGGAGATGGCCTTGTACTCGTCGCTTGGATACCCCTCCACCACCAGGTAGTCGAGCAGGGTTTGGAGGGGCGCGTTGGCATGGAAACGCCGTTCCAAATGGTCGCCCTTGGGCAACCGGAAACGGATCTTGGTGGTCGACGTCGATGTCGTCGTCGTCGATGTCGTGTTGTTGGCTCCCCCCACCGTGTTGTTGTCGTTGTTGCTAAGGCGGCCATTGTTGTTGTTGTTGCTATGCGACATGGCGGAGGTGGTGGCGCCGCCGCCGCCGTGGTGGTTGTTGGTGGTGGTGGTGGAGGATCCGCGAGCTCCGATCCGTCGAGGTGCGTCGTGCGTTTCCGCCGGTTCCGGTGGCAGTGTCGCCTCCACCTCGCGCCGATACGTCTCTTTGCGTCGCCGCGCGACCGCCCGCTCCGACTCGATCCGCTCGAGTTCGGTGCGTTCCGCCTCCGCCTGTTGCCTACGCAACGCCTCCTTCGCCCTATTATCAGTTCGAGGTTAAGTCTTAAGTTGATCTGGGTTAAGTCTTAAGTTCAAGCTTAAGTCTTAAGTTCTAAGTTAAGCCTCAAGATCTAGGTCAAGTCTTAAGTTCTAAGTTAAGCCTCAAGTTCAAGCTTAAGACTTAAGTTCAAGCTGAAGACTTGAGTTCAAGCATCAGCCTCAAGATCTAGGTTAAGTCTTAAGTTCAAACTTAAGACTTGAGTTCAAGCTTAAGACTTGAGTTCAAGCATCAGTCTTAAGTTCTAAGTTAAGCCTCAAGTTCAAGCTTAAGTCTTAAGTTCAAGCTTAAGACTTGAGTTCAAGCATCAGCCTCAAGATCTAGGTTGAGTCTTAAGTTCTAAGTTAAGCCTCAAAGTTCAAGCTTAAGTCTTAAGTTCAAGCTTAAGACTTGAGTTCAAGCTTAAGACTTGAGTTCAAGCATCAGCCTCAAGATCTAGGTTAAGCCTCAAGATCTAGGTCAAGTCTTAAGTTCTAAGTTAAGCCTCAAGTTCAAGCTTAAGTCTTAAGTTCAAGCTTAATACTTGAGTTCAAGCTTAAGACTTGAGTTCAAGCATCAGCCTCAAGATCTAGGTTGAGTCTTAAGTTCTAAGTTAAGCCTCAAGATCTAGGCCAAGTCTTAAGTTCTAAGTTAAGCCTCAAGTTCAAGCTTAAGTCTTAAGTTCAAGCTTAAGACTTGAGTTCAAGCTTAAGACTTGAGTTCAAGAATCAGCCTCAATATGTAGGTTGAGTCTTAAGTTCTAAGTTAAGCCTCAAGATCTAGGTTAAGTCTTAAGTACTAAGTTAAGCCTCAAGTTCAAGCTTAACTCTTAAGTTCTAAGTTAAGCCTCAACATCTCGGTTAAGTCTTAAGATCGAGGTTAAACCTCAAGTTTAAACTTAAGCTTTAAATTCCAAGTAAAGCCTCCAGGTATGGGTTAAATCTTAAAATCTAGGTTAAGTCTTAAGTTCAAGCTTCTGCCTCAAGTTCAAGCTAAATTCTTAAGTTCAAGCTGAAGTGTTCAGTTATAGGCCAACACTTAAGTTCCAGTTTAAGCCTCAAGTTCATGCTTAAGTCTTAACTTTCAAGTTAAGCCTCAAGTTCAAGCTTCGGCTTCAAGTTAAGTCTTAAGTTCCAAGTGGAGCCTCAAGATCTAGGTTAAGCCTCAAGTTCAAGCTTCAGCCTCAAGACCTACGTTAACTCTTAAGTTCCAAGTGGAGGCTCAAGACATTGGTTAATCCTCAAGTTCAAACATCAGCCTCAAGTTCAAGCTTAAGTCTTAACTTTCAAGTTAAGCCTCAAGTTCAAGCTTCGGCTTCAAGTTAAGTCTTAAGTTCCAAGTGGAGCCTCAAGATCTAGGTTAAGCCTCAAGTTCAAGCTTCAGCCTCAAGACCTACGTTAACTCTTAAGTTCTAAGTGCAGCCTCAAGACATTGGTTAAGCCTCAAGTTCAAACATCAGCCTCAAGTTCATGCTTAAGTCTTAACTTTCAAGTTAAGCCTCAAGTTCAAGCTTCGGCTTCAAGTTAAGTCTTAAGTTCCAAGTGGAGCCTCAAGATCTAGGTTAAGCCTCAAGTTCAAGCTTCAGCCTCAAGACATAGGTTAAGCCTCAAGTTCAAACTTAAGTCTTGAGTTCCAAGTTAAGCCTCAAGTTCAAGCTTCAGCCTCAAGTTCAAACTTAAGTCTTAAGTTAAGCCTCAAGATCTGAGGTTAACTATTACAGTTTAAAAAAAAAAGCCTCGAGCCTCACCTGTCCGCCTCCAAGCTCTGATTGTACGCGACGTCTTGCTCCCATTTGACCAGTTCCCGCTCGGCCCGTTCCCGTTCCTCCTGCAGTTCCGCCCTTCGATTGTCGTTGAACACGTCGACCACTTCGATCAGTCGCGAGAGGAAATCGTTCACGCCCACGTTACCTTAGAAACAACAACAACCAGAACTTACTACTACAAGCAACAACAAACAAACAACAACAACTTCTTGTCGTTGTAAACAACGCCCTTAGCAACGGTTGCTAGGGGGCGATATTTTTGCAGATTCCGACTCGTGAGCGAAAAATAATCGACGTAAACAACGCCCTTAGCAACGGTTGCTAGGGGGCGATATTTTTGCAGATTCCGACTCGTCAGCGAAAAATAATCGACGTAAACAACGCCCTTAGCAACGGTTGCTAGGGGGCGATATTTTTGCAGATTCCGACTCGTCAGCGAAAAATAATCGACGTAAACAACGCCCTTAGCAACGGTTGCTAGGGGGCGATATTTTTGCAGATTCGGACTCGTGAGCGAAAAATAATCGTCATGGTTACCGTAGATGATCGTGTACACGATAATGTTCGACCGGTTCTTCATGATGACAATGATGGCGGGCAGTTTCGTCGTCGGCACGTTCCACAGATTCGCCGTGATCTTGTTGTTACTGTTGCTGCCCAAGCAGTCGCATGCGGCGACGGCACGATAGAGACGCGATTTGTTCGCCGCATACGTCAGATCCCAGCCCCACAGCACGAAATTGTGATCGAGCAATTGCGTCACGTGCTCGTTGCCCAGCAATTGCGTGCAAAAGACGTTCGCCAGGACGCTCTGGTCGTGGTGCAGGTAGAGGGCCAAGATTTTGCGCTACGACGGCGATAGAAAGAGAGAACATTTTTTAGGTTAAGTCAAAGTTAAATTCTGCGTGAAAGTGAGGTTAAATAATTGGTGGGGGGGGGGGGGGGAGGTTAAGTTGTGGGAGGAAGGTGAAGTTAAGTTATGAGGCATAGTGAGGCTAAGTTATGGAGAAAAGTGAGGTTAATTTATGAGGCAAAGTGAGGTTAATTTATGAGGCAAAGTGTGGTTAAGGTATGAGGCAAAGTGAGGTTAAGTTATGGAGAAAAGTGAGGTTAAGTTATGGGGTAAAGTGAGGTTAAGTTATGGGAGAAATTGAGGTTAAGTTATCGAGAAAAGTGAGGTTAAGTTATGGAGAAAAGTGAGGTTAAGTTTTGGGGGAAATTGAGGTTAAGTTATGGAGGAAAGTGAGGTTAATTTATGAGGCAAAGTGAGGTTACGTTATGGAGAAAAGTGAGGTTAAGTTATGAGGCAAAGTGAGGCTAAGTTATGGGAGGAAAGTGAGGTTAATTTATGAGGCAAAGTGAGGTTAAGTTATGGAGAAAAGTGAGGTTAAGTTATGGGGTAAAGTGAGGTTAAGTTATGGGAGAAATTGAGGTTAAGTTATCGAGAAAAGTGAGGTTAAGTTATGGAGAAAAGTGAGGTTAAGTTTTGGGGGAAATTGAGGTTAAGTTATGGAGGAAAGTGAGGTTAATTTATGAGGCAAAGTGAGGTTACGTTATGGAGAAAAGTGAGGTTAAGTTATGAGACAAAGTGAGGCTAAGTTATGGGAGGAAAGTGAGGTTAATTTATGAGGCAAAGTGAGGTTAAGTTATGGAGAAAAGTGAGGTTAAGTTATGAGGCAAAGTGAGGCTAAGTTATGGGAGGAAAGTGAGGTTAATTTATGAGGCAAAGTGAGGTTAAATAATTGGTGGGGGGGAGGTTAAGTTGTGGGAGGAAGGTGAAGTTAAGTTATGAGGCATAGTGAGGCTAAGTTATGGAGAAAAGTGAGGTTAATTTATGAGGCAAAGTGAGGTTAATTTATGAGGCAAAGTGTGGTTAAGGTATGAGGCAAAGTGAGGTTAAGTTATGGAGAAAAGTGAGGTTAAGTTATGGGGTAAAGTGAGGTTAAGTTATGGGAGAAATTGAGGTTAAGTTATCGAGAAAAGTGAGGTTAAGTTATGGAGAAAAGTGAGGTTAAGTTTTGGGGGAAATTGAGGTTAAGTTATGGAGGAAAGTGAGGTTAATTTATGAGGCAAAGTGAGGTTACGTTATGGAGAAAAGTGAGGTTAAGTTATGAGGCAAAGTGAGGCTAAGTTATGGGAGGAAAGTGAGGTTAATTTATGAGGCAAAGTGAGGTTAAGTTATGGAGAAAAGTGAGGTTAAGTTATGGAGAAAAGTGAGGTTAAGTTATGAGGCAAAGTGAGGCTAAGTTATGGGAGGATAGTGAGGTTAATTTATGAGGCAAAGTGAGGTTAAGTTATGGAGAAAAGTGAGGTTAAGTTATGAGGCAAAGTGAGGTTAAGGTGTGGGAGGAAAGTGAGGTTAAGTTATGGGAGGAAAGTGAGGTTAAGTTTTGGGGGAAAGTAGGGTTAAGTTATGGAAAACGTGAGGTTAGATTATGTATGAAACTGAGGTTAAGTTATGAAGCTAAGTGAGGTTAAGTTATGGAGGAAAGTGAGGTTAACTTATGAGGCAAAGTGAGGTTAAGTTATGGGGGAAAGTGAGGTTAATTTACGAGGTAGAGTGAGGTTCGATTATGAATGAAACTGAGGTTAATTTATGAGGCAAAGTGGGGTTAAGTTATGGAGAAAGTGAGGTTAAGTTATGGAAAAAGTGAGGTTAAGTTGTGGGGGAAGAAAGTGAGGTTGAGAGGAAAGAAAGTGAGGTTAAGACGAAAGAAGGTGAGGTTAAAACGAAAGAAAGTGAGGTTAAGAGGAAAGAAAGTGAGGTTAAGACGAAAGAAAGTGAGGTTCAGACGCAAGAAAGTGAGGTTAAGACACAAGAAAGTGAGGTTCAGACGCAAGAAAGTGAGGTTAAGACGAAAGAAAGTGAGGTTAAGACGCAAGAAAGTGAGGTTAAGACGCAAGAAAGTGAGGTTAAGACGAAAGAAAGTGAGGTTAAGACGCAAGAAAGTGAGGTTAAGACGAAAGAAAGTGAGGTTAAGACGCAAGAAAGTGAGGTTCAGACGAAAGAAAGTGAGGTTAAGACGCAAGAAAGTGAGGTTAAGACGCAAGAAAGTGAGGTTAAGACGAAAGAAAGTGAGGTTAAGACGCAAGAAAGTGAGGTTAAGACGCAAGAAAGTGAGGTTAAGACGAAAGAAAGTGAGGTTAAGACGCAAGAAAGTGAGGTTAAGACGAAAGAAAGTGAGGTTAAGACGAAAGAAAGTGAGGTTAAGACGAAAGAAAGTGAGGTTAAGACACAAGAAAGTGAGGTTCAGACGCAAGAAAGTGAGGTTAAGACGAAAGAAGGTGAGGTTAAGACGAAAGAAAGTGAGGTTAAGACGCAAGAAAGTGAGGTTAAGACGCAAGAAAGTGAGGTTAAGACGAAAGAAAGTGAGGTTAAGACGCAAGAAAGTGAGGTTAAGACGCAAGAAAGTGAGGTTAAGACGAAAAGAAAGTGAGGTTAAGACGAAAGAAAGTGAGGTTAAGACGCAAGAAAGTGAGGTTAAGACGAAAGAAAGTGAGGTTAAGACGCAAGAAAGTGAGGTTAAGACGCAAGAAAGTGAGGCTAAGGAGGCAGAAAGAAAGTGAGGTTAAGTGACGGGGGGGGGGGCGAGAAGTGAGGTTAACTCCCCCTCCTCCCCCACCCCCCTCCTCAAAAAAAAAACAAAACTCACGTCCTTGGTCGGCTTGTGACACGCCTCCTTCAGCGCGTCATCTAGCGTGCCCACGTAGAACGTCGGATGCTTGGTGCCGTAGCGTTGCGTGTACTGTTCACTGAACTGAATACTACCGACGATATCGTCCTCTATCGCCTCGGAAACTAACCAACAAACAATATCAACAACAAACGACAAACAACGTTAAGGAAAGAGTGTCAAACAATTGTCACATCGCCCCTTCCACTCGTCACCCCCCCCCCCCCCCGACGCCACAGAAGAATATGTCATTTTTAACCTCAAAAAAAAATGACAGCAAAAAAAAAATACTCACTAAGCGGCTCGATCCGTTGACTCGTCGTTGCCATGCCACCGCCGCCGCCTCCTCCGTTATTGTCGACGAAATAATCGTCCATGCCGAACGTTTCCGACGCGTCCTCGAACTCTTCGTTATCGCTCTCCATTTGTTTTATTCTCCGCCGCCGTCTATTATTGACAGAATAATAATAACAAAAGCGATAACCTAGCAAAAATTGTTGGTAACTAAGTAACAATAACTTTTGACGACTTGTTGTTGTTGTTGTTGTCGTTGATGATGATGATGATGGAATGAATCGATCGATCGATTGTCAATTCGTTAGTTGACTGACTGACTGACAGACAAAATTGACAGCGTAGCAACGACGACCTGCGAGTGAGATAACAAACGAATGGCGATGATGATGATGATGATGCTGCGTCATGACAGTTTTCGGTTCGATTCGATTGTGGCGACATCTACTTACCGACGGCCATCGAACGCAATTGGCGCCATCTAGCGAGCCAACGGCGCGTTGTAAATACAACGGTTGCTGTTAGGGGGCTAGGGGAGGTAAACAAGCCGCTTAGCAACGGTTGCTAGGGGGGGCGGTTTTTTTGCGGATTCCGACTCGGGAGCGAAAATTAGTTGATGTAAACAACCCCATAGCAACGGTTGCTAGGGGGCGGTTTTTTTGCATATTCCGACTCGGGAGCGAAAATTAGTTGATGTAAACAACCCCATAGCAACGGTTGCTAGGGGGCGTTTTTTTTTGCGGATTCCGATTCGTGAGCGAAAATTAGTTGCTAGGGGGCGTTTTTTTTTCCGCTAATTTCGCGTCTCTCCCACTCTTCCGTCGATAATATGACGAGCGCCATCTACTCGTCGTGCAGTGTGCTGTCGACAACGACGTGCAAATGTCGTGCAATTTGTGCCTGTCAACGTTCGGTCTATTCAACAAGGAGGTAAACAATTGTTTACGTCGTCGTCGTCAGTTGTTGTCAACAATTGTTTTCGTTTACAGGTGGGTTGTGCCGTTTGCGGCTTGTCATTTTGCAGCAGGTGTCTGAGTAGGCGGCGACGGCGATTCTGTCAAAAATGCTATGACGACGACAACAACAAGCAACAACAACAACAACGGGAGGCGAATGAGGTGGTGGCGCCACCACCACCCGACATCTACCTAAAGTAAACTCAAAACAAATGAAAGCGCAAATCAATTGTTTATTTCACATATATATATATAGACGACTCGCCGGTCAACAACAACAACAAGTTGCTGTCGGCGGCGTGAGTGTCGCCATCTATGATCACGCTGCTGCTGCTGCTGACGAAGATGGCGACCGACGATTGCTCGATCGTTTGAACCGATTGAAAAACGACGACGAATCGACGCCACCGCCACGAGTTGTACCGAGCGAGGCCGAACTGCGGATGCGATTGGCGCGGCTTAAGGGAGGCAACCCAACAACAATGTCAACAACAACAATCGTCAGTCAACAACAACATGAGGAAACGGTCGATGACATAATTGCACGGTACACGCAAGAGATGGCGCTGAATGAGGGAACGACGGATGATGTTCGTGTTGTTGTTGTTGACGACGATGATGATGATTCGACAACAACAATGTCGTCGTCATCGTCGTTGTCGTCGTAGCAACGACACAAGTTGTTGTTGCTGTTGTTTTGATCCTCTAGCAACAACAACATGACAACAACTGATTTGTCATTTGTAATCAGTCGCTCGAAACAACAACTGTCAGTCACTCTGACAGTTATAATCAATCAATCACTCTGTCAATTTGACACACACACACACACTCTGTCATTGATTGATTGTCGTGACTGACAGAGTCATATAATAATGTTGACAGATTGACTGAGTGTGTCAAATTGACAGAATGTGACAAATTGACAGAATACGTGTCAAATTGACAGAGTTTGTGTCAAATTGACAGTGGATGTGTCAAATTGACAGTGGATGTGTCAAATTGACAGTGGATGTGTCAAATTGACAGTGGATGTGTCAAATTGACAGTGGACGTGTCAAATTGACAGAATACGTGTCAAATTGACAGAGTTTGTGTCAAATTGACAGTGGATGTGTCAAATTGACAGTGGATGTGTCAAATTGACAGTGGATGTGTCAAATTGACAGAATACGTGTCAAATTGACAGAGTTTGTGTGAAATTGACAGTGGATGTCAAATTGACAGTGGATGTGTCAAATTGACAGTGGATGTGTCAAATTGACAGTGGATGTCAAATTGACAGTGGATGTGTCAAATTGACAGTGGATGTGTCAAATTGACAGTGGATGTGTCAAATTGACAGTGGATGTGTCAAATTGACTGACAGTTCTTGTTTTGACATTAGATCCTATTAGTTTAAATTTGTTTGTTTATTGTTATTATTTCTCGCTTAGTTACACAACCTACACGATCTATCAAACTAACTAATTTATTATATGTAATAATTCTCATATATTAATAATAATAATTATAATAATAATTCCAAGAAAATCGATCGACGATCGAGATTATTAACCTAACAAAACAAAAATTAATCGTTATTAATTAATTATTAAACATTTTATATATATGCGTACGTAATTCTAATTTTTCTCTCTTTTATTTATTCATTTTTTTCTTTTCTCAATAATTATTATTTACATCATCTCCTCTGATTATATGACAGGTAAAACGTCAACGAATCCGGGTTGTTGACAGATTGACAACTAACTGTCACTGACAGATTGACTAACAGTCACAAAGAAAGATGGTGACAACTAACTGTCAACGGGAGAGAGGGAGAGAAGATGACAGATTGTCAATGACAGATTGTCAGTGACAGATTGTCGCGAGTGACAGATTGTCAATGACAGATTGTCAGTGACAAGATAATGACGACAGAGAGAGAGAGAGAGAGAGATGGCAGTCGATTGAATTAAAAATTATTCTCATTTTCGTTTCTCTTTTATTTCTCTTTTGTTTTTTTTTTCGAGTTAGTTGGCTAACGACGACGAGCGTCTTCTTTTCGATCAAACAACAACGTCACCATAGCAATCATCTCCACCACTGGCTCTTCTGCTTCCTGCTGCTAACAACGATAATCGAATTGTTGTTGTTGTGGCAACGGTTGTTAGGTCAGTGTTGTTGTTGTTGTTGATCGGTTGCTAGGAAGAGGAGATCCTTCGTGGAGGCGAAAGCGCACGAACCCAAACCGTTCGTCGACATTTCGCGAACCAGTTCCTCCGCGTGCCCAATAGCGACCTCTAGCGGTGGCTTCCGCGGCTTATTGCACGTCTCTTCATTAACAAGACAAACACAAACAATCAATGTGACAGTTGACACTTTCCTGTCAAATTGATCATATTGACAGTTGACACTTTCTTGTCAAATTGATCATATTGACAGTTGACACTTTCTTGGCAAATCAATGTTATTGACAGTTGACAGAGTGGTAAATGTCAAAGTGTCTGTCAAGTGTCAATCATATTGACACTTAACACTTTCTTGGCAAATCAATGTTATTGACAGTTGACAGAGTGGTAAATGTCAAAGTGTCTGTCAAGTGTCAATCATATTGACACTTAACACTTTGATGGCAAATCAATGTTATTGACAGTTGACAGAGTGGTAAATGTCAAAGTGTCTCTCAAGTGTCAATCATATTGACACTTAACACTTTGATGGCAAATCAATGTTATTGACAGTTGACAGAGTGGTAAATGTCAAAGTGTCTGTCAAGTGTCAATCATATTGACACTTAACACTTTGATGGCAAATCAATGTTATTGACAGTTGACAGAGTGGTAAATGTCAAAGTGTCTGTCAAGTGTCAATCATATTGACACTTAACACTTTGATGGCAAATCAATGTTATTGACAGTTGACAGAGTGGTAAATGTCAAAGTGTCTGTCAAGTGTCAATCATATTGACACTTAACACTTTGATGGCAAATCAATGTTATTGACAGTTGACAGAGTGGTAAATGTCAAAGTGTCTGTCAAGTGTCAATCATATTGACACTTAACACTTTGATGGCAAATCAATGTTATTGACAGTTGACAGAGTGGTAAATGTCAAAGTGTCTGTCAAGTGTCAATCATATTGACACTTAACATTTTCTTGGCAAATTAATGTTATTGACAGTTGACAGAGTGGTAAATGTCAATGTAGTGAGTGACAGTTGACAAATTCTTGTCAAATCAATGTGATTGACAGTTGATAGTGAAGTAAATGTGCCTCTTCGTCAAAACTGTCAATCACATTGATCTGACAGTTGAGAGACGGTTACTTGTCACTAGTGTCAATCACTGACACTTATCGTCATTGTCATGATTATTTACCCAAGATGGCGGAATTGAGTGATGCACAGACGGTCTCGCGCTGCACCGGATCCAGTTGCCAGCCGACGGGACTCGCCCACGGATTCGAGTAGGCCAACAGACTGAACGCGTCCTAATAATATTATTGTCATGGTAACAAAAGAA
The DNA here is from genome assembly GCA_963695495.1 of Hololepta plana. NCBI lineage: Eukaryota > Metazoa > Arthropoda > Insecta > Coleoptera > Histeridae > Hololepta > Hololepta plana. The sequence goes on from OY968835.1 coordinate 14,249,888, forward strand.
AATTAGCAACAATACAAAAGTTTGCTAAGTGGTGGCGCCATCTCTGTATTATTCACTCACCTCCAGCATCTTTTGATTGCGTTCGCTCGTCGTCATGGTGACGTTGTTGTTGTTGCTATTGTTGTTACCACCACAAATACAACCTACGCCGCCATTACTCTCGCCGTTACCATCGTTACCGCCACCGCCATCATCGTTGTTGTTATCGTTACGATTGTTGCTGCCGCCACGTTGTTGTTGTTGTTGCTGTGACGATGACAACGTCCTCTCGAGCCGTTGGCTCATGCCGTAGAGTTCGCGGCCGAACTCGAGGATGCGTTCGACGGCCGGTTTCTTTGCCGGTTTCCGTGACAACGGCACATCCACATCTAATAATAATAATAACAACAAAAGTTAGTTTAGTCAATAACAATAATAAGCGTGTCCATGGTAAGGACTGCATGTAAACTTGAAGGAAACTTAAGAAAACTTGATGTAAACTTAAGGAAAGTGACATAAACTCAAGGATACTTAAGAAAACTTCATGTAAACTTAAAGAAACTTAAGAAAACTCGATGTAAACTAAAGAAAATTGACATAAACTCAACGAAACTTAAGAAAACTTCAAGGAAACTTTAAAAAACTTCAAGAAAACTTAAGACAAGCAAAATAAACTAAAGGAAACTCAAGAAAACTTGAATTAAACTGAAGAAAACTTCAACGAAACTTAAGAAAACTTCAAGGAAACTTTAAAAAACTTGATGTAAACTTAAGAAAAGTTAAATAAACTAAAGGAAACTTAAGAAAACTTGAATTAAACTGAAGAAAACTTGAAGGAAACTTAAGAAAACTTGATGTAAACTTAAGAAAAGTGACATAAACTCAAGGATACTTAAGAAAACTTCATGTAAATTTAAAGAAACTTAAGAAAACATCAAGGAAACTTAAGAAATCTACATAAACTCAAGGAAACTTAAGAAAACTTGAATTAAACTCAAGAAAACTTCAAGGAAACTTGATGTAAACTTAAGGAAAGTGACATAAACTTAAAGAAACTTAAGAAAACTTCATGTAAACTTAAAGAAACTTAAGAAAACTTGTAGTAAACTTAAGAAAAGTGACATAAGCTTGATAGAAACTTAAGGAAACTTGATGTAAACTTAAAGAAACTTAAAAAAACTTGTAGTAAACTTAAGAAAACTGGATGGAAACTTAAGAAAAGTGACATAAACTCACCCATATCCTCCTCCTCCTCCTCATCCCCACCACCACCGCCATCATCATCGTAGATGGCGTCGTCGTCGTCGCTCGCCCAACAACGCTGCTGCTGACGGCGGCGTCGATCGACGCCATTTTGTTGTTGTTTCTTTTTCTTGCTATTCGTCTCAACTTGGCTGCCGCTGTTGCGATGGTAACCGTTCGTCGATGACGTCATCCGCCCATTGAACTCCTCGTCATCATCGTCATCATCGTCGTTGCCATGGCATTGTTGTTGTCGCCCGTTTCTATGTTGTTGCTGTTGTTGCTCATCGTCCGGATCCGTCATGATGACGTCTTCCGCCTCGTCCTCGTTACCGTGACGACGATCGTCAACAACAACGACAACCTCCTCCTCCTCCTCATCAACGTCAACATCGAGTTCTTTGCGCGTGTTGTTGTTATTGTTGTTGCCAACGCCATTGTTACTATCGTTACCATAGCTACGCGTCGAATGGATGACGGATTGTTGATTGTTATTGTTGTTGTTGCGGCTGGATCTGTTGCTATGTACGTTGCTAGACGATGACGATGACCAACGGTTGCCGCCATTGTTGTTGCTCGTCGTCGTCGTTGTTGTTGTTGTTGTTGCTATGACATCGACGTCCGATCCGTTCACCATCTCGATAAATTGGCGACACTTGAGCGTGAACAGTAGGTTCTGGTCGCGATCGAGTAGGCCCGGATAGAGACGACGCGTTTTCTCGATCGCCTCGCCCATCCGACCGGCCAACACCAGTTTTAGGATTTCTGCAAGAAACATAAAAAAACAACAACAACAACAACAACAATCGAGGGATTTTGACGCATATAAACAACGGTTGCTAGGGTGGGGGGGGGGGGGGGGGGGGCGGTGGCTCACTCTGTCGATTCCTGATCGAGACGACATCCTCGTCGAACGGTTGCTCGGTAACGTGGGCGAAGGCGGCGGCCGTGTTACAATAGCCGTGATGGATCAAGTACGTGGAGACCATTCTAACAAACAAAACAAAACAATCAACAACAACTCGATCGATCCACTCGATCGATCGACTCGATCGATAATCGATCACCAACTAACTTGTTCAATATCGCCTGCCACTCGCCCTGACCGCCCGCCACCGGGAACTCGTAGATGGCGCAACGGGTGCGCGATCGTAACTCGCGCATCACGTCCTTGACGTCGAAGACGAACGGCTCCTGGCCGAAATTCGCGTCGACCACCTCGCCGGGCGTTTGTAAACCGACCGTCGGATAGAGATTCGACTAAACACACAAACAAACAAACGTGTAAACAACGCACTTGGCAACGGTTGCTAGGGGGCGATATTTTTGCAGATTCCGACTCGGGAGCGAAAATTAGTTGATGTAAACAACGTCCATAGCAACGGTTGCTAGGGGGCGATATTTTTGCAGATTCGGACTCGGGAGCGAAAATTAATTGATGTAAACAACTCCTTGGCAACGGTTGCTAGGGGGATATTTTTGCAGATTCGGACTCGGGAGCGAAAATTAGTTGAGGTAAACAACTCCCTAGCAACGGTTGCTAGGGCGATATTTTTGCAGATTCGGACTCGGGAGCGAAAATTAGTTGATGTAAACAACGTCCATAGCAACGGTTGCTAGGGGGCGATATTTTTGCAGATTCGGACTCGGGAGCGAAAATTAGTTGATGTAAACAACGTCCATAGCAACGGTTGCTAGGGGGCGATATTTTTGCAGATTCGGACTCGTGAGCGAAAATTAATTGATGTAAACAACGTCCATAGCAACGGTTGCTAGGGGCCGCGTTTCTTGCGGATTCGGACTCGCGAGTGGGCAATCACCGGCAGATCGGTGAACGCCGTGCCCAAATGATGTCCGTTCTTCGTGTAGAAGCACGTGGCATCGATCAGATTGACGCCGCAGCCGATCACGTCACCGGTGGTGAACGTCGGGCCGTACGGTTGCCCGGTGCCGGACGAGCAAAACGAATGTCCATCGTCGCCGTGGTAGCCGTACGATTGTTTGTCCCAGCCGGGCAGCCGGTTCATGTTGACGCCGTGCGCGGACAGTCCGATGCCCATGTAGCCGTCGCGTCCCTTGCTCACGATGCGCACCTCGAAGTAGTAGAGGCCGCACGCGGCGGGAATCGGATGCGTCGCCTGCACGCTGGCCGCGTCGCGATGCGTCTTCCCGTGACCTGTTTGACACACACACACAATGCAACGAAATAGTTTCCATGGCAATGGGAGGGGTGTAGAAATAAAACAAGTGCGCACAAATCGCCATGGTAACCACCTTTGTAATGGACGCGCAAATTGTTTTGCGACAGTCCGATGTAATTGTATTTCTCTTTGCTGCTCCACGCGCGTGGCAACGGCGTCCGCGACTCGTCCACGGCCGGATAGAGTTTCTTTAGTAGGTCGCCGCCATAGCAACCATTTGTTGTTGTTGTTGTTGTCGCCGCCGTTGCCCCCATGGTTACCGCGCCATTATTGTTATTGTTGTTGTTGCCATGCAATTGTTGTTGTTGTGTGTTGTTTAACAAGTCATTGTTGCAACAATGGATGACGACGTTGTTGACGACGTCGCTGGACGACGACGACGACGACATATCGATCATAACAAGTCTGTCAACAAAACAACAAAAACGTACGTTAGTAACCACGGAGATACGAAAATCAACAACAACATAATCATCAAAATCAACTCACCTCTTTGTTTATCGAGTTACTTTGGTAACAAACACACAGTCCCGGAAAAAATTGTTTTTTTTTTCTTTCTTTTGACGTTTCGTAAAATCTCTCTCTCTCAATCAATCAATCAATCAATCGAGCCAATTAATCGACAATTACGACGATTCGTCGTTTTTCGTTCCCATGGCGAGATTAGCGCTTTTGTTTTTTCTGCGTGTTATTCGCAATTTAATTAAAAAAAATGGCCGATTAATACGAGACAAAGAACCTCTACGACGACGACGTATACGTCAATATGACGACGATGATGATGATGTGAACGTCGCCATCTATCGCACAAATAATAATAAAAGATCAAATCGTGGCGGAGAGATGGCGCCACCATCCAGAAAAATCACGTGTGTGTCCGTTATTGTTTAATAGATGGCGCCACCGCCCTCGATTAAAGTGTGTGTTCCTGTGTGGGAAATAGTTTAATAGATGGCGCCACCGCCCCCGATTAAAGTGTGTGTTCTTGTGTGGCATATAGTTTGATAGATGGCGCCACCGCCCCCGATTAAAGTGTGTGTTCTTGTGTGGCATATAGTTTGATAGATGGCGCCACCCAGTTGGAACATGGTGACAAGCGTCGAGTGTGTGTGTGTGTGTTGTTGATTGCTTGCCGTTGTCGTGATGAAAACAACATGGCCGCCGTTGTCATTGTCGCCTCTTCTTCATCGTCATCGTCGTCACCATCGTTACCACGGTTATCGTGATTGCCGAAGAGTAATAATTGGCAACGTGATTATTAAGAGATGATGGCGGCGGCATTAGCGTGGATTTTTTGTTGTCGTGGTTACCAAATGGTGGTGATGACGGCGTCGTCGTCGTCGTCGATGGCAGTTTATTGACAGTTGATGAGTGACATTGTCGGTGAAGACTCTCTTTTGTTTGTTTTTTTTGTTCTAATGTTTGTTTGTTTCTCTCTCTGTGACGGTTTGTTTGCTAGTAGCAGTTGTTACTAGGCAGCAATTTATTGTTTATTTGTGTGATGGGACAAATGTCAAATTGATTGACGACTACTGTCACATTGACAGTGACGAGAGTGTCAAATCGACGAATGTCAAATTAACTGACGTCTGTCACATTGACTGACGAATGTCAAATTGACGAATGTCAAATTGACTAACGACTGTCACATTGATTGACAACTGTCAAATCGACGAATGTCAAATTAACTGACGACTGTCACATTGACGTCTGTCACATTTATTGACAACTGTCAAATCCACGAATGTCAAATTGACGACTACTGTCACATTTATTGACAACTGTCACATTGACGAATGTCAAATTGATTGACAACTGTCACATTGACTGATGAATGTCAAATTTACGAATGTCACATTGACTGATAACTGTCACATTTATTGACGACTGTCACATTGACGAATGTCAAATTAACTGACGAATGTCAAATTGATTGACAACTGTCACATTGATTGATGAATGTCAAATTTACGAATGTCACATTGACTGATAACTGTCACATTTATTGACGAATGTCAAATTGATTGACAACTGTCACATTGACTGACAAGTGTCATATTGATTGACAACTGTCAAATCGACAACTGTCACATTGACTGACAACTGTCAAATTGACGAATGTCAAATTGCTTGACAACTGGTTGTTGTTGTTGTTATGTTGTTGTTATGCAAAATGTGCAACAATGAAAACAATCGACGAGGAAGAAGATAATAATAACAAACAGCAGCAGCAGCAGCAGCAAGAAGAGGTCGTCACCATTGGCGACGGCGGCGGCACTACTAATAATAATAATAGTGGTGGTGGCAGTGGCAGCACTAGTAACCATGGTAATAATAACAATAATAGCGACGATGGTGGCAACAATAACAAGTTGAGCAACGGTTGCTGCTATGACGACGACGGCGGCGACCATTTCATTGTAAAGTGCAACAACAATGATAGCCATGGTGACGGGAAGAGTGGCGGCAGTAACAATAACAACAGTTTCTATGGCCACCACCATCATCAACATAATCAACATCATCATCACCATGGCAACGGTGGCGTTGGTAGTCAAGGAGGCGGCGGTGGCCGCATGAAGTTCTTCAAAGGTGACAGGAGGCGTATTTTTGTTGTTTTTTTTGACGGTTGCCAAGCGATTTGTTTACTTGTTTTTTCTTTCCGTTTCCGTTTGTAGATGGTAAATTCATATTGGAGATCGAGAGGGCGTGTCACGGTGAACGGATGTCGTGGGTGTCGGTGCCGCGGAAGACGTTTTGGCCGCCGCCAGGTGGCGTTGGTGGTGGTGGCGCCATCTCCTCAACAACGCCACCAATAACAACAACAACAGTGGCGACACCGGTGGCCAATCATAATAGTACTAGTGGTGCTGTCAATAGTATAGCAACGGTTGCCAACCAGGCTGCTGGCAATAATAGTAATAATAATGGTTATGGTAAAGCGGCAGAGGGCAGCACTACGACATCGTTGAGCGGTACTTTTGCTTAGTAATTTTGAGGTTATGTTGGCTTAGCCTCACTTTTACTTAGTTATTTTGAGGTTATCTTGGCTTAACCTCACTTTTAGTTAGTTATTTTGGTGTTATCTTGGCTTAACCTCACTTTTACTTAGTAATTTTGAGGTTATGTTGGCTTAACCTCACTTTTACTTAGTAATTTTGAGGTTATGTTGGCTTAACCTCACTTTTAAAGTTGTAATTTTGAGGTTATCTTGGCTTAACCTCACTTTTAGTTAGTTATTTTGAGGTTATGTTGGCTTAATCTCACTTTTAAAGTTGTAATTTTGAGGTTATGTTGGCTTAACCTCACTTTTACTTAGTAATTTTGAGGTTATGTTGGCTTAACCTCACGTTTACTTAGTTATTTTGAGGTTATCTTGGCTTAACCTCACTTTTGCTTAGTAATTTTGAGGTTATGTTGGCTTAGCCTCACTTTTACTTAGTAATTTTGAGGTTATGTTGGCTTAACCTCACTTTTAAAGTTGTAATTTTGAGGTTATCTTGGCTTAACCTCACTTTTACTTAGTAATTTTGAGGTTATGTTGGCTTAATCTCACTTTTAAAGTTGTAATTTTGAGGTTATCTTGGCTTAACCTCACTTTTACTTAGTAATTTTGAGGTTATCTTGGCTTAACCTCACCTTTACTTAGTAATTTTGAGGTTATGTTGGCTTAACCTCACTCTTAAAGTTGTAATTTTGAGGTTATCTTGGCTTCTATCTCACTTTTAGTTAGTTATTTTGAGGTTATATCAGCTTTCATTGAATTCTCTCTCTCTCCCACTCAGTGTCAGACGACAACAGTTCGGTGCAGTCGCCGTGGCAACGTGACGACCACCACCATCAACATCATCAACATCAGACGATCGCGTGGAAACAGGCGAATCCGCGTCGCGACCAATCGAAATCGTTGTGCTTCTACTATTTCAACGGGGCGAGAGGGAGGAGGAGGGGGCAACGACAACGGGGGGGAGGAGGAGACGCCGCAAAATGGCGCCAACACTGCACCATGGCAACAACGGACGTGACGTCAATGAACGATTGTAAAGTAGTGGGGGAGGAGGAGGACGTGGCAATAGAGGGGGAAGTTGTGGTGGGGGAGCGATTGGTCGATCATGATGCGGGGGTGGAGGAGGTAGAGGGGGAGGAGAGGGGTAAAGTGGAGGTGGAAGAAGACGTGGAGGAGGAAGATAATAAACAATTGAATCGTGGGGGAGAGGGGGGGAGGCGAAAGAGGGGAAGGAGGGGGCGTCGACGACGTCATCGTCGGTTGCCCCTGATGGCCGTCGTTCAATTGTTGATCGATCGAGCCGTATCCACGACGACGACGACGACGATCGTTCCTCCTCCCAACAACAACAACAACAATCACGTGGTGTCGCCTAGGAAACGGTTTCTACGCGACGACACGAATCGTACGACGAACGGCGACTTGGACGATCACAATCACGTTGTCGTCGTTGTTGACAACGATGATGGTGTCGTCGGTGGTAACTATGACGACGACGACAACGAGGACGACGACGATCACAATCAACAACAATATCGATTTGACGGCTGTCAATTGATGAAACGATCAAAGTGCAACAAAACGATCGACGATCGTCGCCATCATCCGTCACAAGAAGAGGGCGTCGTTGATGCGGCGAAAAGTGTCAATTTGATGATGACGTCGCCGTTGCTAAGCAGAAAGGGGAGTAGTTACAGTATCAACTCGTTGCTAGGGGGCGATTCTACGACGAGGAATCAAAATGGCGCCACTAGTAGCAGCAGTGGTAGGGGTAGGAGGAGTTGTGGTGGGAGTAACAACAACAACAACAATAGTCGACCTCTAGCGGCGGCGACGGTGGCAACGACAATCGGCGTCTCCTCGAGGATTGGCGCTGGCGGCGGCGGCAACAAGAAGAAGAAGGACGAGTCGCCGTTATTATTGTTGCCATGGTATCGGGACGTTGCCAGGCAACAACAACAAACGTCGCCATCGATGATTGACTTTAATGTAGGTTAATTGTCGTTTTGAATTGACTTTCGGCTGACGTTTCCATTGTCATTTGGATGACATTTCAATTGTCATTTAGTTGACATTTCAATTGTCTTTTAGTTGACATTTCAATTGTCTTTTGGTTGACATTTCAATTGTCATTTAGTTGACATTTCAATTGTCATGTAGTTGACGTTTCAATTGTCTTTTAGTTGACATTTCAACTGTCATTTAGTTGACGTTTCAATTGTCATTTAGTTGACATTTCAATTGTCTTTTAGTTGACATTTCAACTGTCATTTAGTTGACGTTTCAATTGTCATTTAGTTGACATTTCAATTGTCTTTTAGTTGACGTTTCCATTGTCATTTAGTTGACATTTCAATTGTCTTTTAGTTGACATTTCAATTGTCTTTTAGTTGACATTTCAATTGTCTTTTAGTTGACGTTTCAATTGTCATTTAGTTGACATTTCAATTGTCATTTAGTTGACATTTCAATTGTCTTTTAGTTGACGTTTCAATTGTCATTTAGTTGACATTTCAATTGTCATTTAGTTGACATTTCAATTGTCATTTAGTTGACGTTTCCATTGTCATTTAGTTGACATTTCAATTGTCTTTTAGTTGACATTTCAACTGTCATTTAGTTGACATTTCAATTGTGTTTTAGTTGACATTTCAATTGTCTTTTAGTTGACGTTTCAATTGTCATTTAGTTGACATTTCAATTGTCATTTAGTTGACATTTCAATTGTCATTTAGTTGACGTTTCCATTGTCATTTAGTTGACATTTCAATTGTCTTTTAGTTGACATTTCAATTGTCATTTAGTTGACATTTCAATTGTCTTTTAGTTGACATTTCAATTGTCTTTTAGTTGACATTTCAATTGTCTTTTAGTTGACGTTTCCATTGTCATTTAGTTGACATTTCAATTGTCTTTTAGTTGACGTTTCCATTGTCATTTAGTTGACATTTCAATTGTCTTTTAGTTGACGTTTCCATTGTCATTTAGTTGACATTTCAATTGTCTTTTAGTTGACGTTTCCATTGTCATTTAGTTGACATTTCAATTGTCTTTTAGTTGACATTTCAATTGTCTTTTAGTTGACATTTCAATTGTCTTTTAGTTGACGTTTCCATTGTCATTTAGTTGACATTTCAATTGTCTTTTAGTTGACATTTCAATTGTCTTTTAGTTGACGTTTCAATTGTCATTTAGTTGACATTTCAATTGTCATTTAGTTGACATTTCAATTGTCATTTAGTTGACGTTTCCATTGTCATTTAGTTGACATTTCAATTGTCTTTTAGTTGACATTTCAACTGTCATTTAGTTGACATTTCAATTGTGTTTTAGTTGACATTTCAATTGTCTTTTAGTTGACGTTTCAATTGTCATTTAGTTGACATTTCAATTGTCATTTAGTTGACATTTCAATTGTCATTTAGTTGACGTTTCCATTGTCATTTAGTTGACGTTTCCATTGTCATTTAGTTGACGTTTCCATTGTCATTTAGTTGACATTTAGTTGATAGTTGTTATTTTTTGTTTGCAGCCGTTGCTAGACAAAAAACTGGCGCCCTACCATCATCATCATCATTGTTTACATCCGTCGTCGTATCTTTACACGTTGCCATTGCATCTCTACCAACAACAGCAACATCATCACCAACAGCAACAACAACAACATCAACAACAACAACAATACCATCACAATCGATTCGGCGGTGGCGTAGCAACAACAACAACAGCAGCAGCCGTTGCTAGTGGCAATGGCGCCCTCATCGGCATCCTGCCGCCGATCAATCCGATCACGTCGTTACCGATACCGCGACCGGACGCGCCCTCTTGCTCCTGGATCAACTATCACAACAGCAGGAGCAAGAGTCACCATGGCGACAATGGGGGCGGCCATGATCACGATGATGATGATGATGTTGACATTTCCGGTATGTAACTCTGTCTGTCACATATTCAAATTGACAATCTGTCACATATTCAAATTGACAATCTGTCACATATTCAAATTGACAATATGTCACATATTCAAATTGACAATATGTCACATATTCAAATTGACAATATGTCACATATTCAAATTGACAATATGTCACATATTCAAATTGACAATATGTCACATATTCAAATTGACAATATGTCAACACATTGTCTTGTCATGTTAGTATGCTACTGACACTTTGTCTATTTTGACAGATGTGCCGTTAAACTTGTCAAACAACAACAACAACAATAATAATGGCAACAATAAGGAGAAATGCTGAGAAGAGAAACGAACAATGGACTGACAACAAACAAACAAAAACAATTGATGATCTTCATTTCCACATGAAACGCGTATATATATATATATATATATATATATATATATATATCGATTTTCTTTTATTTTATTTCTTTCATTATTATTTTTTAGTGCCTTAATCTTATTACAATTATCATTATTTTAATTATTATAATTAATGTAATATAAATTATAGCGAACAACCAAACGGAAAGTCGCTCAAGTTATTCTATACCTTCATTGCGCCATCTATTGCACGCACAATTACACACACGTTCTGTGACCGCACGCCATCTATTGGACGATAGTCGGAAGCGTTGTCGCGCGACATCTGTTGTTTCGCGCGGGCTAAACGTCGGAATTTTTCGCGATTTTCCCTTTCGAAGCGCAATATCTCGGTAACGGTGCGCCACAGGCGAAAATCCGTAAGGACCATTTCGATAGATCGCGCGACGGCCGACAATTTCGTAAAGAGCGAAATTTCCGCGAAATTCGCAAATAAGCGAGATATCGGCGAAAAACCGGTTTTACGCGCGTGCACGCCCTTTTCGCCCCGTAACTCCGTAACCGCCGCACGGAATCGCAACTTTGAATATACGAATCGATCGCGAATCGACCGGCGCGCATTTCGATTTATGTACGTCGACGCTCTAATTGCGATCGTAAGCGCGGAAATCGCGATTGAATGGAAAAAACAAAAACAGTATATTATTGACATACTTTTAATATTTCTCCTCCTGCTCCTCCGCCCCCACCACACAGCCCCTCCCCCCACCCCCACATATCACATACGTACATATAAATATTATAATTGTTTAATAGTAATAGTAATAAACGATCGGTAACTAAGGAACGAAAATATGATAAGAAATGCATCTATCGTTTTTCTTTTTTTGGTTGTTGTTATTGTTGCTTTCTATGGCTCGTTGCTGACGACGTGTCAATTCAGGAAACGGATCGTCATCTTTTGCTCGACGTCCGTCCGTGCCAACGCCGCGTAGAACTCGTCGAACGAGATCATCTGGTCCTTGTCGAGATCCGCCTCGAGGATCGTCCGTTCGGCGATGCTCGTCAGCTGCTCGTCGCCGATGTTCGCGCCGACCATCATGTGCAGGATGGCCAACAGTTCGTCTTTGGAGATGAAATTGTCGTTGTCGAGGTCGTAGAGTTTGAAGGCAACTGCAACGGGGGAGCAGGGGAAAACAATAATTTTCAACGGTTGCCAAGTGTCAAAAAGTCACTTTTAAGCACTTTGCCAAGTGTCAAAGTCACTTATAAGCACTTTGTCAAGTGTCAAAGTGACTTATAAGCACTTTGCCAAGCGTCAAAGTCACTTATAAGCACTTTGTCAAGTGTCAAAGTCACTTTTAAGCACTTTGTCAAGTGTCAAAGTGACTTATAAGCACTTTGTCAAGTGTCAAAGTGACTTATAAGCACTTTGCCAAGTGTCAAAGTCACTTATAAGCACTTTGCCAAGTGTCAAAGTCACTTATAAGCACTTTGCCAAGCGTCAAAGTCACTTATAAGCACTTTGCCAAGTGTCAAAGTCACTTATAAGCACTTTGTCAAGTGTCAAAGTCACTTTTAAGCACTTTGTCAAGTGTCAAAGTGACTTATAAGCACTTTGTCAAGTGTCAAAGTCACTTATAAGCACTTTGCCAAGCGTCAAAGTCACTTATAAGCACTTTGTCAAGTGTCAAAGTCACTTTTAAGCACTTTGTCAAGTGTCAAAGTGACTTATAAGCACTTTGTCAAGTGTCAAAGTCACTTATAAGCACTTTGTCAAGTGTCAAAGTCACTTATAAGCACTTTGCCAAGCGTCAAAGTCACTTATAAGCACTTTGTCAAGTGTCAAAGTCACTTTTAAGCACTTTGTCAAGTGTCAAAGTGACTTATAAGCACTTTGCCAAGTGTCAAAGTCACTTATAAGCACTTTGCCAAGCGTCAAAGTCACTTATAAGCACTTTGCCAAGCGTCAAAGTCACTTATAAGCACTTTGCCAAGTGTCAAAGTCACTTTTAAGCACTTTGTCAAGTGTCAAAGTCACTTTTAAGCACTTTGTCAAGTGTCAAAGTGACTTATAAGTGACTTTGTCAAGTGTCAAAGTCACTTATAAGCACTTTGCCAAGCGTCAAAGTCACTTATAAGCACTTTGTCAAGTGTCAAAGTCACTTTTAAGCACTTTGTCAAGTGTCAAAGTCACTTATAAGCACTTTGCCAAGTGTCAAAGTCACTTATAAGCACTTTGCCAAGTGTCAAAGTCACTTTTAAGCACTTTGCCAAGTGTCAAAGTGACTTTTCTCGCTCCTAGCAATAAAAAATCGCAATTACATCGCAACTTTTGCTCCCGCGAATTCAATCGATTGTTACTGTTGCTATTGTTGTTGTTCTTCTGCTTCTTCTTGATGGGTCGAAAGTGCGCGAGCACATGGACGAAGCGACGAAAGTTGAGACTGTCGCCGATCATGGTGGCGGTGGTGGCGCCACCCCCACCACCACCTCCACCTCCTCCAGCACGACGACCCCCACCACCTCTTTCCATCGCCGCCCCCGTTTCCTCCGCGTCGTCGTCGTCGCACGTGAAGAACGAATTGACGATTCGCGTGCCGAGCGGATTGATCGCGATCTCCGGGATCCGCAGCAGATCGTCGCGACTCAACGTGCCGCAATCGCCGCGATCCAAGGCGGTGAAGCGCGAGTACAAACGTTCGATTTGATTGGGCGTAACTATGGCAAACAACGATAACAATAACAAGGAATGATGTTGATGATTGACAGATGATTGTTGAGGATGAGGAGTGACAGAACAAAACAAAAAATGACAAATGATTGACAGAACAGAAGAAAAAATGACAAATGATTGACTGAACAACGCAAAAAATGACAAATGACAAATGATTGACAGAAGAAAGCAAAAAATGACAAATGAGTGACAGAAGAAAGCAAAAAATGACAAATGATTGACAGAAGAAAGCAAAAAATGACAAATGAATGACAGAAGAAAGCAAAAAATGACAAATGACAAATGATTGACAGAAGAAAGCAAAAAAGACAAATAATTGACAGAAGAAAACAAAAAATGACAAATGAATGACAGAACAACGCAAAAAATGACAAATGATTGACAGAAGAAAGCAAAAAATGACAAATGATTGACAGAAGAAAGCAAAAAATGACAAATGAATGACAGAAGAAAGCAAAAAATGACAAATGAATGACAGAACAACGCAAAAAATGACAAATGATTGACAGAAGAAAGCAAAAAATGACAAATGATTGACAGAAGAAAGCAAAAAATGACAAATGACAAATGATTGACAGAAGAAAGCAAAAAATGACAAATGAATGACAGAACAACGCAAAAAATGACAAATGATTGACAGAAGAAAGCAAAAAATGACAAATGACAAATGATTGACAGAAGAAAGCAAAAAATGACAAATGATTGACAGAAGAAAGCAAAAAATGACAAATGACAAATGATTGACAGAAGAAAGCAAAAAATGACAAATGAATGACAGAACAACGCAAAAAATGACAAATGATTGACAGAAGAAAGCAAAAAATGACAAATGACAAATGGTTGACAGAAGAAAGCAAAAAATGACAAATGATTGACAGAAGAAAGCAAAAAATGACAAATGATTGACAGAAGAAAGCAAAAAATGACAAATGATTGACAGAAGAAAGCAAAAAATGACAAATGACAAATGATTGACAGAAGAAAGCAAAAAATGACAAATGGTTGACAGAAGAAAGCAAAAAATGACAAATGACAAATGATTGACAGAAGAAAGCAAAAAATGACAAATAATTGACAGAAGAAAGCAAAAAATGACAAATGATTGACAGAAGAAAGCAAAAAATGACAAATGATTGACAGAACAACGCAAAAAATGACAAATGATTGACAGAAGAAAGCAAAAAATGACAAATGACAAATGATTGACAGAAGAAAGCAAAAAATGACAAATGATTGACAGAAGAAAGCAAAAAATGACAAATGATTGACAGAAGAAAGCAAAAAATGACAAATGATTGACAGAACAACGCAAAAAATGACAAATGATTGACAGAAGAAAGCAAAAAATGACAAATGACAAATGATTGACAGAAGAAAGCAAAAAATGACAAATGACAAATGATTGACAGAAGAAAGCAAAAAATGACAAATGAATGACAGAAGAAAGCAAAAAATGACAAATGACAAATGATTGACAGAAGAAAGCAAAAAATGACAAATGACAAATGATTGACAGAAGAAAGCAAAAAATGACAAATGATTGACAGAAGAAAGCAAAAAATGACAAATGACAAATGATTGACAGAAGAAAGCAAAAGATGACAAATGAGTGACAGTTTGTTTGACGCTGACTGACAGAATAAAAGAAAAAACAACAACAACTGTCAACATCGAGTAACCAAACTGTCAATGTGTCAACTTGACTTACAACCCGTCTCCTGCTGGATCTGGGCGATCTCCTCCTCCCTTAGCAACAGCGACGATTTATTCCCCATCGAGACACTCAAAGGGAAAAACAAACGCAATGAAAAGCAAACAAGATTGTGTTACGTACAACGTATAATTTACTTCTCGTTGTTGTCGTCGACGTCGACGACGAGATCAAAGTCTCTCACACTGACATTCGAACGTTTGTCGCCGTTCGCCATCTATCGGACGAAAGTCTCAACGCCATTTGTCAACCTTGCGCCGACTAACAGATGGCGCCATTTGTCAACGTTTCTAAGACTAACATATGGCGCAATTTGTCAACCTTTCGTTGACTAACAGATGGCGCCATTTGTCAACGTTTCTAAGACTAACATATGGCGCAATTTGTCAACCTTTCGTTGACTAACAGATGGCGCCATTTGTCAACGTTTCTAAGACTAACATATGGCGCAATTTGTCAACCTTTCGTTGACTAACAGATGGCGCCATTTGTCAACATTTCGCTGACTAACAGATGGCGCCGTTTGTCAACCTTTCGTTGACTAACAGATGGCGCCATTTGTCAACCTTTCGCTAACAGATGGCGCCACAGGTAACGCTATAGTTGGCAAGGTGAAAATGGGTAACTAACACGGGGAAACGAGTTGTTAGCGAGTCGCCCATCTTGTTCCACTTTCACACACGCTGCGTGTTTGTTTGTTGTTTTTCCAGTTTGTTATTGGGCGATTTTTGACGTGTAAATTGACGTGTTTAATTAATTGTTGACTTGCTGTCATTTCCATGGCGGACAACAACAACAAGAAGAAATAGTTGTTAACGGGACGTAAGTTGCGTGACAATTGTTTATTATTATTATCATACATCGCAATAATTAATACGTTTCCATGGCAACCGAATAATAATAATAATAATTAATAACCAGTGGACAAAATCAATCGGCGGACAAAATGGGCGACGAAGATGGCGACGGCGACAACAAAAAAACCATGGCAACGAAACAACCAAACGACGATGGCAATAACACGAACGTAGTAGTAACGACGGCGACAACAACAAGCTTCGGGTTGCGACGGCGACGTAAACAACTGATGGATCGGGCGCAGGCGACGATCGAGCAAGGTTTCTCACCCCGTCGATCAACGCCATCTATTGTCGATACTTGTCAACTAATTGTTTTTGTTGTTGTTACTACCTAGCGACGGATTTGTTGAAACGTAAGTTGCCGTCGTGTGCCGCCCATTTTCTCGCGCCGAAACGCCTATGGTTGCGACGCGTCGAGACGCCCAATTGCGACGTGGTGATCGTGTTCCCGTCGAACACGGAGGATTCGGTGCTGTTGTGGCTGTTGGCGAGGTTACGCGACGCCACCGGACTCACGGTGCACGTCCGCCATCATCCGTCGACGCATTGCAGTGCGTTCTATTTGGCGGCGCCGCGACACGTGTACGTCTCGCCACCGGGTTACCAGTTGATTTTAACCAATTTCGCGCCGGTTAAAAGTTGGTTTTTAGCCGGTTGCTATGGGTTGTAAACAACTTTTGTACCGGTTGCTATGGTTAAAAGTCAATTTTTAGCCGGTTGCTATGGGTTGTAAACAACTTTTGTACCGGTTGCTATGGTTAAAAGTCAATTTTTAGCCGGTTGCTATGGGTTGTAAACAACTTTTGTACCGGTTGCTATGCTTAAAAGTCAATTTTTAGCCGGTTGCTATGGGTTGTAAACAACTTTTGTACCGGTTGCTATGCTTAAAAGTCAATTTTTAGCCGGTTGCTATGGGTTGTAAACAACTTTTGTACCGGTTGCTATGGTTAAAAGTTGGTTTTTAACCGGTTACTATGGGTTGTAAACAACTTTTGTACCGGTTGCTAGGCTTAAAAGTTTATTTTTAACCGGTTACTATGGGTTGTAAACAACTTTTGCACCGGTTGCTAGGCTTAAAATTCAATTTTAAGCGGTTACTATGGGTTATAAACAACTTCTGTACCGGTTGCTGTGGTTAAAAGTCAATTTTTAGCCGGTTGCTATGGATTGTAAACAACTTTTGTACCGGTTGCTACGCTTAAAAGTTAGTTTCAACCGGTTACCAAGGCTTATAAACAACTTTCGCCCCGGTTGCTACGCTTAAAAGTTAGTTTCAAACCGGTTACTATGACTTATTTATACGTGGTTTCCACGGTTACTACCCGTAGACTAGTGAAGGCGGCCGAGGAGTATCACCTGCCGAAACAATTGCGTGACGCCCACTCATACGCCAACGATCGCCATGACAACGACAACAATCGAGACTGTTTCACGACGCAGGAACGTCAATGGCTCGTGTTGCGCGTCCTCGAGTCGATTCGTGCGTGTAAACGCGCGGACGAACAAGTGATCCGAGGTGGCGCCACCATCACACCCCTCGACAATGACGACGACGACGCCTCCCTAATCGATGGGCAACCGTTGCTACCCAAGTGTTTGTCGTGCGGCGTCGTCACGCAAATCTTCCCCCTCCACGACGCCACCGCCCTCGACCGGCTACAGGGCAAGTGGGTGCGCGACGTGTTCGCATGGCAACCGTTGGGTAAATAACGTTTTTAGTTGTCGACGACCGCCCCCCCCCCCCCCCCCCCCCACTCTAATCTCTGTTGTTGTTGTTGTTGCTTTTGCAGACGAGATTAGCGAGTATTTTGGCGTCAAGATTGCCATGTATTTTGCGTGGTTGGGCCATTACACGACCGCTTTAACCGTTCCCGCCATCGTTGGATTCGTGTTTTGGGTATGTCAACGATGCCTTAGCAACCAACTCCGTTTCCCTAGCAACCAAAAGTAAACAACCTTATTTTCGATTTTGAGTCGAAAAATCCCTTAGCAACCAACTCGTTTTCCCTAGCAACCAAAAGTAAACAACTTTATTTTCGATTTTGAGTCGAAAAATTCCTTAGCAACCGACTCGATTTCCCTAGCAACCAAAAGTAAACAACTCGAATTTTCGATTTTGAGTCGGAAAATCCCTTAGCAACCAACTCGTTTTCCCTAGCAACAAGCTGATTCTCAATTGTTTTGAATTTTAGTTGTGCTGTAACGGTAGCAACAACAGCGATAATCAATCGTTGGAGGACGTCGGTTACGTCCTGTTCTCGTTGTTTAACGTCGTCTGGGCGACGGCGTATCTGCAGTCATGGAAACGGTATTCGGCGGAGTTGGCGTTCCGTTGGGGCACCCTCGATCCCCACCACCACTATCGTCAACGGTACGGCGGCAACGACGACGACGATCTGTTGACGGAACCGCGACCCCTCTATCGCGTGAGTAGTTTGTTTATTTCGCCATGGCAACAACTCTTTCGTTTATTATCCGCTGTTTCGTTTCGTTTCGTTTGTTTGTGTTGCTAAGGGCGTGCTGAAACCGAGTGCGGTCACCGGTCGTCTGGAACCGTGGCAACCGCCATGGAAACGGCACGTCTATCGCTATTGCGTCACCGTGCCGATCGTCGTCGCGTGTTTGTCGTGCGTCTTCGTCGTGATGGTCGTATCGCTGCAAATTCAAGTAAACGAATTTTTCGATTTTGACGCGTGGAAATTCCTTGGCAACCGACTCGATTTCCCTAGCAACCAAAAGTAAACAACTCGAATTTTCGATTTTGAGTCGAAAAATCCCTTAGCAACCGACTCGATTTCCCTAGCAACCGAAAATCAACAACTCCAATTTTCGATTTTGAGTCGAAAAATCCCTTAGCAACCGACTCGATTTCCCTAGCAACCGAAAATCAACAACTCCAATTTTCGATTTTGGGTCGAAAAATCCCTTAGCAACCGACTAGATTTTCCCTAGCAACCACAAATCAACAAGCTTTCCATTTGTTGTTAATGTTTTTTTTTCTGTTTGTTGCTAAGGATTGGTGGGATCAACAGTTGCGTGTGCGTAACTATTGCCCCGATTGGTTGACGTATCTGCCGAAGATTATGTTGGCGATCGTGATCACGCTGATGGACGAGGCGTATTTCAAGGTGGCCGTGTGGCTAAACGACAACGGTAACACTCGTCGATCGTCTTTGATTTTCGTTTTTTTGTTTTGTTTTCAGTTGTTGTTCTCTAGCGTTTGTTTGTTTTGTTTTTTTTCGTTCCGTTTGTTTCTCTCCCCTTTGTTTACTTCTTTCTCTCTCTCTCTCTCTCTCTCTGGCTGTGTGTAAACAAAAGAGAACTATCGCGTGGAGACGAGCTACGAGAATCATCTCATCGGGAAGGTGGCGCTGGTTTGTATTATTCAACTATTTTTGTATATTTCTTACGCTATCTATAGTTATTATTATTATTGTGCTTATTTTTGTTTCATTTGGCGAGCAATAATAAAGTTTCAGTTGTTTTTTTTCTTTAATATTTTTGTTTATTTTTATTTTTTCGAATGAATGAAGTTCGCTCAAGTTTTCGTTGAGTTGCAATCGCGTCATCTCAAGTTATCTTAATATTCCTTCAGTTTAATTGGGTTTAAGCCACGTTTCTTGAAGTTTTCTTAAGATTCCTTAAGTTAATTTTGAGTTTCGTTGAAGTTTAAGTCACGTTCCATGAAGTTTTCTTAAGATTCCTTAAGTTTCGTTGAGTTTAAGTTACGTCGCTTGAAGTTTTCTTAAGATTCCTTAAGTTTCGTTTAGTTTAAGTCACTTCACGAAGTTTTCTTAAGATTCCTTAAGTTTCGTTTAGTTTAAGTCACTTCACGAAGTTTTCTTAAGATTCCTTAAGTTTCGTTTAGTTTAAGTCACTTCACGAAGTTTTCTTAAGATTCCTTAAGTTTCGATGAGTTTAAGTTACGTCGCTTGAAGTTTTCTTAAGATTCCTTAAGTTTCGTTTAGTTTAAGTTAGGTGACTTGAAGTTTTCTTAAGATTCCTTAAGTTTCGTTGAGTGTAAGTCACGTCACTTGAAGTTTCCTTAAGTTTCCTGGAGTTGAAGTTACGTGATTAGAAACTTTCTTAAGATTCCTTGAGTTTAATTTAAGTTTTGTTGAGTTTAAGTCACGTTCCATGAAGTTTTCTTAAGATTCCTTAAGTTAATTTTGAGTTTCGTTGAAGTTTAAGTCACGTTCCATGAAGTTTTCTTAAGATTCCTTAAGTTTGGATGAGTTTAAGTTACATCGCTTGAAGTTTTCTTAAGATTCCTTAAGTTTCGTTGAGTTTAAGTTACGTGACTTGAAATTTTCTTAAGATTCCTTAAGTTTCGTTGAGTGTAAGTCACGTCACTTGAAGTTTCCTTAAGTTTCCTGGAGTTGAAGTTACGTGATTTGAAGCTTTCTTAAGATTCCTTAAGTTTCGTTGAGTTTAAGTTACGTCGCTTGAAGTTTTCTTAAGATTCCTTAAGTTTGGTTGAGTTTAAGTCACGTCACTTGAAGTTTCCTTAAGTTTCCTGGAGTTTAAGTTACGTGACTTGAAGTTTTCTTAAGATTCCTTAAGTTTCGTTGAGTTTAAGTTACGTCGCTTGAAGTTTTCTTAAGTTGTGTTGAGTTGAAGTTACGTCGCTTGAAGTTTTCTCAAGATTCCTTAAGTTTCTTTGAGTTTAAGTTACGTGACTTGAAGTTTTCTTAAGATTCCTTAACTTTCGTTGAGTTTAAGTTACGTGACTTGAAGTTTCCTGGAGTTGAAGTTACGTGACTTGAAGCTTTCTTAAGATTCCTTAAGTTTCGTTGAGTTTAAGTTACGTGACTTGAAGTTTTCTTAAGATTCGTTGAGTTTCGTTGAGTTTAAGTTACGTCGCTTGAATTTTTCTTAAGTTTCGTTGAGTTGAAGTTACGTCGCTTGAAGTTTTCTCAAGATTCCTTAAGTTTCTTTGAGTTTAAGTTACGTGACTTGAAGTTTTCTTAAGATTCCTTAACTTTCGTTGAGTTTAAGTCACGTCACTTGAAGTTTCCTGGAGTTGAAGTTGCGTGATTTGTAGCTTTCTTAAGATTCCTTGAGTTTAATTTAAGTTTTGTTGAGTTTAAGTCACGTTCCATGAAGTTTTCTTAAGATTCCTTAAGTTTCGTTGAGTTTAAGTTACGTGACTTGAACTTTCCTTAAGTTTCCTTGAGTTTATGTTAAGTTTCGTTGAAGTTTTCTTGAGTTTCCGCGAGGTTTCGTTGACGTTCACCGACGTCGCATCTTGGACTTTTCTTGAGTTTCTTATTATTTTTTCCCCCCCGTTTTAGCTTTTTGCATCGACTTTAATTTGCAATTCTCTCCCCCCCCCCCCTCTCGCTCTCGCGCGCCACTTCACTCCGCCCACTCGATTCGCAGTTTCAATTCGTCAACTCGTTCCTCTCGCTCTTCTACATCGCCTTCTATCTGCAGGATCAGGCGCGATTGAAAGAGGTAAAAACAACAAACAAACAAAACTCGACAATCCAATAACTTCACACCTTTTACTCTTTAACCATCACCTAGCAACTGGCCGCGTTGCTAATCGCCCGTCAGGTGATCGGCAATTTGAAGGAGTCCGCCCTCCCGTACCTACTCGAACATCTCCGATTGGCTCGGATGAGTTTCGATCTGTGGGGCGCATTGAGTCCAACAACAACAGACTCCGATGTTGTTACCATGACGACGGGCAAAAAACCGAGTGACGACGACGGGGAGGAGGAGGAGGAGGTCGCCAAGGAGACGAAGAATAGCGAGGACGTCGTCGCCGATGATGACGATGATGGTGAAGACGATCAAGTGGCAAAGACCAAGAAGAGGATCATGAGTCAGGCAGAGTTGGAGAGTTCGTTGTACAAGGTGAGGGGAAAGTCGCGTTTGACCGGTTGCTATGGGTTATAAACAACTTGCGTGCCGGTTGCTATGGTTAAAAGTTGATTTTAACCGGTTGCTATGGGTTATAAACAACTTTCGCACCGGTTGCTATGCTTAAAAGTTGATTTTAACCGGTTGCTATGGGTTATAAACAACTTTCGTACCGGTTGCTATGGCTTATAAACAACTTTCTCACTGGTTGCTACGCTTAAAAGTGAGTTTTAACCGGTTGCCAAGGCTTATAAACAACTTTCGTACCGGTTGCTACGCTTAAAAGTGAGTTTTAACCGGTTGCCAAGGCTTATAAACAACTTTCGCACCGGTTGCTACGCTTAAAAGTGAGTTTTAACCGGTTGCCAAGGCTTATAAACAACTTTCGTATCGGTTGCTACGCTTAAAAGTTTGTTTCTAACCAGTTACCAAGGCTTATAAACAATTTTCGCACCGGTTGCTATGCTTAAAAGTTACTTTCAACCGGTTACTATGACTTATAAACAACTTTTGCACCGGTTGCTATGCTTAAAAGTGAGTTTCAACCGGTTACCATGGCTTATAAGCAACTTTCTCAACCAAGTTTCGTACCTGTTGCTAAGTTTTCTTTTGTTTGTTTTCGTTGTTGCTACGTATAGTACGAGGGTACGTTCGCCGATTACCTGGAGATGACGATTCAATTGGGCTACGTGATCCTGTTTTCGTCCGCGTTCCCCCCCGCCGCCCTCTGCGCCCTCCTCAACAACCTGATCGAGATCCGGAGCGACGCGTTCAAGTTGGCGTACGTCTGTCAACGGCCGTTCGGGCAACGAGTGACGAACATCGGCACCTGGCAGGTAGGAAATCTACCTTAAGTTCATTTTAATCTTCCTTAAGTTCCTAGAAGTTTCTTAAGTTCATTTTTAACTTTCTTAAGTTCCTAGAAGTTTTTTAAGTTCATTTTAAACTTCCTTAAGTTCCTAGAAGTTTCTTAAGTTGATTTTAAACTTTCTTAAGTTCCTAGAAGTTTCTTAAGTTGATTTTAAACTTTCTTAAGTTCCTAGAAGTTTCTTAAGTTCATTTTTAACTTTCTTAAGTTCTTAGAAGTTTTTTAAGTTCATTTTAAACTTTCTTAAGTTCTTAGAAGTTTTTTAAGTTCATTTTAAACTTTCTTAAGTTCTTAGAAGTTTTTTAAGTTCATTTTAAACTTTCTTAAGTTCTTAGAAGTTTTTTAAGTTCATTTTAAACTTTCTCAAGTTCCTAGAAGTTTCTTAAGTTCATTTTAAACTTTCTTAAGTTCCTAGAAGTTTTTTAAGTTCATTTTTAACTTTCTTAAGTTCCTAGAAGTTTCTTAAGTTCATTTTAAACATTCTTAAGTTCCTATAAGTTTTTTAAGTTCATTTTCAACTTTCTTAAGTTCCTAAAAGTTTCTTAAGTTCATTTTTAACTTTCTTAAGTTCCTAGAAGTTTCTTAAGTTGATTTTAAACTTTCTTAAGTTCCTAGAAGTTTCTTAAGTTGATTTTAAACTTTCTTAAGTTCCTAGAAGTTTCTTAAGTTAATTTTTAACTTTCTTAAGTTCCTAGAAGTTTCTTAAGTTCATTTTCAACTTTCTTAAGTTCCTAGAAGTTTCTTAAGTTAATTTTTAACTTTCTTAAGTTCCTAGAAGTTTCTTAAGTTCATTTTCAACTTTCTTAAGTTCCTAGAAGTTTCTTAAGTTCATTTTCAACTTTCTTAAGTTCCTAGAGGTTTCTTAAGTTCATTTTCAACTTTCTTAAGTTCCTAGAAGTTTCTTAAGTTCATTTTCAACTTTCTTAAGTTCTTAGAAGTTTCTTAAGTTCATTTTCAACTTTCTTAAGTTCCTAAAAGTTTCTTAAGTTCATTTTTAACTTTCTTAAGTTCTTAGAAGTTTTTTACGTTCATTTTAAACTTTCTTAAATTCTTAGAAGTTTTTTAAGTTCATTTTAAACTTTCTTAAGTTCTTAGAAGTTTTTTAAGTTCATTTTTAACCTTCTTAAATTCTTAGAAGTTTTTTAAGTTCATTTTAAACTTTCTTAAGTTCTTAGAAGTTTTTTAAGTTCATTTTTAACCTTCTTAAGTTCCTAGAAGTTTCTTAAGTTAATTTTCAACTTTCTTAAGTTCCTAGAAGTTTCTTAAGTTGATTTTAAACTTTCTTAAGTTCCTAGAAGTTTCTTAAGTTCATTTTTAACTTTCTTAAGTTCCTAGAAGTTTCTTAAGTTGATTTTAAACTTTCTTAAGTTCTTAGAAGTTTCTTAAGTTCATTTTCAACTTTCTTAAGTTCCTAAAAGTTTCTTAAGTTCATTTTTAGCTTTCTTAAGTTCCTAGAAGTTTCTTAAGTTGATTTTAAACTTTCTTAAGTTCCTAGAAGTTTCTTAAGTTCATTTTCAACTTTCTTAAGTTCCTAAAAGTTTCTTAAGTTCATTTTTAGCTTTCTTAAGTTCCTAGAAGTTTCTTAAGTTGATTTTAAACTTTCTTAAGTTCCTAGAAGTTTCTTAAGTTCATTTTTAACTTTCTTAAGTTCCTAGAAGTTTCTTAAGTTGATTTTAAACTTTCTTAAGTTCTTAGAAGTTTCTTAAGTTCATTTTCAACTTTCTTAAGTTCCTAAAAGTTTCTTAAGTTCATTTTTAGCTTTCTTAAGTTCCTAGAAGTTTCTTAAGTTGATTTTAAACTTTCTTAAGTTCTTAGAAGTTTCTTAAGTTCATTTTCAACTTTCTTAAGTTCCTAAAAGTTTCTTAAGTTCATTTTTAACTTTCTTAAGTTCCTAGAAGTTTCTTAAGTTGATTTTAAACTTTCTTAAGTTCCTAGAAGTTTTTTAAGTTCATTTTAAACTTTCTTAAGTTCCTAGAAGTTTCTTAAGTTGATTTTAAACTTTCTTAAGTTCTTAGAAGTTTCTTAAGTTCATTTTCAACTTTCTTAAGTTCCTAAAAGTTTCTTAAGTTCATTTTTAGCTTTCTTAAGTTCCTAGAAGTTTCTTAAGTTGATTTTAAACTTTCTTAAGTTCCTAGAAGTTTCTTAAGTTAATTTTTAACTTTCTTAAGTTCCTAGAAGTTTCTTAAGTTGATTTTAAACTTTCTTAAGTTCCTAGAAGTTTCTTAAGTTGATTTTTAACTTTCTTAAGTTCCTAGAAGTTTCTTAAGTTCATTTTAAACTTTCTTAAGTTCTTAGAAGTTTCTTAAGTTCATTTTCAACTTTCTTAAGTTCCTAAAAGTTTCTTAAGTTCATTTTTAACTTTCTTAAGTTCTTAGAAGTTTTTTAAGTTCATTTTAAACCTTCTTAAGTTCCCAGAAGTTTCTTAAGTTCATTTTAAACTTTCTTAAGTTCTTAGAAGTTTTTTAAGTTCATTTTTAACCTTCTTAAGTTCCTAGAAGTTTCTTAAGTTAATTTTTAACTTTCTTAAGTTCCTAGAAGTTTCTTAAGTTGATTTTAAACTTTCTTAAGTTCCTAGAAGTTTCTTAAGTTCATTTTTAACTTTCTTAAGTTCTTAGAAGTTTTTTAAGTTCATTTTAAACTTTCTTAAGTTCTTAGAAGTTTTTTAAGTTCATTTTAAACTTTCTTAAGTTCTTAGAAGTTTTTAAATTTCATTTTAAACTTTCTTAAGTTCCTAGAAGTTTCTTAAGTTCATTTTTAACTTTCTTAAGTTCGTAGAAGTTTTTTAAGTTCATTTTAAACTTTCTTAAGTTCTTAGAAGTTTTTTAAGTTCATTTTAAACTTTCTTAAGTTCCTAGAAGTTTCTTTAGTTGATTTTAATATTCCTTAAGTTCCTAGAAGTTTCTTAAGTTAATTTTTAACTTTCTTAAGTTCCTAGAAGTTTCTTAAGTTGATTTTAAACTTTCTTAAGTTCCTAGAAGTTTTTTAGTTCATTTTTAACTTTCTTAAGTTCCTAGAAGTTTTTTAAGTTCATTTTTAACTTTCTTAAGTTCGTAGAAGTTTCTTAAGTTCACTTTAATCTTCCTTAAGTTCCTAGAAGTTTCTTAAGTTCATTTTTAACTTTCTTAAGTTCTTAGATGTTTTTTAAGTTCATTTTAAACTTTCTTAAGTTCTTAGAAATTTTTTAAGTTCATTTTAAACTTTCTTAAGTTCTTAGAAGTTTTTTAAGTTCATTTTAAACTTTCTTAAGTTCCTAGAAGTTTCTTAAGTTAATTTTTAACTTTCTTAAGTTCCTAGAAGTTTTTAAGATCATTTTTAACTTTCTTAAGTTCCTAGAAGTTTCTTAAGTTCATTTTTAACTTTCTTAAGTTCCTAGAAGTTTTTTAAGTTCATTTTAAACTTTCTTAAGTTCTTAGAAGTTTTTTAAGTTCATTTTAAACTTTCTTAAGTTCTTAGAAGTTTTTAAGTTCATTTTAAACTTTCTTAAGTTCTTAGAAGTTTTTTAAGTTCATTTTAAACTTTCTTAAATTCTTAGAAGTTTTTTAAGTCCATTTTAAACTTTCTTAAGTTCTTAGAAGTTTCTTAAGTTCATTTTTAAATTTCTTAAGTTCTTAGAAGTTTTTTAAGTTAATTTTTAACTTTCTTAAGTTCCTAGAAGTTTCTTAAGTTAATTTTTAACTTTCTTAAGTTCCTAGAAGTTTCTTAAGTTGATTTTAAACTTTCTTAAGTTATTAGAAGTTTCTTAAGTTCATTTTTAACTTTCTTAAGTTCTTAGAAGTTTTTTAAGTTCATTTTAAACCTTCTTAAGTTCCCAGAAGTTTCTTAAGTTCATTTCTAACTTTCTTAAGTTCTTAGAAGTTTCTTAAGTTAATTTTTAACTTTCCTAAGTTCCTAGAAGTTTCTTAAGTTGATTTTAAACTTTCTTAAGTTATTAGAAGTTTCTTAAGTTAATTTTTAACTTTCTTAAGTTCTTAGAAGTTTTTTAAGTTCATTTTTAATTTTCTTAAGTTCCTAGAAGTTTCTTAAGTTCATTTTTAACTTTCTTAAGTTCTTAGAAGTTTCTTAAGTTCATTTTTAACTTTCTTAAGTTCCTAGAAGTTTCTTAAGTTCATTTTAAACTTTCTTAAGTTCCTAGAAGTTTCTTAAGTTCATTTTTAACTTTCTTAAGGTCCTAGAAGTTTCTTAAGTTCATTTTTAACTTTCTTAAGTTCTTAGAAGTTTCTTAAGTTCATTTT
Source organism: Hololepta plana (assembly GCA_963695495.1). NCBI lineage: Eukaryota > Metazoa > Arthropoda > Insecta > Coleoptera > Histeridae > Hololepta > Hololepta plana. Next base: position 14,276,878 of record OY968835.1, read on the forward strand.
CAACTTTCTTAAGTTCCTAGAAGTTTCTTAAGTTCATTTTTAACTTTCTTAAGTTCCTAGAAGTTTCTTAAGTTGATTTTTAAGTTTCTTAAGTTCCTAGAAGTTTCTTAAGTTAATTTTTAACTTTCTTAAGTTCCTAGAAGTTTTTTAAGTTAATTTTTAACTTTCTTAAGTTCCTAGAAGTTTCTTAAGTTCATTTTAAACTTTCTTAAGTTCCTATAAGTTTTTTAAGTTAATTTTTAACTTTCTTAAGTTCCTAGAAGTTTCTTAAGTTAATTTTTAACTTTCTTAAGTTCCTAGAAGTTTCTTAAGTTCATTTTAAACTTTCTTAAGTTCCTATAAGTTTTTTAAGTTAATTTTAAACTTCCTTAAGTTCCTAGAAGTTTCTTAAGTTCATTTTTAACTTTCTTAAGTTCCTAGAAGTTTCTTAAGTTCATTTTTAACTTTCTTAAGTTCCTAGAAGTTTCTTAAGTTCATTTTTAACTTTCTTAAGTTCCTAGAAGTTTTTTAAGTTCATTTTAAACTTTCTTAAGTTCCTATAAGTTTTTTAAGTTCATTTTAAACTTTCTTAAGTTCCTATAAGTTTCTTAAGTTCATTTTTAACTTTCTTAAGTTCCTAGAAGTTTCTTAAGTTCATTTTTAACTTTCTTAAGTTCCTAGAAGTTTCTTAAGTTCATTTTTAACTTTCTTAAGTTCCTAGAAGTTTCTTAAGTTCATTTTTAACTTTCGTAAGGTCCTAGAAGTTTCTTAAGTTCATTTTTAACTTTCTTAAGTTCCTAGAAGTTTCTTAAGTTCATTTTTAACTTTCTTAAGTTCCTAGAAGTTTCTTAAGTTCATTTTTAACTTTCTTAAGTTCCTAGAAGTTTCTTAAGTTCATTTTTAACTTTCTTAAGTTCCTAGAAGTTTCTTAAGTTCATTTTAAACTTTCTTAAGTTCCTAGAAGTTCCTTAAGTTCATTTTTAACTTTCGTAAGGTCCTAGAAGTTTCTTAAGTTCATTTTTAACTTTCTTAAGTTCCTAGAAGTTTCTTAAGTTCATTTTTAACTTTCTTAAGTTCCTAGAAGTTTCTTAAGTTCATTTTAAACTTTCTTAAGTTCCTAGAAGTTTCTTAAGTTCATTTTTAACTTTCTTAAGTTCCTAGAAGTTTCTTAAGTTCATTTTAATATTCCTTAAATTCATAGAAGTTTCTTAAGTTCATTTAATAATAACTCTCGACACCAAAAAAAAAAACGAACCCCCCCCCCCCCCAAATCTAGCACTGCATGGAGTACATGAGCATCGTGGCCGTCCTCGTCAATTGCGCCCTCATCGGTCTCTCCGGCCAAGTGCATCGCATGTTCCCCGACATGACCGCGACGCAAACGATCCTGCTGATCGTCGCCCTCGAACACGTGATGCTCACCATCCGATTCGTCATCACGTGCATCATTCCGGACGTGCCCGATTGGCTCGTCACCGAGATGGCGCGATTGGAATGGCAACGGCGTCAAACGGCAACAGCGACATCTGTCGGCGGCGGCGGCGGCGGCGACACGAAACCGCCGTCCGCACCGAAAGATGGCGTCGGCGGCGACAACACAATGACCGGCGACGAACGCGTCCGATCGATCGGTCGGTTCTCCGTGTCGCCGAGCCGACACCCGACGACGACGACGAAATGCGACGATCATCAACGACAGCAGCGAGTCGATGCGAGCGATCGCGATCTGCTGAAGAACTTGAACTTGACGGCGGGTGGTGGCGCTGCTGCTGCTCACAAGGTGGCGGTCACGTCGATCACGCCCGACAGCATCCAGCAGATTCCGCCGTTTAGGCCGCGGAGGTCGCGCGAATGGACGCAGCAGCCGCGTGTAGGTGGCGCTGCTGCCGCTGTTGACCACCATCATCACCACTTAACGATCGGGCCGGGAGGTGGCGCTGGCGGCGGTGGAGGCGGCGGCGGCGGTGGCGCCATCATCGACTGGATGAAACGGCTGAAGGACGACGACGTGCACAAAAGTACCGATTGCATATTGACGCCGTCGAAAGGGGGCGTTGGTGGTGGTGGGGGAGGAGGCGGGGCCATCATCGCCGGCGGCGCCGCCCACGCAATGAAACCCAACATTCTACCGCTAGAGGTGAGTAAAACGCGGACGACGAGCAAACTTTGTTGATTTCCGTTGCTAGGGCTTAAACGAACGAGAAACTCGTCAGCGATCGAAAAACCCCCTAGCAACCAAAATTTTCGATTTGTTGATTTCGGTTGCTAGGGCTCAAACGAACGAGCAACTTGTGAACAATCGAAAAACCCCCTAGCAACCAAAATTTTCGATTTGTTGATTTCGGTTGCTAGGGCTCAAACGAACGAGCAACTTGTGAACAATCGAAAAACCCCCTAGCAACCAAAATTTTCGATTTGTTGATTTCGGTTGCTAGGGCTCAAACGAACGAGCAACTTGTGAACAATCGAAAAACCCCCTAGCAACCAAAATTTTCGATTTGTTGATTTCGGTTGCTAGCAACCGATTTGTTTATTCCGTCGATTTCTCGTTGCCACAGGACGCTTCCAGCTCGGACTCGGACCTGTTGCAGCACAGCAACAACAGCGTGTGGCCGCCGCGGCCGCGCACGCCGCCCCACCTACACTACGCGCCCCTAGCAACGAGGGCGGCGAGTAAGTTGACGGAGGCGGCGGCGGCGGCTTCGTCGCTAAGCGATATCGCGCGTACCGTTAGCGCGAGTCAAGAGGGCGCCACCGCCGCCGCTGTTGTTGTCGTCGACGACAGCGCCACAACGGCCGCCGCCGCGGCTAAAGGTAAACGGAAAAACCCCCCGTTGTTTCTTTCTTTTTTTTTTTTTTAATTTGTTAATCTCTTGTTGTTGCCATAGCGGCGGAAGAGTTGGCGGCGAAGAAGACGCGCGTGAAACAGAGCCTGATGAAGAGGGCGCGCAGTGTCGCCATCTTCTCGCTAAAGTTGAAGGAGCGACGGGCGCGGGAGGCGGCGCAAGAGAAATCGTCGTCGCCGTTGTTGTCGACAGGTGGCGTTGCAGCGACACCGCCGGCGCCGCCACCACCTACTTTACCGACGCCACAATGCGGCGGCGGCGAACTATCGCTCATTCCCATCGAGAAGGCAAGTAATTCTCTTTTTTGTTTTTTTTGCCACTTGGTTTTTGTCAGTTTGACACTTTTTTCTGTCAGTTTTTTTTGACTTTTTTTTTCGTTTTCGTTTTGCATTTTAGTTAATCCAATTGGAGGACGTGCGACGTAACCAACAGCAACGAATGATGTCGTCATCACCGTCGGCAACATCGACAACGGCAACGATGATGACGGCAACGGCGGCGCCAACAACATTGTCAACAACAACGTCGTCGTCCACAATGACAGCAGCAGCGACATCTTCCAATCATAGCGGCACATTGTAGTTTTAGGACAACTGTCATTGTTGTTATTAATACCAACACCAACCGACACTAGCAACGCCCGCTGTTGTCATCCATCACAACCATTACAATTGCGCCATCTATCGTTAGTAATTGCGATCAACTGTATACGTATAGAGCGCCATCTCGTGGTGGGAGGATGATTGAGAGTCGGTGTAGCCGGTGAGGATTCGAGTTTGTTTTCTCGCGCTATTTACCCGATAGTCGATTGTGTCATTATTATTATTATTCCGATCGTTATTGTAAATTAGGTTTAGGTGTTGCGTCGCTTTGGTAACCGTTATTATAAATTGCGATCAAATGCAAGAGGAAACTAAGTTTAAAAAAAAAGCAAACGCTTGTCGATATGTATGAATAAATTTAAAAAAAAAATGAATTATCGAAGTAAACTGATAAACGAAATAGTATTTAAGATGAATAAAAATTTAGGCAGTTACTATTATTATTATTAATCGATGCATTATGAATTAATTAAGCAAATGGGGTAGCGAACTAAAATGAGTAATAAATTGGAATTTAGTTCGCAATCGATGCTGTTTTGTTTTCCATTCCCAAGGAAATCGGTTTTTCGCCAATATCTCGCTTATTTGCGACTTTCGCGGAAATTTCGCTCTTTGCAAAATTGTCGGGCGTCGCGCCCTCTATCGAAAAGGTCCCCGCTGATTTTCGCGTGCGGCGCACCGTTATCGAGATATTTCGCCACGAAGGGGGAAACGAAAAAGGATCAAAGGGGGTGTAGCGTTTGCTCGAAAATCGCGAAACATCAAGTTTCTCTAAAACAATCAAAATCGATTAATTAACGATTGGAGACGAAGAAAATCGCGATTGAACCGAAAATAAATCGACAAAAGGTCGCGGAATTAATTGGAGAAAGAAAACAGACAATTTCCAATGAACCCAAACGATGTCGCTAGCGTCAACCCCCTTTAATCCATCTCCCAAGAGATGTCGCCGGCGTCAACCGCCATTAACTCCATCGCCCACCAGATGTCGCCGCAAGCTGCCAGCGAGAAACGTAAACAAACAAACGACAAGGACAAGCAGCAGTTTGACGTTTACCATTTGAGAATTGTCGCACGCGACGTTGACACACTTTTGACTATTACTATTATTATCGTTGTTGTTGTTGACACGTCACAACAACAACAACAACAGCAAAAAACAACAATTAAACAACAATAGCAGGTAATTTGATTTTGTTTCTGTTGCACCCGCGCTAACGATTGTTGTTTCTCTCCCTCGATTGTTTCCGCAGAGGATGTTGCAAGACGAATCGTCGTCCATGGCAACGAAAGCGATCGGGGCAGAAACAGCGCCATCTATAGCGTCAACAACAACAACAACAACTAGCTGCGGCGGCGGCGGTCAACAAATTGGTAATCGTATCACCACGGAAACGAGTCACGATAATAATAAACAAAACAAAAGCAGGTGGTTCGTTGCCTAGCGTCGCCTCCACGGGCAATCTACTCTCGAACGTGGCGCCACCTGTTGCCCTACCAAATTTCTATCTACCGCCATCGCCACCAACAACAACAACAACAAATCAACAACAACAACAATCGCCGTTGCCCGGTGACGACAACGATCGCTTCGTTGCCGCGATACCGCCCGACAAAGGGGCGCCAATAGCAACAACAACAACAACAACAATGGCGGCACAACTACAGCGAACGAATAGAGATGGCGCTGCAAGTGGCGGTTTATTCAATTGGATGCGGGACGCGGTCGTGAGTGGTGGGGGCGGGCTAATCTCCAAAATGGTCGCCACCACGATGCACTCGATGGACTCGATGATCACGACGCTCGATCCGCAGATGCGCGAGTTCATTCGTGAGTGATCGTCGCGCCCTCTATCGTTCGCTTCAATTTCTACACTTCTAGATTCCGGCGGCGATGTTTATATCCTGGTCGCTATGGAAGCGCGCGATGATGATGCGGTGGAGGGGGAGGAGGAGGAGGAGAGGGGAGGCGGCGGTGATGGAGGAGGGGATGATGGCGACGAAGAAGTGGTGGGGGCGGTACGATCCGCGTTTCAACACGTCTTCGGCAAGGCAACCGTTGAGTGAGTGTCGATAGCAACAACAACAACAACTCCTTGGTTACGCACGCGCGCGCTCATTTTGTTAACGTTGTAGTGGGAAACGCGTTGTTGCTAGGCAACGGTCGGAGGCGGCGGCGGCGACTACGCCCTCGTCGCGTAATCGTTCCATTGGATACGAGGTGGCGCTGCGCGCGGCCACCGAGCGAATCGACCGGTTGCTGGGGGATTTGGCGAGAGAGGGCGCTGTTGGCAATTGGAGAATGGATGTTGTTGGTGCAGCAGCAGCGCCGCCGCCAGTTGTCGTCGTTGCCGTCGAGAATTTCGACGTCGAATTGGCGGAGGATTGGTAAATTAAACGTTGTCAATGTTGTTGACAGTTTTTGTTAATGTTGACAGATGTCAAAGTCAATTTGTAAACGTTGTCAATGTTGACAATTGTTATTGACAAATTGTGTCAATGTCAAATGAGAAACGTTGTTAATGTTGACAGGTGTCAAAGTCAATTTGAAAACGTTGTCAATGTTGACAATTGTTATTGTTATTCACAACTTGTGTCAATGTCAAATGAGAAACGTTGTCAATGTTGACAATTGTTATTGTTATTCACAACTTGTGTCAATGTCAAATGAGAAACGTTGTTAATGTTGACAGGTGTCAAAGTCAAATGAGAAACGTTGTCAATGTTGACAATTGTTATTGTTATTGACAACTTGTGTCAATGTCAAATGAGAAACGTCGTTAATGTTGACAGGTGTCAAAGTCAAATGAGAAACGTTGTCAATGTTGACAGTTGTTATTGACAACTTGTGTCAATGTCAAAAGTTTAATTGGTTTTGCTCGAATTTTTTCCCTCTTGCAGTTGGTACAATTTGGATGCGATCGTGTTGAAGGACGCGCGACAACAACAACAACATTGTTACCCTGGCAACCATCTCGTATTGAAGACGTTCACGCAAACGTTCCCGTTACCGCGACAACAACAACAACACGTCGTCGAGGGAGGAGGAGAACAACAACAACGTGCGTTGGTGGGGGTGTCGCGTCGCGACGCCATCCAATTGGCCGCCCGCGTCCTCGCCAATCTGTACAAAAATGCCATTGCCATGGAGACAACAATGACGACGACGACAACAACAACAACAACAATGCAGAAGAAGAAAAGCAGCAGCGGATTGTTGTCGTTGTTGTAGCAACAACAACAACTTTCGATTGTTGTTGTTTTTACCGCTTCCCCCACTCTCTCTCTCTCTTTACGACACATTCGAGTGTCATTTTGACAACGTCAAAGTATTTGGCAGATTGTTGTTTGCTTTGTTGTTGTTGTTGATAAGGGGGGGGGGGGGCGGAGGATTTTAATAAACGTCAAACTCCATTGTTTTGTCTGCTTCTTTTTTTGTTTATTTGTGACGTTTACAATATATATTTCATTCATTTGTCTATATATATATAATGCATTTTAACAAATCTCCTCCTCTTCTCCTTTTCCCCCCCGCTCTTTACTACTAAATACAAAAAATCTCCCTCCCCTTCTCTTCTCCCTTGTGTCAATGAAGATGACATTTATTGTTGTTGACACTTGTCAATCAATCATCAATGACAGTTCTCAATGAGGATGACAGTTGTCAATCAATCATGGTGACAGTTCTCAATGAGGATGACAGTTGTTGTTGACAGTTGTCAATCAATCATCAATGACAGTTCTCAATGAGGATGACAGTTGTTGTTGACACTTGTCAATCAATCATCAATGACAGTTCTCAATGAGGATGACAGTTGTTGACAGTTGTCAATCAATCATGGTGACAGTTCTCAATGAGGATGACAGTTGTTGTTGACAGTTGTCAATCAATCATCAATGACAGTTCTCAATGAGGATGACAGTTGTTGTTGACACTTGTCAATCAATCATCAATGACAGTTCTCAATGAGGATGACAGTTGTTGTTGACACTTGTCAATCAATCATCAATGACAGTTCTCAATGAGGATGACAGTTGTTGTTGACAGTTGTCAATCAATCATCAATGACAGTTCTCAATGAGGATGACAGTTGTTGTTGACAGTTGTCAATCAATCATCAATGACAGTTCTCAATGAGGATGACAGTTGTTGTTGTTGACACTTGTCAATCAATCATCAATGACAGTTCTCAATGAGGATGACAGTTGTTGTTGACAGTTGTCAATCAATCATCAATGACAGTTCTCAATGAGGATGACAGTTGTTGTTGTTGACACTTGTCAATCAATCATCAATGACAGTTCTCAATGAGGATGACAGTTGTTGTTGACAGTTGTCAATCAATCATCAATGACAGTTCTCAATGAGGATGACAGTTGTTGTTGTTGACACTTGTCAATCAATCATCAATGACAGTTCTCAATGAGGATGACAGTTGTTGTTGTTGACACTTGTCAATCAATCATCAATGACAGTTCTCAATGAGGATGACAGTTGTTGTTGACACTTGTCAATCAATCATCAATGACAGTTCTCAATGAGGATGACAGTTGTTGTTGACAGTTGTCAATCAATCATGGTGACAGTTCTCAATGAGGATGACAGTTGTTGTTGACACTTGTCAATCTTATTGACAGTAGTTGTTGTTGTCAATGATGATGACAGTACTCAGTGAATGACAGCGGTTGCTGTCAGTTGTCAATAATGACAGTGGTAGTTGTTGTTGTTGCTTAGCAGCCGAAGTTCTAATTAAGGGAGGAATGATGGATGGATGGAATTTGTTTATTAGCTCTCTGTTATCAAAAGTTTCGTTTGTTTTACAGTAAATTTTTTTTATTTCAAAAGCTCCTCCTCCACAACCACCTACGACTTTAACAATGACAACTTCTTCTTCCACACACGCATCCGTTTCATTTCTCCTCCTCCAATAATAATCCCACCCCCCCACTCACAATTTGGTGCAAATTTTCCAATCGACATCCTCCTCCTTCCTTTTTTTCCGCAATCAGTCAAAAACGTAAAAACAGAAAAAAACAAGAAATAAAAATCGAAATACGCTGAATCAATCCATCAATTATTATTATTATCATCATCAATATTTCAAGTATATAAAAAAAGGGAAACTCTACCCACTACGAACTCAATCCAAGAACAAATGGAGACGACGACAAAAAAAAAAAAAAGAACTGAACAGAAAAAAAATGCGATCGATCAGAATCTCAAATCCAAAAAAAAATTTAAAACAAAAAAATAATAATCAATTAATTTTAACATGTGTGTGTGTGTAAATGATAGGGGGGGGGGGGCGATCATACATCATCATTATTATCGTAACTCTTAGTTTAGACGTTGGCGGCGAGATGGCGATGGGAGGCAGGGTGGGGGGCGGCGACAATGGAAGAGTGGAGGTGGACGCAAACAACAAACAAACAAACGAGCGGCAAATCGATTGTTAAACAATCAATTAATCAATCACCACAGCAACAACAACAATCAATAACGTCAAGAAAAAAAAAACAAACCGTTGACAACTGCACTAGGAAACTCTGACGTTTCCTAGTAATTTGCTTACAAACTAACTGCAAATGAAAACTAACAAACAAAAAAAAAAACGGGAGAAAACTGTCAGACGACCGAATGACGTTGTTTAAGAGAACAAAAAACAACCGTAGTCGACATAGTAACTACTAATTACTAAAGCAATCGACGCTGTTGTTGTTGTTGCCGCCGTCGCCCTCTCTGTTTGCCATTGCAAACCAAAAGAACAGAAAAGAAAAAAGGGAGACAAAAGATGTCGCCACCGCCAAGAGGTAACCAACTCCTCCT